>VZRE01013813.1:129489-375014 GCA_013396775.1 Cephalopterus ornatus | reverse complement strand
ATTCGCAGTAACATGGCCTCAATACTCATTAAATGTTATATATATATGTACTAGGTTATTACCTAAGTAACCATAAAGACACACATAGTTGTTCGGATAATTAGAGCAACAAGTCCCAGTTTTCTTCATGAGACATTTCAAAATAAAAATTGCTAGGAAAAGGAGAGGTACTGAAAGGTAATGTAGAAAGGGACAGTAATGAAGGAGGAAAAAAGACAATGGAAACAGTGAATTAACTAAACACAGAGGAATAAAATCAGAGGATGAAAGGAAAAAGAAGAGAATATCTGGACAAAACTTCATGGAGAACAAGGAAATGGACAAGAATGAAGAACAGGAGAACTAGAGAAACAGAAAAACAAACAAGGAAAACAGAGGGGTTACATTTAAAAGTGTTTGTCTTCAGAGGGCTTGTCATTCTATATAAGTAATATTTTTAAAGCATAGGATGTGCGAGACACTAGGTTTCTCTGAGAATTCATGTAAACCACTGTTGAACAACTTTTCTTCAATATATGTTCAAAGCGTCTTGTTTAGGTATTAAATCCAAGACTGACACCCAACAAGTATATAATGTACCTGCACTTTAGAGTGACTGAATTAGGCTTCTTAGAGAAGGGGGTTTTTTTTATTTTTATAAGATAGAGTTAGGAGCTCCCGAACTCTCTGAGTATCTTAGTGTAACTATTTAACTGATCGCATCTTGAATCTTGAAGGACAATTCAATGTTTCCACACACTGAACATAATGAGCAAGGTCACCAAAATAGTCATTGGTTCATCTTAAAAATTACTGACTCACTGCTTCAGAGAACATTAGCTCTTCCTCTGAAACTTTCGCAGAGTAACACAGTGATTAAAGTCCAGAAGACAACTGGTTTGTCTTGGAGACTTGCTTCAGAGAATTTGAATGCACACTTGCCATTTCCCAGATAAGTGCAGTAACTACTGGGCAAGAGACAATACTTCTGTGGAGTAATTCTTTTTCACTTCTATTGAAAATAGGCTCACTGTGCAGAAAGGTATGTAAGATTTATGGCCACAGACAGAAGAAGAGTAAAAGCGAGCTTCAGTTTTGCAGCCCTGAATTACAAAGCCTGAATAAAGTGCATAAATTCTAGTAAGCAGGAAATGAATGTTCACAACTGGTGAACTTTGCACTGAACTGAATACAGCAGTGCATAAAATTTGGCATGCAGACACAGAGATTTGTCTAGACAATCCCAATGGTTTAGGCAGGCAACTGCCTTCCCCAACCACAGACTGCTCCTGAATAAGTGTCTGTGTTCAGACTTCTGAAGCTATTCCTACAGAGAGGGACAAAAAGGAATTTCTGATTACTGATTTCAGACACCAGATGATATTACATGGTCCTGTGGAGTACACAATTTGAATGTCTGATACCCTAATCAGGAAGAAGGAAGCCTGATATTGTATTTGCTTAGAGACAATATCTCTAGGCCTTCTGCTGCACTGATTTGCTGAAGATGAATTCAAGATAATTACAGTACCATAGAGTGTTACTGGGTATAGCTTTGAGTCTAAAGTAATAATTAGTTATCCGATATCATTTCAGCATAACTATTTTTTGGCATTTTTGAAAGTAAGTATTTCTCTTTGAGGTGTATCTTTTTGTTATTTCCCCAGCTCTATCCAATGCAACAGAGGTAGCACTGTACCACTAAAAGTAGTAGGAATCACTCGGTCCTTTTTGTATCACAAAGTTCCTGTATGACTTAAGTAACTTGGTGTTTGAGTTAAAAACTGCATTTTGCCATTTAATAAGGTGTTTATGCAAGGCTTTTAGCCATCAGCGCGCTTGTAGCAAGCATGGGTAGAGTCCTTCACAAATCTTCGTTTGCAAAGCCTAGCCATGATGATGATGGAAGGTGTTTATAGCCAATATTTAGGAAGACAAAATGGTATTCATGCCCACATTGTGGAGTAACTAGAAGGATGGTGGGAAAGCCAGTTGTTGTTAACGCTCTACATACCGAATGCAGGTTGTCTCAAACTATACTTTTAGATGTATTTTGCCTTATTTTATATTAAGCCTTTAATGCAACAAAAGAAAAAAAAGAAATACTGCTTTAAAAGCTGTAGCTGCAAGAACTAGGCCTTTTAGATAGATTGACTTGCACATCTTGCTTAAGCCAAGTACACAGATTCACTAGAGATCTCTGAATCTCTAAAGGAATAGTTTCATAAAGCACACACAGACTAGAAAAAGACAACTTCTGGGAGAGAGTAAGAACCCAAATTAGCTGGTGGAATAATACGAAAGGTTTTGAAAACAAAGGCTACCTTCTCCAGCTGTGTCCTTGTGAGGCAAATCCATACTTTCAATTCAGCATCTGTGAGAGGCTTTCTATAAACACCACATTTTCCACCTCCAAGTTCCCCCAGGAAAACCTCTTTCTCCCTCTAGGACAAACTCAAAGGCATAGTTTTGGATCTATTCCTTGTCCTTCTCAAAACTTTCCAAGTCTGTACTCCTGCCTACTTGGTATACACACTGAAATTCCAGAAAAGGATCTGAACTGAGTATATTTGGTTGTGCTGTCAAAAGCTCAGACCCTCTCCCTCCACAAGAGGATTCAGTATGACAAAAAACACAGCAGCCAGATGAAAGCAAACAGCCATTTAAAAGAATGCTGAGACTCCCACACATGAAGCAGCTAAACCCCCCACATCACAGACACACCATCCTCCAGTCCCGTTACAGCCACTGAATTAATTAAAAGTTATTTTTCCTACCTGTGGCTGTGGAGGAGTGCATTGAAAGCCAATCCATCAGACCAGCTAGTGGTGAAATTGATAACGTTGACCTGGGGGTAATTGCGAGTCGATTGGCGGACCCAGCTCAGCAGAATCATTTCACTGTTTGTCTGCTGCAGTCCAGCCATGATGTTTTTCATTACATCTTTGACCTGCAATAAAAGACAGAATTTGATCAATGATTGAACTTATTAAAAGCTGACTGTTTCTTTTCTTATTTTTGGCACAAAAATCCTTCATGCCTAGATTTCAGCCTTAAAGAAGAAAAATCCTAAGTAATTAAAGAACACAGGCACAATATAAGGACAGCAATCAAGTCTGAATGCTAAAAGACAAGGGATATCGACTTGCTGGTCACTATTGCTGATGCATTCAGTGCATTCATCCCTGTGCCACGTGAAGCATTCCACGCACGAACAGAGAAGGCACATTTCTTTGCACCATTTGTGGGAACAGAGTTCATTCAAACTAAGTATTTCTCCTTGTGGTTTTCTTAGCTCGAGAAATACATCCTTAGTTAATATGATACATTACAACAAAAGTTCTCAACAGGATGAAAAGCATTCTTCTCTCACTGATGGAGTTGAAATAGTACCAAGGCAAAATAAATACGCTCAGTGCACGGTAGATAATGTTTTTGACTTAAATGTGCAAAATATATTTGCATAAATGCACTTGGATGAAAAATGAATTTCACTGCCTGCATTAAAAGAGTAGTGCATATGTTTCAATTTTATTTTTTAATGAATAGTTAATATTCGTATTTCACTAGAGAGAGCTTACCAATCTACAGTTATTATTTTACAAAAAGCCTGAGGGGTTTTAAAAATATTAGCCTGGAGTTTGACATAATGCAGTAGATTATATATTTCTTATCAACTTCTTTACTAGTGAAAGAGCACATAAAACTTCTATTAAGAATTATTTTCCTGTAAAGTGAACTCTTTTTTTCTTTTCTTTCTCTTTTCTTTTGCTTTCTCCATATATCTTTGAAAGACTAGCAGCTCTTTTAAAATACTCCCTGAGATATAATTTAACTATAAAGCTGCTTATTCACTTATGAAATATAGCATTTCACTATAATTCTTCCCTTGAATTCCTCTGCAGACAGTATCAGTCAGTCGAAGAATAACATTCAGTGCAGAAGCTACTTTATGATAAAGGATGGACCACTCTGAAATTGTAAAAACTGTAAGATAACATGCAGAAGATGTAATCTGAAAGAATAACCATCAACAACAAAAATTAATTACCATGATACTATAGAGAAAACAGAGAAAGCATTTTATTGTGTATTGGTAAGTTGCTTGGTAGTTTCACAGTAATTAATTCAGTCATTTGACAATGTAAAGATATGAATTACTGAAATAATATATTGGCTTTGCATCTCATATGCATACTACCCAGAGAGTATCAGTGTCTTCAGTTTTCCTTTTGAGACTTAGGTATGAAGTTTACTTTATATGTTATTAGTTTCTAAGATGGGAGGAGAAATTGATCCTCTCTAAATTTTATGGGATACATTCCTGACTTCAGTTTTAGATTGTAATTTGCACCAATGAAAATCAATATAAAATTCTGTCAGATAAAAATAGAAGTTTTTTATAGTTGACTCCATTTCTACATCAGGAGACAGAAAATACAGTGTAAGAAAATTAGGAAATACACTGTCTGTTTTTACTTCATATGTCTGCGTGGGTATTTTGAGTTTCCTGTTAATATTTTTAGTGTCTTCATTATTGAGAGCTGCCAAAGTAGATTTATATAGTTTAGCAAGAAGCTAAGAGGTTTGCCTTATGTGTTTCCAGGCAAAAACCTCTTCACTACTATCAAAATACAAAATTGTGTTTTTTCATTAATCTGGATGCTAAAAAAAAGAAAACTCTGGGAATCAGCATCTATTGCACTACATTTAAACAATATGAAAGACTAGAAAATATTAAAATTATAGTTAAGGAGAGTTGTCCAAGTGAAGATTTCTTTGTTCATTTTGGTTTTTTATCATATGCTTGTATTTACAAATGTAGACTTTTCTGAATATTATAAGCAAAACCACAACTTTTGAAAAATACAACACACATTTGTATGAAAGGATAACTGAATGAATGAAGAAACACAATATTTAGAAATATAGAGGTTCATAGCATAGTGAAAAGATCAAGTTTTTGAGTTGACCTTAACATAAGAGAAAGGAGCAATATATATGAACTGAAGAAATTAGATAACAAAATTATTAAAAATATGGGCTGTCAGGAAGGCAATCATTCAGAAGGATTCAGGTGATAGTTTTCCTTTTGATCTAAAGACATGGAGCCAAAACCAGCATTTATTTTTACTTTTGAGTAAATGAATACAAAACTGTTTCAATCTCACCTTGTTGAGCATATTTGCCTACAGTGGATAAAGATTTGTTCTCTTTTTCCTGCGTTTCTCTGCAACAGTGAAGACTGTTAAATTTGTGATTTTTGATTGTCTCCTAGGGAATGCCAGGAACTGAAAATAATGAAGTAAAAGGGTTTGATCTCATCCTGAATGCTAAGGCCAATTCCTATTCATTGAGAAACGATGGATAATTCCACTTCTACAACTGGAGCCGCTTTTTTCTCCAGAGTGTCCTGAGGGGCACTGCCATCTCACCCCACCTGGCATCTTGGCAGCACCATGCAGCACCATACCATGCCATGCCACTGTGGGTGCAGCACCGCACTCTCTGCAGGATGGCTGGGCCCTGAAACAAGATCAGCGCCTGAGCAGGAAAGTGCTGGCTGACATTTGGCTGAAAAGGAAGCTTTGTGAAGGCTTCTCGGTTAAGATGTACTGTTGAGAAAGTAGTTCGCAGAGATGTGTTCATGTCAGCCTGAAGTGCTTTTGGATGGATAAACTCTTTCAGCATCTGGGCTCAAAAACTACAGCCATTTCAAAGTGTCTAGCAGACTCTGCTTCATGCTGCCAGATGATGGGATGACCTCTGATACTCATTTCTCTGTTACTTCTACGTTCTAATGTAATATATCCTGGCAGGACACAAAGCTCTGAAGTGTAGGAAACTCTGACTTCCAGAGAATAGACATACTTACTCTTCCTGGGGAATGGGCACATGACATGGCAACAAGAAAAGATTAAATTTTGATAGAAGGGGGAAAAAAGGCAACACAGACATCATCAGGATGGCTTCTGGAATGCCAAACTGCCAAATGGAAAGCTGTGAATGGAATGGGAGCACTGCTATTCTTGTCACAACACTAAGAAGCAGCTAAAAGCAGCACAGCCAGCCCCGGCTCACAGCAGCAGTGGATCTCTGATCCTCCCACTGCAGGACCACCTCCTGGACCCTGTGCATGTGTAGCTCTGTGTGAGATGACCAGGAATACAGCACAATCTAAGGCTCTCACTACATCTTTTTAATTTAAAACCAACACTCAAGCATGTAACATTTTGTAAGACTGGCACTTGGCTTCAGGATACCAGACCCCGACATAGTGGGAGGGAAAAAATCTAAAAAGAAAACTGTTCTCGAAGCAAGAATTTTTCATTTTTCTCTATCAAATGGGAACCTTATAGCTCCCTGATAGAACGATTTAGTATTTTTTACTTGCTATATTTCAAGTATTCTGACTGCATAGATTACGTTTTTTTATAGCTAGAACCACTAAAGTATTTCAAAACAACCTGAAAGAACACTTTTAAGAATGTTTTCATAGATATTCAAGACATCTATCAAAGTAAAGGATATTCTTTACTCATTGATTCAAGGTGGATTGACAGAACCACTAATATTTCATTTCCAAAATCAAAATTCAAAATAAAATTAAATGATAATTCCTCTTAAAATACTGATTCTGCAACAAGTGCACAATAACCCTGATGCTTTTAATAAGTCTCCAAACAAAGCTGAAAAACTATTGAAATGCACCTCTCTGAAATATATGCCTTCTGTATATGTCTATTCTTTTGCTATTTTTTCTAAAGAAAGTCAAGATTCGGGCTGTGACTCTCGCCAAAGACTTTTGCTAATGGTTTTCTTTCATGCTTTACCTGAAAATCAGTTCGTTCTTAAAAAAAAACCTACAAGAACTTACACACTGCAATACAGAATGTTTTTTCCACTCTTAAGGGAGTTTCTCAAATATAACAGTACAGAAATTATTAGTTTTGCTCTGTTTTTACTTAAATGCTAATTCTGCACAGAGGCTGGGATCACAGAGCTGTGAGAAAGAGGGCAGCAGCTTCAAGGAAATAGAAAGTCTGATGGATGCAGTAGCATAAAGAGCTTTGGCAGCAGGTGCTCAACTCAGAACGATGGTTCAATTTCAGGGAGACTTTTAATAATAACCTGAAAAAACAGGCTAGATAAGAAAGGACACAATCACCACAGGGGATACAGAAAGCCACGATTTTTCTACTGAACAGAAATGACAGTGGCAAGAATAAGTCAAATCATGTTTGCTGCAATGCCTCTACCACTGCTTCTCCTCAATGGGACTGCTGATATCTACTTGGACTGGTCCTGGCTTGTTATTCCCTTCATGCGCCTTTCTTCCGCCATCTCTTTTTTTTTTTTTTTAATTTTTACACAAAGTGATTGACATTTTTGTAAGAGATCGTCATGTTGTCATACATAAGTAAAGTTTATGTGGCGCTGGCTGCAAGATGTGAAACTGGGGAGTAAAAAAAGCTTCTTGCTTGTAATCTGCAACAAAACAACTACCACACAACTTTTTTTTTTTTTTTTCTTTTTCATGCAGGCAGACAAACTTCCTCTAGATCAGAATTTGAAAGATCTGTAAAAGTAGGATCGCACCATCAAATGCAAACTACACCAGCAGCATGTATTGCATCAAGTAGGCTGAGTACTACTATCTAATTTTTTAGGTCTTCTACAGACTTCAAATAAACATAGTTGTCTTGATAAGTTATCACTGAGAGTGAGATATTTTACTCAACTGTAGACAACTGGCAGATAAGTTTGGTGGCCCTGAATCTTTACGAACAGCTTATTGTGCTTCCAGCTCCTTAGTTCCAGGTGAAATCTGTGATAGGCAAACTGGAACCAACAGGAATCAGCAGCCTTTCTTAAGAAATTTATAGCTTTGTTTCACCGGAAGTGTTGTCAGTACGTAAACAGGACAGGACAATCACAAACATATTCTAGATCACGAAAATCACTCCAAATCTTAAAGAAAATCTGGAAAAGAACAGTCTTTCTCCACAGAGCTGTAAATAAACAAATTTAGTTTGAACCATTCCAATACTTGGACGGAAATAGGCAGCAAATCAACATGTCCCAAGTGTTTGTTGTGTCTTTTTTTTTTTAAAAAAAGAGAGAAAAGCCCCAATACAAATCTGTCTTTATATATTTTTTTTTAATTATTAACCATTATGCAATAGCAACATGGGCTATTATTTGAAATTTAATTCTAAACAAATTAGACAATTTATTCACAAAATTTCGAATAAAAGGAGAAGTACAGAATATGTAGGTCACTTCCTTTCAGTAGTCCATGAATAAAAACAAACTGAAACACGGAATTTAAAGTTAAATGAAATATGGGCTGAATCATTACGAGAAGGTGTCACAGTTTTAATTGATGCTTTGTGAACATGATCCTTGGACTTCTCATACATGGTTAGTTCAGACTGAAGCCTTGGGTACCATCACAGATGCTGTCACAGTTATCACTAGGCTCAAGATGAAGTTTGAAAATAACCACCTGTGCACTGCCAGCAAGAGGTACTCCAAGAGCACATACCTGTTGCCAGAAAGCTCAGCAGACACTACCAGAACATTGTCTTCTGCGTGTGTGCAAGTATGTGTTAAGGGGAGTGGTGGGAACAACTGAAAAGAAATTAGCAAGTACACAGATAATACTAAGGCACACCTTTAACACTTCACTTCAGGATAAAATAAGAACAAATCAAAATATTAATTTGAACATGAACAGTCATCTCAGTTCATAATTCACGCAAATTGAAACACAGTGACTGAAGGATTATTGGCAAAAGTTGCACAGCTAGGTATCGTATTCCATCTGTTCTTAATAAGTAATATAGAAGAGTTTTATTCAATTAAACTAGGAATATTGAAACAGGAGACAAAGGAAGAAGTGAGTTAACTATTTGCAGCTTTTCTTTGTTGCTCTCACTACATGTCCTGTAAAATTTGAATAAAAATATTCCCTTCTTCAATGAATGATGTACATGTGATTTTGACAGGAGTGTTTAGTTTTTAGTATAAAGTCTTCTAGATTTTGTTTCCTACCACCTTTTCCTGTAATACTACGAAAAACTTGTAGCTTATCATTTGGGGAACAGTTAACATGAATGGACAGACTCTTGGTCCAAATTCATAGATATAGACTCAAAGCATTTAGATGCTAGTTCTTTTTGAATTTTGCTTTTACTGCTGTCTCAGAATTTGTTTACTGAAGTGTCCTCATATACCATGGTGTTTTTTACAAGATCCATATCATAATCACCCCTTTCTCTCCAAAGACAAAGGAAGCTAAATGAGCCACATCTGCTTCAATAAATTAGCAGCCTTGCAGCTTTTTAGTGTTCTAAAAATGATTCTTGGCAAAATAGGTCAGCAGCAAAAAGCAACAAATGTGATTATTTTATTAAAATATAAGTCACTCTTTCTAAGATACTAAAAAGAAAAGTGACTATGAAAGCTATATTGGTTTTGTCTATTTTTTCTTATCATAAATGTTATATATATAATTTTTCAATATCTCACAGTGAAATTATAGTCAAAGGAGCTTCTGATAATAAAAGTAGGATCGCACTATCTTCTTAATATTTTTAATATCCTAGATGATATGTAAACAGACTACCATAAAACTACCTGATTTAGCACATTGCAATGTCTATGTTTATTTTGCAGATTGTTGCTGGATAATAATTGGAACAAGATCAGTGGAATAAAAGTACTTCATGGAAAGTAAGGAGCAGTACCACTCACCTGCCAGTGGAGGATTATATTCCAGATTAAACCAAGGGTCAGCTTATGATTTCCATCCACAATGTCTGAGCTCCCTATATTTACCAAATCAACCTGTTAGAGAAACAAAAAAATAATTGTATAAGAGAAATAACAAGCATAAGAGGTTAGAGGGGGAGGGAGGGATGGATGTAAATCTCCCATTTGGTTTCTATTGTTCCATAAAGATAAAACTCATGTTTTACAAATGGCACAATTAATGTTCTGGCAAAAAGCCAGCAGTGATCTGGAGTTCCAATTATTCCAGTTATAGCATGTTGTGAAAACATAGAATTAAAAGTAACAGTTAATAATAACTCAAACTCTTTTCTATTATGCCTCTACAATTACAAATCACAAAACTGATGGGGGACAGAAAAACTCCTGTACTATACTTCATGCTACATTACATCATACAATTTTCTGAAATTCACACACACACATATAGACAGAGTAAGAACCTACAAACCCAAGATATTGTTCTACATATTTAGATTAAAATAGAACTTCATTTTCCTTAATTAATATCTATAAAGTATAAGGAAAGGCAGGATGTGTTCTGGAATACAGATAAAGCAGTGATTGTCATCTAAGCAAGTCTTATACACATTAGTTCATCCAGTAATTTTGTTTTCCATAATTATATCATGCATTTGCAGTTTCATAATGCATTTACCACTCTGGAATACTTTTTCCTGCACATGTGAAATGATCCTTCACTCTCCCTCATTTTCCATGCTATCTAAATAAAGAAGCCAAATCCAGGGATGTGAGGGCGAAACAATGTACGTCCTGCACTTTTGGATAGGACTGTGACTGTAAAATTTGCATCCTCGCTGTTTCATGGATGCCATTTTTTTGTTGGATCCCAAAATATAATATCTGCAGAGACAGATTTAAGTGGTCTTTGCAAAAGGCCATGGGCTACAGAAGATGGGAAAACCCCTCTTCACTGACCTCATCCCTGTGGACTTTTCCTGCAGCAGGACGTGAGGAGACTCCTTGCACGATGTTATCACATGCCCTGGCCAAGTCAAAGAGTCTGCATCCTGACCTCATCAAACCTGTGCAGAAGACCTATTGTACCTTATCTCTCCCTTTGTGTTCCCTGAATCGTTTCAATCTGTACACCTGTTACCTCTGTAAAATCCCCTAAGATATAGTGGGTTTTTCCCCATGACATAATTGTTAAGACCCCAAATTTGTTAATTTGGGTTTTTCCCTTATGTCATCTCCTGAAACCCCCAGTTTGTAATAAATTGTAATAGTTATAACCCCCTGAATATGTATAACCTAAACCCTTTAAATATGAACTTGTAAGTCCAATAAAGCATTCCAGTTTCTTGCCTCCCCTGGGATCATCTTAGCATTATTGACCTCCGCAGTTTTTCATGGTCAGAACTGATGTTTATATGGAAAAGTACCTCATTCCTTCACAAACTACAATCTGCATATCTCTGCTGCACTTCTTAAGTTTTTTGAAGTTACACGGTTATATCTGCAGATTGCCTAAAGCTTTTGCACCCTCAAAATAAGCTGCTTTTTTAAAAATTAATATTATTATTTCAATGCATCTATGTATAGGTTATTTTTATGAATCCACACTAGGTAGATATTTTGTCAAGAACTCTAAAACTCTCTTAGAGCTCTTTTCTTTAAGAATTGCACATTTTGTACTGAAAGCATACGAGACTGGAATTCATTCTAAACAACCGTGTCTTGGAACACTTCCCAAATGGATCCTAAGGAAATTAACCTAAACCTACTTCGGGGCAATCCCCACGTCCCTCGCATTACCCCCACAACACTCTCATCTTTCTATGGGAACAAAAAAATCTGTAAAATACGTTGACTGGAAGCAGCAGCATTTTTCAGTGTTGCCACTCAGATGACTGCAGAACATCAGAGCAAGAATAGCACATATCAGCAAAATAAAAATCTCGATTACTCACAGGATTTAATTAGCTTTAGAACCATTGACTTTGTCTTCCTGAAGTCCCACAGAAATCATTCATCAAAATTATGAAGGTTAAAGAAACTATTTCATTGGCAGGTCTTTTGGTTTCGTACTAACAAGTATGAAGTATGAATCTTCATATACTATGCTAATTTTTATATTGTGTACAGTTCATAAGGTTTTCATTACATGAATATGATGGCCACTGGATGACCACTTCACTTTCTAAAATGATGTTTTTTCTTCTATCTTCTAAAATTGGAATAGTCAGCTTTCTTCCTATCTTTGAGAGGGGCTATTATTGTGTTCCAGAAACTGAATGAATAGCACATTAATGGACTTAGATGATATGTATTGAATACTTCAAAAAGCATTTGCTGTGAACATTTGTAACCAGGTAGGCAGACAAAACCGTCTTGTATACTGTGAAATAATGTATTGATGATTTTTTCCCAACAATGTCATATGTTGCAGATTTTGAATAATTAGAAGCTTTTTTTTCCATTTATGTACATGAAATTCCACTAAATAAAAATAAAAATCAAGCTGCAGGTCTTTATGCCAATCTTATAAGGTCACTTTCATTTATGCACATATCTTTAGATGGATTACCTTAGATTTATAAAATAAATAGCTTTATTCAGCAGTTGAACTCAAGCATGTTTAGTGACCTACTGCTGCTATCAAGAAATCCAATATAATATGCAGCACAGAATACATTATCTTTGTTCTGTCACCTCTTACTGTTAAGTTTAAGTGAGTGTTATAGTTTATTTGAATTTATTCTTCAGGAGGATATATGATAAAATTAGTTGGTCAGTGGAAATGTCTGCTAAAGTTATGGGTGCATTAGAATGCTGGCATAAGGAAGATACTATGAGAATATTTATTCAATAATGATGCCCAGGATACTGGCTTGAAAAGTCAGTCTTCAGAAAGTAGAACTGAAAGTGGGTTTGATACAATTAATGTTTTGAACCATGAGGAAACTGAAAATTTACCAAAAAAAGTATTGTGGGAAAAGCCTTGGTTTTTCAGACTCCAAAACAGTCAAAGGTTGTGAGTAGATATTTTGATGTATAGCACCTTGTAACCAGTTATGGATGAGTTCTTGTAATTAACTTTTAAAAATCTATTTTAAACATCATGCATTAGCATAAAATCTTCAGATATCATCCATTATAGATGTATTATTCAAAATTCGCTGGAAGAGGATTTTAAATTCTTTAAAATGCATTCACCCCTGATGCTGAATGACACAGCATCCAAGTTACTCCAGTACTCGTATACTATAGATCAAAGTTTGATTTAACACCTACGAAACATTTTGGATGCTGTGTATAGGATGTTCTGAGCCTCTCTGGCTGAATACTTACATTATTTCTCTGCAAAACCTGGAGTGCTTTATTGACATTGTTCAGAGCATGAACTCTTGTGGAGCCCTTTTCTTTTGCCTAAAAAGAAAATAAAACAAATTTGACTGTTCAAAATCAGAATCTAGAGTACATTACAGGTATCTCAAATCTTACATTACACCTGTAGTTTTCATTTCATAATTCTATGACTAGAGACCATACGCTGGGCTTATGCAGCTTCTCAACATGGATTAGAGTTAATTGTGAAACAAACTGGATCCACATTTAGAAGGTAATTTGGCACCTTGACACTTTTCAGTGAATGAATCATTGAAATGAATATAAAATCAGATAATTCCAGATTCTATTTATCATGATTAGTTGTATTCTGTATGGCAATTTAGGATCATTACTATGGCAACTAAACAGATAATCATCAGTCTGTTTAATATTTATTTACAATTATATTATCTCTGGATTTTAATTCTCAAACTCCTGGCTGCTTCACTACTTTTTTACGAGAAAGTGTCAGAGAAAGATGCTAAGCTTACAAAGTCCAGCCAGGAACACGAGACAGGAGATTCAGAAATATGTGTGATGTGTCACTTTAGAATTTCCAGGTTGATAAGAGCAAGCTGTTCTCTCTTTTCAGGCAAGTACAACTCCCATACATAGACTGTATGCCTGAAATTTATTAGCAAAAACATTCTATTTCTACACATTAAATGTTATTCCAGCTAAAATCTAGATATCTAAATGAACCCTGCCTCAGTCTTGTTTCTCTTTGCCCAACTTCCTTAATAAGTGCACACAACAAAGTAGAATATTTTCATTTCAATGATATGCCTAGCAAAGGGCTACTGTCTAATACAGCTCTCAGTCATAATGTTTTCTCAATTTCAAATGAAAGCCAAACATATTCAGATTCCTAAAAATAGTTTCCACTGGTCCTCATCAATGGCAGAAATTAATGACTATCACCTACTACACTTATCACAACATCAAGGCTTCAACATACAGTAAATGTGTTAAAAAACACATACAATTTTTTGGCCTGTAAGGCATTCCAGGAGCTCCAGAAGTCTTCGTCCATCTCGAAAATCATTAAAAAGGTCTTCAATGTAACGTCTTCCAAACTGAAATGAAACAACAGGTCTAGTTAGTTCAAGAACCAAAAAAAAAAAAACCCAAAGAAAAGGAATTATGTATGACACAGAGTAAAACTAAACTCATAAGATTCTTTCAGATTCATTGGTTTTAACAGGGTTCTAATGTTTAAGGGAAATGTGCTTACCTTATTTCAAGTACATACCATTACTTCAAACAAATAAGGCAGAACTGAATTAAGCTAGAACTCAAACTTGACTTGGCAATAAAGGTACAAATCAGGAGAAAAATTTTGGAAAAATGATTTGGGAAAAAAAAAAACCAAGGAAAGAAACAAAAATAGCCCAAACACACAGGAAGTGATACAAAATTAAGCTCCTTCACGGGGCAGAAACAAACCTGGAATTACACAGAGCGAGATAAGTCTTAGGCTTATTCTACTGAGAATCTTAGAAACATATCTGTGTTAATAGGACATACTTGGAATTGTACTGAATCAGAACCTCATTGCTATAACAGGCTAAAAGACAGCTTATATTTTGTCCACAGCATCAGCAAAAGATGAAAGGAAATATTTGAGATTTTTCCCTACAGGACAATGGTAAAAAATTATTCACTCTTTCTAAAATTCAAGCTAAGTTTCTGATCTGATGCTTTGATTAGTGCATTAAAAATACAGAAATATAATTTTTGTATAGTTTAGTCACTGCGCAAGTTTTTTGTGCATCCATCAATTGTGAAATGTTTTTGTATGTATGAGAGCTATTGAGAACTACAATAAAAACCAGTGATTATTTTTTTGCAGTGCCAAGTAGATTCACATGTCCACATGACTTCTAATTTGTGAAGTTTGACAGATGCTTTGACTGATTTGAGAGGAAACATTTGTACTTTAATTTGCTAGAATTGACACCGTGATGACCTACATTGCACATCTTTCACTTTTACCACAGAGCAATGTAGAATTGGGAATCCATATTACACAGAAAACATTTGCTTTCTTGTCAGCAATGTTGTTCTGGTACTCACTGCAACACTCATTAGAGGTAGCTGGGAATTTTATGAAAAACACGCTTTGCTAGAAAGTACCAATTCTTTTGGAAGGTTTCTCAAACAGAGGGCAGAATTAAGGACAGTTTCCAGTGCTAAACAAACTTTTCCCCCAATCAATATAAATTTATGAGTACAATACAGACTTCATTGCTATTAGCTGTTCTGCCATGGCTCCATCTTCCTTTCTCTCAGACTGCTCTTCTAAGCAAGAGCTCCTTTCAATCCTTCTTTCATTTTTTAGTAAGGTCTTGTTTCTGTTTCACAGAACAAACAAATCCAAAATATCACAAATTTTCTACAGCACTGGGAATCTCTGTTTTCTAGCCAGTTTTTAAGCCATGCACAACCCATTACAACTAAGTTAATTTCTAGTTAACACATATGCTGCCACTGTATTACCTAAAATATCTGAAAACCAATACTGAATAGATTTACATATGATTTACTTACTTACTGCTCAACATCTTGAATTATTTGTTTAAGTAATAACACTCAGCAACTCTATTTCCTGCCTCGCATTTTGTATGAGAAATAGCTTTATACAAATGTTTTAAATTATGATGTGAAAAATTGTGTGCCATTATGCAGTCATGTACAGAATTTCTGAAGTTGTTGGACAAATTTAACATTAAAACACATAACTAAATCAGAGAGACCTTATTGTGTCTTGCAGAACAAAAATCCCTTTTGCAAAGGGGAAACAGAAGATCTGTGCACTCTAAAGGAGCACTATAAGAGATCAATAGGCCCTTCTGTAACACTATGAAAGAGTTGTGCCCATAATGTTACTGATTCTCCCTGGGCATTTGAGCACAACGACATATTGATAATAGAATATAATTATATTGGTTTGTATCACACAGGAAAAACAGAACTAGCCTTCATAATGCCTGTGTCTCTGTCTTTCTTCCTTTTTGCAGCATTTAAGCTATTCATGAAGTTTATGTTGAAATCAATCTAGACAGTCAAAAAATTCTGCTTAACAAATAATATGGTTTTTTTGGTAAAGCTTTTAGAAAGAAAATAAAGACACAGCACGGTCACAACCCCAGGGGGACATATTAATTACAAATGTATTACAAGTAAACCTTAAACCAAAAGTTCCACTGATTTTTTAGGGTCTTGGAAGAACATCTTCCATTAATCACAACTAAAAACACCTTCAAGACACCCTGCACTACTGCCACACGTATCATCCTAAACCTGAAGAAGGTTGCTATTTTTTTGGCAACAGAGTAATTAAGTCTTCTTTCTCAAGTAGATTGAATGTCTTCGCTGGATCAACATTGCAGTAAGTCTTCAGATACAAAGGTCTCAAAGTTGCATCAGACAAATTTATCGTGTCATTGAAAAGTGTTTGTCAACTCAAACCTTTGAAAACTCAAAACCTGAAAACCAAGCATGGCTAGTTAATGGCTTGCAAAATAAATGCCTAGTCACTTGTTATACATTCTTGTTGAAAATAACCTTCTAAAAAACTTTTTTAGGTTTTTATCCACTACCCTTTACCTACAGTGGAATGAAAATGTTCAGAAGACTCTCCTGTGCATGTTGATTTGTTACACACTCTATATTAAAAAATTATTCAAAACCTAATTTTAAAAAATGCCCAAAGCAGCTGCATGGTTCCAATTTATTTTTTTTCTTTTTCAAAATCACAATGATGGAAGAGATAGTGGGAAACAAGAGAGAGTATAGGACAGAGGAAGGACTGCAGATACTGAATGTGAAGCACAAGATGACCTTTCATGAGAAGTAGATATTCCTTTCTAGAAGTAGGAGAAGAATAAAATCCAAGACAGTACTTCGTTAAAATCCTAACTATTAGAAAGAATAGCTATTTAAGTATTTGGCAGTTTTATGTATTACTGCTTCATGCTAAATAAAGGTCAAACCACAAACTTTCTTGGTTTAGCTGATGGAGCTGTTGGCTGCAACTGCTGACCTTATATAGCACAAACAGACCTGAATTCCTGTTTTATCATGGATTAAATTAACCCTCGGATTTAAATAAGGACTGAAGAAAGGAATTCACAAATTACATTGGTATAGAAAAAAACCAAAACCTCTACCCTATACTACACCACGGTCAACTACACAAGCCTTAGTCTTGGAATTATGGGGTACTGTACAATTAACATGTGAGGAAAATATGGAATTTGCAATAGAGCCCTCCCTCAGGTGTTATGAGTAAGTGAAGCATACTTAGAGTATTCCATGTGCTAACTCAACCTCGATATTATGCAGACTGAAATATCTCATGTTGCAAACTTAGACAGCAATTGAAACAATTTTATGCCAAAGAACATTACCTAAAAACTCAAAAGCTGGTGAAGAAGAAAATAAAAGGAGAATTGGAGAATAGAATGAAACTGTTAATAGATAACTGTATTTGCAAATTTTTTGGTTTGAATATATTTAGATGTCTTAAAACATCAAGTTTTATCCTACTTGTCTCACCACTATCTACTTTCATTGTCATTCCTGTGTTCTTTCCAAAGAAATAATAGACCTCATTGTCTCTATGTAAATTTAACATATAAATTTTATCAAACAAACTAAATTATTTAATCAGCTCGTCCATCAGATACATAATCAAAGAAATTAGTATTGCGGGAAGTATTACATGAAAAGCTAGTATTCCACGAAAAGCTCTCTATTCAGAGCTAAATGCAAATCAGTAATTGTGAAAGAAATACAGAGAACACCACGAAATAATTAAAAAATAACTTGTCCAGAGAAGGCACAAAGACATCTGTTCATGAACATTGCCTCTCTGGCAAGTCAAAGCTCTAAAAATTTTGATTAGCATAAAACTGTTAGCAGATGTTCTATTTTAGAATAAATTAGCATAGGCAAATGCTATACTAAAGGAAAATAGAGCAAAGGGAAAGGAAATAGGAAGGGGAAGGAGCTGGGGAAAAGAGAGGAAAGGAAAGGAAAGGAAGAGGATTAAGAACAAGTGTCAAGGTTTAAGTGGGACTGTGGAGAGGACATGACGAAACAGATTGATAAAAACATACTCCAAATCTAGAGGCGTGGGTGTGGGAATGGCAGAGAAAAGAAATCACAAATTTTTGCTCCGGTCTCCAATGGACAGTTTCCCAAGCAGAATGAAAGGGCTCATGATACTCCTGACTCTGTGGAAACAAGTTCTAGTCCATTTCTACAAGAAGGAAGCGTGCAACCATGTGATCGGCATTAGAGACCTTCTCTCCAGTCAGGTGGAGGAGAGGGATAACCAGATTTACTGGACTGAGGGCCTGGCACATCAGCCCCACAACAGGCACCAAAACAGACTGTTGTGGTTTAAGTCCTGTTGACAACTAAGTACCACACAGCCGTTTACACGTTCACCCCCCCAACCCAGGGGAACCGGGTTTGGCAACTGTCAGTGGGTGGTGAGTAAATGTGTTGTGCATCACTTATTTTTCTTGGGGTTTATCTCTCTATTTATATTTTAAATTTATTGTTATTTTTATTATATCTTACTTTGTTTCAATTATTAAACTGTTCTTAACTTACAAGTTTTAATTTCGATTCTCCTCCCCATTTCAGTGGGAGGTGGGAGGTATGTGGAGTGGTGTTTAGTTGACAGCTGGGCTTAAACCACAAGAAGTCATAAATTTTCTCCCACAAACAAAAAGGGTAGAAAAGTAATTCTATTTCCTGAGATGCATAAACACTCAAAATTTCAAGCAAGGAGTCCACAATAACAACTCCAGCAAAATACATGATAACAGAAGACTGATACACAACTATTATTTGAGGTTCTTGACCATGCATATTATTTTTTTTTCTGTTTTATAAAAATTTCATGTAATAGAGACACTTCCACTTTTTTCTCAGAAAAGTTACAAAGGGTAAAAAACGTGGCTGAGGAAGAGATCTCTGACTTTTCATTTTCCTTTGCAGACAAGTATGCATTTAGATTATACTGTTCATTTGAGGTAGACTAGACTGTAAGAAGATTATTACAGTAAAACAAGTTGGATTCTATTTCTTATGCATTTTACAGTACTATTGGCTTATTATTATCAATTCATATGGGAAATCTAGCTACTGAAACGATCAACAGATGGAGAGAGGCAGAGAATAAATTGAAAGAGTAAAAGGCATTGTAAAAACAGGGAATTCAAGGTTCAGCGTGGCATTAGACAAAAGATTTAAGGTCATATTAGGTGTAAATGGGAAAGATCAGCTTACAATAGAACGAGTGGACATGGAGGTCCTTCAGAGTCTCAGGTAAAAAACCGAGATCTTAGCTTGGGACAAGACCTTTGTTTCCACCGGGCAAGGAAACCTGGACTGCAGACTCTGGAAGGGAGGTGCAATGCATTCCATCTGTGCCTGCAGCTTGCAGGGCTGTGGAACAAAGAGCAAGAGGTGCCCTGCATTTTAGCTGGAATCTCAGACTTAGTGATTGACTACTAAAAAATAAAAAGACAAAAATGAAAAAATGCAATCCAGAAAGGCAGAAGGACATAAGTCTTCACATAACTTTTTCACATTATTTTTGCAAGTTCATTCTGTGGATCTGTAAATTTTGCTGAATAGATATCAGTAAGAAAGAAATAAAAACTTAGTTGGCTTACAGATGTTACTCCTAGTAAGACTCTAAATAATCAGCCTTTTCTTGCAATCAAAATATTTGATGCTTCACTCTGTGAAACAATAAAGAAAAGCTATTGAGCTAATCTCAACAGATCTTTTAAGTCAGTTTTAATAAAAGAAGGACTATTAATACTTGCTCTTGCTCTGCTAAATATATTAAAAATTCAATTTCTCTCCCCAACATCCTTGTTTATAGTTTGTTCAATTCTGCTGGGAAGTTCCATGAAAGTGACTGACATTTTCTTTCATTGATGCTGGATTACTATTACAGCAGCAAAAGATATTGTCCTAGTCATGAGGGAAAAAGATGCACCAGACATAGTTTAATTAGACCGTAGGTTTATGGACTCATGGGAAGAACTAAACAATAACTTGAGCCACCCAAGCCGTCCTTTCTCCCTTTAACACTTTTTCCCTGTTGGAACATGGAGGCATCCACTCTGCTCCAGGTGAAACTCTGCGTTAGTCAGCTGGAGGTCAAACACCGCACAAGTGGTTTGCCTCTCCACTGTCAGAGATACAATCTGTTTCCCGGGTTTTGTGGTAGACATCCTTTTTTGCTCTCTAACTTAATTTTCCAAGGAATTACACAGAGGAGTAACTGCTGAATGCTGGTGTTTTAAAAATGACTGCTACCGAGCAACTGTGAGGAAGGTGTACAACCCTTCTCTAAAAGACACCACTTTCTTCTCCCAGTCAGAGAACCAAATGTTCCTGTGCCTTTCAACAAGGTAACTATCACGAGGCTTGCAGGAGGCACAGAACACCCAGCTCTGTCCTTAAAGAGGGATCTAGGGGCAGGTCTTACCAATTGTCTGAAGGCAGTTCAAGTGTGTGGACAGGACACACAGTCCCAGAGAAGAAGCCGGTTTCATATCCAGACCCTGAAGAAAGGTAATGACACCAGACCCTCCTGGGATTTCTGTTCAGTTCTTGTAAAAGCATATCTTCCCCTCAGCATAAGGAGTCCTTCTACTTTTCTAGCGTCATGTCAGAGAAGGATATTTGCACACCCTCAGGTTTCTAAAGTATACTGTGTTATTTT
The DNA here is from genome assembly GCA_013396775.1 of Cephalopterus ornatus. NCBI lineage: Eukaryota > Metazoa > Chordata > Aves > Passeriformes > Cotingidae > Cephalopterus > Cephalopterus ornatus. Next base: position 354,127 of record VZRE01013813.1, on the reverse strand, counting down.
AATTCTAAAATAAATCAGAAACCTCATGTATAAAAGAACTTCTTAAAGTTACGTTGAAATGATCCCCATCACTTGGACCACTGAAATGAGTAAATTATTTGCTCTGGAGGCAAAAGGATTTTTTAGACACATGGCATTTTAAAAGCCAAAGCCAAAATAGTTATTTTTTATCCTATTTCAATAAAAAATTTCCTGATAACTTGAATTCACTTTAATTAGATATTCTATTTTACCTATTAATGCCATTTGAAAATGAGATTTTGAAATGAAGCAAACCACAACCCAGATTATTTTTTCAAATTCAGTGTTTTATATTTTTTCATAAGACTAAAACTAGATTAAGGGCATATATTAATTGTAACAGCATGATAATATTAAGAAACTGAAGATCTGTTGGGAACAACAAAATAAAACCTGCTGATGTAGTCCCCAATCAGAGCAGGAAAAGTATAATGATATCAACAGTAGTTTTTTAATAGCACTATAATAGATATTATTTTTAAAGAAATTATATAATCCATAATATCAATTGCTAAAATGAAATTGTATATTTTCAGTATTTTTAAAATTATTTTTCAAAGGGTTAACCGTTTCCAAAGAAGAAAATATCTTTTAAACAGTTCATTTTGTTCACTGTGTGTAGATCATAAATACACATACGAAAGCATGAACAATTTCTCATGAAAAACTTGATGGGCCAGTTTTAAGCTGACAGAGATGGTATGGCCACCTCTGGACACCCACACCAGAATGTGTGTGCTGACAAAGATATCTGCTAACAAAGAAATAAACAAAACATTATTATTTCATATATGTGGATAAATTTCATAATTAAGTATATACGTTTCCTTTAAAATAGTTAAAATTACACCAAGTTTCTGTTGGGTAAGCAGTGGGTGTACAATCTACTGTGTTTCCTTTAAACAATACAAAGGTTACGGGGATAAATAAATCTGGCAGCTGTCTTTTTCACCAGTTGTATCTAGCCAGCTAATGTCACTGAAGCATTTCCTATTTTGCAGTATATGGTGTGCAAGGCCATTAAGGACAGGATGACTGGCAATGGGATCAAAAGAAACTTTTGTGGGAATGAATATACACTCAGTAAGCTCCTACAAGGCTTGAAGAATGAGTTATGACTTCCGAGTCCGGGATAGGAGTTTCTTGTGACATTACAGGTAGCTTCACGTAACCTGTAATTGACTTCAGCAAGGTTGGGTTTTTTTCAAGTAGTCATATAATGATGCTTCCCACTCTACAAAGAGAGCTATAAGGAAGAAAATGACCATAAACTAACAACTAATTTTATTTATAGTGTTATCTCAGACGTAACTTTCAGTAAAAGATAGAATGTTAATTATATTTACATGTTTGAGAACATTTGTATTGTTTTAATTTACAGCGTGTAGGTATTTTTGAGGCTATAGAGGGTAGAGTTTTGTAACAGCATTTTTAAACACTGAGAGATGCAAAGATAATAATACAGGGTTTCTGAAAGGAAGAGCCAGCCCACTTTCCAGTGGAGAAGCACAAACTGTATCTAGCAGATGCCAAATGAAACAATTTGGCTAACTTTCTCATTTAAGGGAGCAACAGTTTCACAACAGACTCTTACCATGAAGATTTGTTTTTCAAGTAATTTATTTTTCTACACATGATTATTAGAAAACAGGAAAAAAAGGGAATGTCTTCAGTCTTCATGAAAATATCAAGCTTTAGTGCAAAACCTCAGACAGCAGAGAAAGATTCTGAAATTTTTATCTTCTGTCTTACTGATGCTCTGAGTTTTAGAGAACAGGTTAATATTTACTCAAAGAGGTACAGAATATTGCACATACTGCCATTCCTCACATATGAAGATGACCTTTCTGCGGGAGTTTGGATTTTCCATTTATTGAAAGACAGGCTTTAGCAATATTTTTCCCATCAGTTTAGAGCTTAAATCCTGGCTTAAAAGAAAACGGTGAGAGAAATTTCAAAATTTTACTTGTGAATCCCTTCAGGAACATAATCTCTTCTTTAAGAACAAATAAAACAGACAAACCTCTTCTGCTGTCTATACATGTAATAGGCAAATAGTCAAGCTTCTAAATAAGTGCAATGGTAATCAAACAAGACTAAACCACAGCAATTTTCATCAATAAGAAAACAAAAGGAACAAACTCCCTAAGTCATTGCAGCAAGTCATCCAGTTTGATTAATTCGCCCTTGTCTGTGGAGGAACTGCAAAAAGCAAGAGTCTGGGCATTTCTTGTCATGCTCCTATTCACACTAATTATTATATTTTTTTTTTGCCGTTCATTAACACTTCTTGATTAGGAAACACTTGACCAGTATTTTAATTTGAACAAAAAATAAAAAGGAATGATGAAAGGGAATGGGGGTTTCATACAGAAAATAAATAGGTAATGATTATGTATCTAGTCTTCACCAGTGAGTAGTCATCCTCAAGAACCAACACTACTTGGTGGCCAAATAAAAGCTAAATTCTTAGTACATCTGAGGTAGCACTGCTTGCAAACGTATTTTTTTGTCAAATACATTTTCATTCATTCAACTCAACCTTTAGTACTGGCATACAAGTGTATGACTCATCCTCCCTCCTACAGTCACAAACATCTAATCAAACTCATTGCGTTTTCTGGCACAAACACATAGTCGCTCCCTGTCATTTTTCTACGTGGAATAGTTAAATCAAGTAAATAATTGCTTTAAATATTGCCATTTAAAGCTAGAGCAGAGGGAAAATCCAAGCAACCACATCTGAGCTGGCTGGTGATCATTTTCACCCAGAGAAGGAAAGGCCAGTATTTATTTATTCAGAATGGAGGTTACTTCATTAACTCAGGGCCTAGGAGGACTAAGCTTGTTTTTGCTGTACTGTGTCAACGCCCAACCACATGAATACTACAACCAAGAACTGCTCTGGGACTTCACCCACTGTTCTTATTTACAGTATGCTTGTTTGCAGTAAATAGGATATTAATTTAAATATACTTGTTTAAAAGAGCAAGTATATCCTATCTGCTTGAGCCCAGGTAGAAGTTTAAAATACGCTCTTCCACTTTTTTCCAGTCTGGAGAAGCCAAACATAATTTTACAGAGACTGAAAATCCATCACATGGTGAACTAAAGGGATATAGTTTTCAATACAGTCCATTCTTTGGCTTAAATATTTTTATATATTAAGATATATAGATCATTATCTAAATGTGAGAAATTAATTTCTATTAAAAGGACAACAAGGCCAAAACAACCAACCAACCAACCAGACCCAGCATCTCTTTCTTGAAATCACAATTTCCACTTGATCTACCACTAAGAAGTAGTGGTCTGCTGTAGAGGTTATTGTCTATAAGTAAAATTTCAAGACATTCAGAATGAAATCATAGAAAAAGGACACTATTTGAAAGGGAACAGCAGAACATTATAACACACAGTAAAACAGCAGGAAATGAGGTCATTCAAAGAAAACTTCTATTTCTTTTGACAAATTCAAATGTACACATATGGCAGTCTGCTAGGCTGCCAACAACATGCCCCCCAGGCTGAGCTGTGAGTGTGGCACCACTGCTGCTCACCCTGATCTCTGACTGCCATTCTCTTACTGCTGGACAGCCCAGACAGCTCAGTCTGCTCCCCATTTCACAACTGTTCCACTTCTTACCCTACATCGCCAGTGAGGTCCATTTTCAGATTTTATGAATGGCCAGAAGCACGTTATAGTTGAATTTTATGTTATCTGATAATATATGCTCATGACTCTGGCACTCCTTAAGACCTCAGTTTATATCACCCCATATTGGTGCCAATACTGTGATTTGGTATGCTCAAGAGGTGAGGAAGAAGGAAAAAAAAAAAAGAAAAAAGAATCTTTATTTGTTTCTTCTGTTTATATTTTTTTCTTTTCTTGTAGTGCTACTAATGTAAATAGTGTATGCAGGTAACATATATAGCTTTCTTACACTGAAAATAATGTAAATTTTCCATTTTTCCTTCTCACTCTCCACAGCTCATCAAATCACATGTAATTGTTTATATGGTAAATAAATTGCATGATAACTGCTCACAATATTAGAAGACGACTAGATACTGAGTTGATATTTCTATTACTACTACAGTTCTGCACATTATTGTCTGCAAAAATGTTTAACATATTTGTTATCTTTAACATAATAAGCTGCTGTGTTTTGGCTACCAGCACGTAGCAGGGATATGGACCTTAAATCACAACTAATTATGGTAACAGTGAAAATGATTGGCATAGGCTTCTTTTGCAACGTCTGGCAACAAATGACCCAGATTCTAAAAGGAATTTATGTAACAACTTGCATTTGGGAATCTGGATCCCTTTTCATAATTAATAAAAACAGCAACATGAGATGACTCTCTCTTTAAAACCAATCATTTAAAATTTACTGCAGTACAGTGAATAAGGAGGAATTAATGAGACTTTGGCTTGCATTTTAGTTGCATTTTTTGTGTTAAGTAATAGCTTATGAATGCCTTCTGAAATCTGTGTGTCTTTTTGTTGGATTATACCACATGTTGTGCCCATCATTTAACTAGTTAAATATATATATATAGTGTACTGGTAATGTAGGGTTTGATTTTAATCTCAATTGTTTACTTAGTACTCTTACAAAAATAGTGCAGTGAAAAGAGTAGCACTCAGCCCGAAACGTTACAAAGGAAACAGACGACCACCAACTAGTCTACAAATACATAACAGCAACCTTGAAGACAGTGGAATAAACCAGCATCTAAGATGTACCACCCACCTGAACAACTTACAACAGATTGGTTCTCCAATATAAAAAGAAGAAATAATCCTTTGGACCATGGAAAACCATACGTATCACCAGAGATACACAATGGAGCTTGGGGAAGATTGTTTTGTCTTCCAGACTCAGAGTGCTGCTGAACCCAGACAGCTCAGTCTTCAGAGACTAAAATATGCAGCCATCAGGGCTAACAAAGCAACATGAAACCCACAGTATCATATACTAAAAGCTTGACCAGTGGAATTCCACAAATGCACTGCAGATCTTACCATCTTCCAAAATTGGAATCCTTTTCTGAAACTGACAGTATCCCAAAAAATATCTCTGAATGCATAAAACCAAGGGAGTGTAACAGAAAAGACATGGGACAACTCTATTTTTCCTTTCAACAGTTCAGTCCAATCATTACTGAAAGAAAGGAAGGCTGTGCTTCAATGTGAAGGAGTCTTAGAAAAAAAAACTTAGGAATTGCATCTTTTTTAGAAGAATTCTGGGCAACATTCCTTACTGCAGACGGCACTACCCTGCCACTGCCAGTAGCCCCAGCATTAATATCAGTGTTTTGAGTCACGGAAGTCCCCATACCTCATTGCCCTGGGTGCACAAAGAGGAACCCCTGCAGCATGGGCACCCTCTTTGGTTTGTCTAGGAGAGATTTCAGTGGCTGGTCCTGAACAGCCTGCAAGGGCCACACATCATTCCTGCTAGGATTAATGCAAAAGGAGACACTGATTGGCTCAGCACACACCTCTCAGAATTACTGGGCCTTCAGGAAGTATTCATGCAAATGTCAGCACAACATATGGACGGTGTGTGGACATGACGTGTGTAATACTGAGAGAAAGCAGGTTACACAATGCATGGGTTTATACAAGTGATGAAGGTTATTCAACTGCTGCTATTCCTGGTAATCAGATATTCTGTCTCCACATCAGCACTAATTAGGAAGTGTTATTTACTGTAGAGTGTAGGCTTGCTCAGGCAACTGTCTGACATTAATCATTCTTTGAACACTGAAATTCAAACCAAAAATGTAAAAAATTTATGAGTAATGCCAGTTTTGCTTAGTGTCATACAGTGTTAAATCAATGAGGACTAAATGAGCCTTTATTCAAAGAAACTTACAAAATAAACAACCGGTTTTCTGGAGTTCATTACTGCTTCCAAAATTTGCTGTTACTCTCAGAGTAAGGATTTTTTTCATAAAAGTTACAGGAAATTTTGGTGGTTTATTCCTATTAAATTACAGCTCCATAGAAAGATACTCATTATGACCTGGGGACAAATGTCACCTTCAGATTTCCATTTTTCCTGGAATGGAAACAATTTTTGTTCAGATTCTGAAGTACTTACAGAAGTTTTAATAATTCTGTTGAGCATTATAGTGCTTCAACTTTGAAGCTTTTTTGTATGAGGACAGATATTTTAATAGGGCCGGTGGCAACAGGAAAAGGGGTAATAATTTTAATCTAAAAGAGTGCAAATTTAGACTAGATAAAAGGAAGAATTTTTTTTACAATTAGGGTGATAAAACACTGGAACAGGTTGCCCAGAGAGGTGGTGGATGTCCCATCCCTGGAAACATTCAAGGTCAGGCTGGATGGGGCTCTGAGCAACCTGATGTAGTGGAAGATGTCCCTGATGGGAACTAGATGCCCTTTAAAAATCCCTTCCAACCAAACTCAATTTATGAATCTACACCACTGGAACAACTCGAACACAACTTGCAACCTAGAGGGAGTTCTTCTCTGGGAGTGTCCTAGTTTCAGCTGTGATAGAGTTAATTTCTTCTCAGCAGCTGTTACAGTGTTGTGTTTTGGATTCAGAATAAGAATGGCATTGATAACCCTCTGATGTTTAATTTTTCACTAAGTCCTGTTTATCCTAAGTCAAGAACTCTTTTTTTTTTGTCTCCTGCTCTGCCACTGAGGAGGTACACAAAAGAAACTGGGAGGGAGCATAGCTGGGACAGGTGACCTGAACTGACCAGAGGGATATTCCACACCATAGAACATCTTGCCCAGTATAAACTCGGGGGAATTACTCAGAAGGGGTGCCAATCTGCGTTCAGAAAGGGGGTTCTAGCATTGGTCAGCAGGTGGTAAGTAACTGTACTGTGCATCACTTGTTTCTTTGTTATTTTTTTTCCCTTTCCTTTCTTATTTTCATTATTATTATGGTTTACCATTATTACTGTATTTTACTTTGTTTTCTATTATTAAACTTTTCTTATCTCAATCTAAAAGTTTTACTTTGATTCTTCTCCCCATTCCACCTGGGTGAGTGAGCAGCTGCGTGGTGCTGAATTTTCAACTGGGCTTATACCATGACAAAGCATCTGAGATGAAACCTTCAGCAGGTTACAGAATGTGAAACTGGTTTGAAATCCCACAAATATGCTTTTGTTATCTTACTAAATTGAGAAATGGTAGAAATCACTGATTTTCAAACATCTGCACTTTACTGGACTTTCATATGCAGTTGTTCTAAACAAAGTTTGTGGAAAAAAAAGAACTATTTAAAATAGACTTCATACTCAGTATTTTTCAGTTCCACTCAAAAGAATATAATTTGTGTCACAACAAATCAGAATTAATTTCTAGAATGCATAAAAATGAGTATAAATGCAACACTTAAAAGAGAAGAAAGAGTTTATATAACGAATATTAGAGCAGAAACATGACTGTTTCCTATTTCAAAATCAAGTTTGTGCGCTTTTAATTAGCTCAAATGAATGTACAATAAATTGAAAAGTTATCAGTAATCAAATACACATCTTAAAATTAAAGAGTGTTTTGACTAATAGCTTTCTATTCATTCAAATATGTGCTCTCTTATATTTCTTGGTTCACTAACTTTTTAGAAAAACTGAATCACAAGAGTTCCACTAAAAATAACTGATCTTGAGTTGACTGTAAATCATTTAAAACACAAATGTCTAAATGCATGGGAACCAAGCCTTATGCAGTAATCTACCTTAAGTTAATTAAGTCCTCCTTAAAACAACTATAATGTTTATGATCAAAGCTCACAGTTTTCAAGATGTGCTGCCTCAGCTAAAAAATTATGCTGGGTCTACTTCTATCTAAACATCTAGGAGAGTACATAGTGTTTCAGACTCTTAAAGTATCTCTCTCTACATAGTTAAGTATAATCTTAAGATCCCTTTAATATCCACGTGGTTTCACATCCATGCAGAAAGCATGCTAACACTCATTTCATTGAAAGTGGAACATGTCCATGTCCTTCCTCTGCTGGGAACCACAGAGCTGGATGAAGAACTCCAGATGGGTCTCACCAGAGCAGCAGAGAGAGGCACCATCACCTCCCTTGACCTGCTGCCCACACTCCTTTGGATGCAGCCCAGGATACAATTGGCTTTTTGGGCCATGAGTGCACATGGCTGGCTCGTGTTCAGCCTCTCACCCACCAGCACCTCCAAGCCCTTCTTGGCTGCTCCTGATGTGTTCATCCCCCAGCCTGGGTTGATACCGGGGGTTGTCCCTCCCCAGTTGTAGCACCTTGCCCTTGGTCTTATTAAATTTCATGAGATTCCCATGGGCCCGCTTCTCAAGCTTGTCCAAGTCCTCCTGGATGGCATCCCATCCTTCAGGTGTGTCAGCTGCACCACTCAGCTTGATGTCATCTGCACATTTGCTGAGTGTGCACTCAACCCTTTGTCTGTGTCATTAATGAAGACATTAAATAGCACTGGTCCACTAAAAGAAGCTGGAAAGGCCTGGGATGAAGCAGGCACGTGGCAGCTGCATGTGCAGAAGGATGTGTTCCTTCACCCAGTAGTTAGCAAAGCTGTGTAACCTGTTGCCAACAGAAGGCTGCAGATGCTAAAGCTGACTTGAATTCAAAGAGTTACTAAGCAAGTTCACAGAAGAGAAATTCACTAAATTCGCTTATTAAGCCACAAAACCAAGCAGTGGATCAGAAAGTCCTTGAGTTGCAACTGTTGGAGACTGTTAAAGTTATGGAGGAAAAAAACAAATTAGGAGTTGTTTGATCTACTGATACATGTTTCCTTAATCTTTTGCTTCTGCTGGAGACAGGATACTGAGATCAATGACCTTCGTTTTTCCACAGGGCTTTTCCATATTTGTAAAAGACATTTCTATATTTGTCAACTAAATCTGCAGCTGACTGTAGTTTTTAGCTATGGGGCCTGACTCGGTTTTGACATGACATACCTTACTTCTATGTCCTTCAAACTGCCCTCTAGGACTTCACATTTAGGGACCATATGTAGCTTTTTCATTACATGTATTCCAGTGCCCCAGCAAAATCCACCCTGAATACCGCATTCCCTTTGACAAACATCTACCCTGTCAGAATTTCTAACATAATCACATTTTTTTCTAATTTCTCAACAGCTCCTCCAAGCAAAAGAAGTTGAAAAAAATTCTGATTTGGAGTTTTTTAATCAGTAGTTCTCAAATAGGCAACCAAATTAAAATAAAGTTTTACTGTGAAATCTCCAATAATATACCATACTAACTCTATATTCTGCAGTTATTTTGACTAATGGAGACAAAATGTAGCCCTTTCTAAAAAAAAAAATATTAAAAAAAATCACAATCTTAGTTTACTGAATATGAAACTGTCTCAAGAAAATAGCATCTTGGAATCTGAGTGTTCCCAAATCTGTAATACTAAATTCTCAGAAATTATAAATACGCGGATTTACATAATCATTTGAAAATCTTTTACTGTCCACCAGGCTACTGTGCCCACCTCCTTCTTGAAAGCAGGATCTTAAAAGCTGAGTCATTAAGTAGCTGAAAATCATAAGCAGGGGAAACCTTAAGTTGTTATGAAGGTTCTCCCATCCTGAAATTGCCTCAAATATGGTATCTGAGTATCTATTCTATTCAATAATCATTCAGACAGAAGAAGGCTATGAAAGAGGTTTGTTTCATTCACAGTATGAGTTCTAACAAATTAGTATTACCTATTATGAGGCTTTGAAGAATATAATTATAAATTCCAACTGTTTGTGCCAATGATGCTTGAAGACAAACTTCCTCACAGCGACTAATTGGCAATATCAAAGTGCTTCTGAAGAAAGCAAACTCACCGCTTCCACACAAAGGCACTCTCACCCTCAGGAAGGCACCTACATATCACAGTGCTCATCGTTCCATGGAAAAAGAAATATTTTGCCTGCCAGCATTTGAATTTCTATAAGAAAGAGCCCACCAACATGCAAGAGCCAAACAAACGAACAAAAAATATGGAAGAAAACAAGGAACCAAAGAGAATTTGAATTGTTTAGAGATTAGTACAAATCTTCATTCACGAAGCCTAGCCATGATGATGAGCACAACCGGGGAAGCTCTCCTGGACACAGTGTGATACCTTTCTGACAGATCAATCCGCTCTCTGTAAGGATAGTGTACTTAAAGGTATGGTGCTACAACTTTATATTACACGTGTTTAATCGGCTTTTATTAGTATTAGCATTTGCTAGTACTCCTCTGGCATCTGAAGACTTCAAACAGTTTCAACATATTTTGCTATGCTCAGAACATGTGCCCAAGAAGTAATGATCACTTCCTTGAAAAGTTCAAAATGTAATTTCAAATAACATGTGATTTTCCTACTGGCTTACTTTTCTTTGATGGAAGCAAATGTTCCTGAAGTCTATGTTTTTGTCAGTATCAAGAACTCTGTTTGCAAGCAAGAGGCATACTGTAATGATGATAATGGCTGCAAGCCAGGTGCACATCAATAACTGCAAGAAATCAGGATGTTTTCTCTTGCGTAGGAACTCATCCCACTTTGCAGTCCCAAGCTTGCATGAGATATCTGTATATGAGTCACTTTTTAAGTCAGTCTGTAGCAATGTCTTTACAGTATTTCATTCATATCTGAAGATAACAATACAGTCTCACTGATCTCATATTTTCTACAGAAACTCATACAACCTGTAAAAGTTTTGACCCTGCAAGGCATGCTACGTTTGTTTAACCATATAATTTCCTACAGAAGACATGCTGTACCTGCCTTTAGAACTAGACACCCTAAAGAATGTTACTTTTCTGCTTGGCAGGCAAAATAATGCCAAGTTTTTATACTAGTTTCAATAGTAAGGGCTTATCACAAGCTTCTCTCCATTGCTTCTGCCTAAAGTTCTCTCTGATATATTCCACATCCCACAGCTACTTCATCATGCTCTAACAACATAATAGAAATTGAATTCACTGCACAGACATATTAAATGTGATTTACTTTCCTCATTTTTTGATTCAGCATTTTATTTTATGAGTGTGTTGCTTGCTTTTTGACTGAAAGTCAGTCTATACTATTTTTAAGGGATATAAATGATTAATAGAGATACTGCCTGAAATGTTATTTTTTGGTCTGATTTTTTTTCCAAATGTTTGGCAACTTCTTAACATTGCTACTAAAAAGAGACAGCATTGCCCCATTCATCAGTTTACTGAGAGTATATTCAAAAAGCAATGATAGATTCAATATAAGTTCAAAACGCATGATTTCACAGATGTTTCTTTACCTTAAATTCACAATTTTATGATTGGACATTAAAATGCACATAATATCTGTTTATGTCTTATACTCAGCATTAAGACCCACCAGGGTGTATTTTGGAAGTATGTAAGTCTACACTTCAAATATACCAAAAGCTTTCTTGGGTTATCAACATCTGCAGTGTGCATTAAAGGACTATTAAAACACATCCCAGATGGTCCTAATAGCATTAAAATACATCTACTTACCGGGAAAGTAGGTTAAACACACACAAAACTACACTCCTATAACTAAGGCAAATTCTCACATCACTTGAAAATAGCATACGATCTTTTTAGGTCAAGTTTCATTTTATAAATGGAAAGTGAAACCCACCCTAACCTATAAGAAGTGCTCTTCTGAAAATAACACCAAATTCACTCCTACATTTTTTACCTCAAGATTATGATGGCCATATAACCTGAATCTGCAAATTATATAGCAAAGTCTTAATATGGCTGGGCATCTTAATATCATTTTTATGTACCTAGCAGAACTGTGAGTCTAAAAGGTGTGTGTTTGGTTCCCAGGCAGAGGACTATGTGGATAAAATGAGAATGCATCTGAGTTGTAGCATCTCTACCTTCTGGGGATTCAAAGGATTCAAAAGCCCCACCTTAAATGTCTTATCCCACCAGATACCTGCCATAGACTGATCCCTGGAGCCTGACTTGAGCTGCCTAAGCAGTTTGGCAGGCCAGACTTCTTATCCAGCAGCCCTTTTTTAGACAACAGAATAGAGAATGTAAAAATTAAAAAATACCAGTGGATCTGCAGAAAAAAGGAAAAAAACATTTTAGGAGTTACCATGAAAAGCGGCAAGCGTAAGAATTGTGTGTAAATAAACCAAATTATTGCATTATAAAATCATTGGAAACTGAGTACTGCAAAGGCTTTAAAAATTAAAAGAGTGTGTCTGGATCATTTCCTTCCAATATTTCTCAAAATTTTTGAGAAAATATTTCTTTTTAATTCTCTGAATTTTGTTTCTTCCTCTGTTCTCATCCATTACAGCAGTTTATGAAGCAAATATCCATTATATGAATACTCTGCTTCCCAGAGTAAAATGCTCTAAAATTCCTTCTGAGCAAAATCTGGAGGTAGCTGGACCTTTAAATTCAGGCCTTAAATTACTCAGCAAATCGAAATTATTAATATTTTTGAGTAGGTGAGATGAAGACATTTTCTCTATTGCCTGTCAAATACTACTCATGATGGTGACAAAGTGTCTTAGAAAAATATCTTAAGAATACCCCTCAGCCCCATCCCATGCACTGCAGTTCCCGTCAGATTGGCCTGTTCGTAACATCTTAACCTAAAAAGTTAACTGAACACTAAACATCTACCAAGAAAATTTGTAGGCTTATTGTTTTAAAAGAGGTAACAAAATGATAAAAGTCAGTTGATCAAGAAATGACAGGGAGCACAACACTCTGTCCTCTTTAAGGGCAGGGTGGCAGTGGTGTTGATAAGTAGTGCAGAGCCTGCAGCAGGTACAGAGTGTTTGTGTCAGTCTAAAGTGTCTTTGTTTTTAACTCAGCTTTCACAGTTTTCATCCTCTCCCCCACTAGACAAGTTCTAGTAGGACCAAAATTTTTGAGAAGAATGAAAAACAGTTCTGGCTGCTTACTCAGCATGTCGCGGTCTATTGGGCAAACCCAAGAGATGTGAGAAGAGAAGGCTTCAGCAAACACAGTCTTTGTTTTTTTTCTGGTTGAAGCCTATTAATATTTCATTAAAAATACTACAGTGTGGTTTATACACATAAATGTGAGGTATTTTATGAGTAAGTTTTTACGCCGTATACAACATTAAATCAATCCATTGAAATGCACTGGGACACTACCAGGCAAACTCCTCATCTCTCAAAAGCCAAGCCAGTCAGTGTAAAACAGCTGTAGATCAATCATTCTTTAATTATGATGCAATCTGGAGTGTAAAAAAACTTCACCTAAGTAAAAGTGAAAATATTGATTTTCAAGTTTTTTGTTACCTAGGTTTAAATATGCTCTTCTATGTTGGATTTCTTTTTATAAGCAAATAGGAAAAGCCGTTTGAAGTGTTTAAGTTTGGTCTTCATACAAATTCATGTGTCTCTGAGGTATTCAGATTGGACTGTCTCAATATTTTAAAGGTCCTTAATGAACCAAAGATTATGGAAATTGCTTTTGGAAAACTATTTAGCCTGAATACAAGAACTTAGCTTCATTAACTCAAATTTCAAAGTTCTTTCATATTTTAATGGGCAAATCTCAATGGAAACACTTCCAAAAGAATGGAATCAAAAGGATTATTTTTAATAAGAAACATCATTGGTATTGGTAGAGGTCACAGATAATCAGTGAGCCAGCATACCACTGACACTATTTCCAGGGATTGCAGCAATGGTATACCTCAAAAAACTGTGCTGGAAAGACATTGGAGCCTCAGACAAAATCCTTACTGAAGGCACTGTGATAGTGAATATGGGTTCAGGATAAAAAGATTTAGATGAAGACTTGTGAGAAGCCCATGCAAGATCCATCAGCAAAAGGACAGATCTTTCACTGCTTCATGACACAGATGTGAAGGGCCTTCCCCTAAAAGATCACAGACAATTTCATTTGACCATGTTGAAGAAGTCCATGATACGAAAATGGGTGTACTTCAGGTATGTTCTTTTTTTTAATGAACATTCAGAAAGACTCATGAAAATGAAAATGTGATGGGAAACACCTCTTGCACTGGAAGTTACAGGAGCCATGAGCTCTAGGTGGCATCTCAAAGCTGCAGCAGATGCTCCAGGCTGCTCTGCGTAAGGATGACTATTAATATACAATACGTGCCAAGAAGCATTTTCTTTAATTTCTTTTTGGTACATAAATCATTTGAGCACATATTCAAATACTGCGCATTACTGTGGATGAAGAAAACTAAATCATCCACCTAGCAATTAGTTTAGATTTTTTTCTTCCTAAGGATTTTCTTTCTTTTTTTTTCTTTACCTCAGAAAAGCCAGTTCCCAATGCTCAGCTTCATGTTCCTGTGATAGTATCCAAATTCCTCGCCCTTACACATGTGTTACCAACTGGGTGAGATATTTGGTTCTATGAAATTACACCTTGTTGTCTAAGACAATTCTCTCTCCCATGCTCCAATGCAATGGACAATTCAACCAGCGGCTATTTCGTTACAGGAAAGAACCCTCTAAGAACCAGTAACAACTTTTCTGGTAACAATCTTCCTTACCTTAAAGCATTGAAAGCTCCAGAATGCAAGAATTACAAATTAGTCTTAACCAGCTATTTTTTCAACACACGGAAACAAATCTTTGCATTATCTTTTCTTAAGTCTTACAGCAAAGTTAGATTTTAATGGACAATCCCCCTTTATATAGAACCAGTAAACTCCGCTTCCTTACTATCTTGTATTAATTTCAGTGATGTAAATTACATGATAAGTACTGTCCCTTAATTTTGAAGAGTCTTGAATAAAATTACACTAAAATAACCCAAACTAAACTCATGTTTCCACAATTTAACAAACTCATCTAAACTAATGTTTTCAAAAATTGGAAGAGTAAATTTGTCCTGCAATAATATTCCACCTGCCAATTTTCCACCCACAGCAACTGAAATGTCTGGATTATAAACAAGCTCTCTGGAAAACAAACCCCACAAAATAACAACAGAATACCATCTAGTAGCAGGGTTGTCATTATGCCAGTTTTCTCAAAAGCTGAACTACCAAAAGCAACTTAGGGATGAGTCCTGCTTTGGCAATAAATAGTACAAAGCAAATAACCGTGTCTCCGTATAATACTTCTACATTACATTTATTGTTTTATATTCTTGTATTACACTCTTACACATTTACTATAAACTTTCTTCAATTATATCACTGTATCTATGATATGAATTTTACTGTAGGCACCCAAATACTTGGTACTGCTGATAACAGAGAAAGTTCTGCCAACCACAGAATGCATATTCATCACTGAGAAACTAGTCAAGAGGCTCCGGTGTCATATCAACAAGAACTAGTCAAGAGTCCCAGTGTGCCTACAGCATGAGTGTTTTAATGGCGTAAGAACAAATTATTCTACGGTGCATAAACTGTGCATAGCACAGACCAGGGATACAAAGATGCCCACAACCCTAATTTCACAGGTATGCCCAAAGAAGCTCCAAGAACAGAAGCCGTTGCTTCAACAAAACCATTTTTTACAAATATTGTTAGGATTACTCAGGAAGAAGAGTTTTCTACACCGCCACTAACCAGATCTTTGCTAGGGAGGTAGAAACATCTGAAGAATATTAAAACCCTACCCGCTACCTCAGCAATTTCTTTTCACGTTATACGGAATTAGCAACAACAAGTCTTTGAATTTTAATCTGGTCAAACTTTGTGGGAACAAATGAATACACAGATGTAATGGACTTGAATACTTGAGCTGCATTTCGAGGTCAAAAAAACCCCTCGTAACACTATGACAGGATGTAATATTTATCTTTTTTTCCTTATTCTTTGACATTTAAGACAGACATTCTATCTCAAAATTCAGTGAAGCTGAAAGAAGTTTAACTTTCAAGGAGTTAATTATTTCAGGCTAGCAGCTACTGTGCCTTTCAGTTTTTTCCAGATTGCAGTACTACAGACCAGACTGTGTTTGGGAACAGAGACAGTGAATTTGAGTATGACAAGCAGTAATGTATGCAGGATAATACACTTATCTAACATCCTTCATTTAAAATGCACGACACCGTAGGGAAAATGCAAAACACTTTGAAATACAATCAAAGCTATTCATATTTAATACTGCAAACAAGAGGTCTAAAATGGTGCAGAGGTGACAACATATTACAGAAAATGCCAGCATTTAGACTAGTCAAATTACAAAATAATAAGCTTCTCTTTTAGATTTCCTGAAATGGCAATTAATTGTGAAACTATTTCACATAAGAACTTTGTGCCTCTGTCAGAGTTTAATGAACAAAACAGGCGTACAATACATTATTTGTGTGTTTTCCAATAAGCAAGTGATGAACCATAAACTGCAGAGTTTTCTGTGATGACTTCTTAATACAAAAGATGCTCTAACTAAGCTCAAATGCTTTATCCATCATCCATTTAGAAGTACACTGAAAATATCATCATCAGTGATCTCCTCAGGTACATCATCAGCATGTCCTGTAGGTTTAACTCTCAGATCTGCAACAAATTATCTTCCTTTTTTTTGCATAGGGGCAAAAGTAGGTAAAAAATAATTTAAAAATCAGCATCAAACTTTAATATAATTAAAAAAAATGTGTATTCACACATTAAAGGATATGTTTGTGAATAAGTCACCAAATAGAGCATACTCACTAAATTAACCTTAATAATAATTTTTCACGGCCTGCTCAAATTCCTGCTAATGAAGGACTTTTTTTCTTGGAAACCTAAGAGACAATAGCCTCTCTGAACTGCCCTTCTAAAAGTGTTTGCAGCTCTATACACAGTGGCTACATCTCTGTATTACTCTCACACAAGCTAGTAAGAGGTTTCTTAGGGGACCAGATTCCACTACAGTAACAAGAGAATCCCCGTTGAACAATCTGTGCAGCAATTTCTACTCAACCAGAAATTGCTAGACCCTTAAGTAAAGCACAAACTAGAAATCTCTGATATTTTGCCAAGAATTTTCTTCAAGTAAGTTCTGAATGGGAAGAAAAACAGGATTATTTGTTGTACCATGCCTGTAAAGACAAGATCCCTTGGAGCATTATTTATGGTTTAGCACATCAACTGAATTTGCCTTCGAGCAGCGTATAAAATCACTGCAAATGAAATTCACTTACAATTAAAATATTTACCTGGTGAAAAACAGTAACAAGTTCAAATGTAATACTAAAACCCAAAATAAAATAAAATTAAAAATATCTATTAAATTTTAGTTTTCATTTTAGCCTCCAGGTATTCTCTCAATATAGTCTGCCAATATCATGGACTCATATGAGAAATATATATTTCAATATAGTCAGCAAGGACCTAAATCTATAAAATGGAAGACAGAACTGAGTAACAGGGGCATTAAAAAAGCATTTAGGATTCACAGCATATATGTGGCTCCTACTGTCTTGCTACAGCCAAGACAGTGAATATGATCACTGATTTTATATGTCAGATAATACCGAGAAAAAATATACTCTGGTACATCTGCATTTGTTATTATTAAGACTATTATGGGACCAGAAAAGACAGATCTATCCGAAGTGCTAAGGGAACTATTTTCTTCTCTCCTTCATTCAGCTACACACTCCTGGACGTATAGATGAAGAGAGACTTTTCAAATGTCACATCTGGACTGCAGCTGCATCCATCTTTAAGGCTCCAAATTCAGTTTCATTTTTGGAAAAAATAACACTGTCAAATTGGAAAAGAGTTGGAGAAGTCCTATGGCAGCAATACACCTTCAAAAAAACATTTGACAACGATAGAGGGAGATAATAAATCTAATTAGTGTATTCAATACAACCCAGATACTTCTTGATTCTGTTTGTATTATTTTCTGTATTCAAAGTCTACAATATCAAAAAGGCAACAGAATACTGTCCTCAAGCGTAAAAAGCACTTGAGATTTTTTTTTAAGCTTTCTGAGGGAGAATAAACATGTTCAGCTGTAGTTGCACAGCTGTATTTCAATATGTGAAGTATCTCTTCTGCCCTGAAAATGCAGTATTTATGATAAATACCCTTTAATTTTCTTCTGCTTGTATTCAGAACAACAGTTCAAGGGCAAAATATATGTATGCTTGGTTATAGACAGATTGTGATTTAGTAACTCTACAGGTATTAATGATCATGAATGTTTTTTCTTCAAAGTGCTTCCCTCTTTTCACTGCCGTACTTAGTATGGTGAATTTTAAAATTCTTACTCATTATTTTATTCTTTCCCACTCTCTCAACAGCTTTTTTTACTCACTCTACATACTGGACCTGCACTACTCTTGGGATCAGAATGTACATATCTATTCCAGAAGAAGAGACTTGTATCAGCACTTATAATCTCAGTTAGGAGATAAAATACATGTATCAGAGGAAAAAAACCCTACATTCTGTATGTCAATATCTTTCATATTTTGGATCTTTTAGAAACGGCGCTACTTCATTGAGCCCTGTTGAACACAGAAAGAAGTATCAGTAAGAACATGAGAGTGTAAGTACCAGTAAGAACATAAGAAAGTGGCAGATGTGGCCACTGCAGACATCCATCTAATAAACAGCCACCTTATCCATTAGATCATGTCACGTATCAATTTGGGGGCTGTCACATTGCATTTCCTACAGTTTATTTATGCGAGGTAGCAAAAGGAGCAGAAGTAAATAATTTATAAGAAATTCAGCTAGGAGAACCTGTTAGTGTGTTTTTTCTCCTTACGCCAACTAGTTTACTTTTCTAGGAAAAGGACAAATCTAATAGCTGAGGAAATGGAATAAAAACAACTGAAAGACTGAGTCATGCATTCTGCAGTAGGAGGTTGTAATGGGATTCAGTGACACACCAATTTCTGTCAACTTTTCGTCTTTCTGTAAAAAAAGAGCATTGAAAATACATGGATGAGACACTGTATACAGTGCCTTTATTATATAAATGGAATTATCATAGAATTATCATAGAAATTATCATAGAATCATAAAATGGTTGGGGTTGGAAGTGACCATAAAAATCATCCAGTTCCAACAGCCCTGCCAGGGACTGGAACACCTTCCACTAGACCAGGTTGCTCAAAGCCTTGCACATTTCCAGGAATGGGGCACCCAAAAGTTCCCTCACCACCCTCAGTAAAGAATTTCTTCCTAATATCTAATCTAAACCTATCCTACTTCATCTTCAGGCCATTTCACCTTGTCTTATCACTACATGCCCTTGTGAAAATTCCCCCTTTGTCTCTCTCGTAGGCCCCCTTGAGGCACTGGAAGGGGCTCTAAGGTCTCCCCAGAGCTTTCTCTTCTCCAGGATGAACATCTCCAGCTCTCTCAGCCTGTCTTCATAGCAGAGGTGCTCCAGGCTTCTGACCATCTTTGTGGTTCTCCTCCAGACTCATTCCAGCAGTTCACTATCTTTCTGGTGCTGGGGGCCCCACAGATGGACACCATATTCCAGGACACAATACTCCAGGACATGGTACTCTGTCTCACAAGAACAGAGTAGAGAAGGAGAATCACCTCCCTACATTACAGCTATGAACATCACAGAGAGTGACATCCATTGCACAGGAAAGACATAATATGCAGAAGCAGACAATGCTAAGCCTGTAATGCAATGGAAGTGGTAAAATTTTTAAAAGCTAACAACATTACCCTTCTGGCTATACTTTCTAAAATTTTGACTCCTATATTTTACTCTGAATAAAGGATGCAATTGTACGCCTATTTATTGAGAGGCAGCGTCTAGATCCCTCCCTCCCTCGAGAGTACTTTAAATATGATTTAAAGTGCTTGATTTAAATTGTTTTGAAGTGACAATTTCCTGGACAGGATTACACTGAGAGTTTAAGAGACTAATCTTTTGCAAGGCAGATTTTACCATAGTAAAATTAAGTATTTTAGGCGTGCAAACCTGAAAAAAGCTCAAACAAAACTAAAAAAACTGAGGGCAAGGAAGCCCACGTTATTGTTGGGTTTTTTTCCTTCTTTAATGTTACAGTATCTTCACACTAAGATTTTTTTATTTTAAGTACCCTGTCTCCTTCATGAAAATTTAATTTTTGACAGTCAGTGCTCCACACTGAAGCAGTTCACTTCACTGAGTTTGTTTTCTCTAAACACAAATCTTGCAGTCAGTCAATGAAATGATTATTTTGAAATAATGAATGCCTTACAGACCTAGATTGAGCATATTTTGACATCAAAATCACTAAGAGTGGGAGCTCAAACACAACAGAGTATCTTTCAGAACACATAAATAAAGTTCCTGAAACCATGACACAGAATAAATAAATAATTAAAGGACACTGGTTAGAATGTGAATGTTTACTCACTTGTGAACATATGCAAATATAAAATGTATCAAAAATTCAGTGATGCAAGTAGTAAAATCAAGAAGTTTTTCATATTAGTTTATACTCAACCCTTTTATTTTGGTATCTTCTTTCTTTTATGAGGCAGTGGTTCCTGTGTGCCTACCTCCTGATAATGCAGGTTTGACAGACATTACTTGCCAGCTCACAGTTTGAAAGTTAAAGTTCAAAGTTTCATAATGGGTAGTTTCACTGAATTCATGTAATGTTTAATGTAAGCAGACATGCCTGCAAGATCAACTCTCCAGTTACATGTAAAGAGCATTGGGGTGCGGAAAAGAAGCTTTCCACTTTTCATTCCAATGCCTCCTGCTGGTTACAAGTCAGAGTATTCCAGTTTTTGAGAGTTATTGTGAACCAATTTGCTTGTATCAGCAGAGACAAGAGACAAGAGGTTCAGTGCAGTATTTAGCACCATATATCCACAACTTTTCCCAGGCAGCTGTGAAGATCATAAAAGCAGAGGAAAGGAGAGGGAAACTCAAGCATGTTCCTTGACAAGAAAACTCTTGAGACGTAATTGTACATCCTTAATGAGTTTAATAGCTCTTATCACACTTACAGTCTTTACAGTTTCCTATAGTTTGAAAATTTTCATACGCAAAAATACATTCAGGAACATTGGTGGCTATGATTTAATATGAGGTGATTACAAATATTTAGTTTTATTTGCTTTTAATTACTGTCTGCAGTATTTCCTTCTTCTGATGCTGTAGGAAAGTGTGAAAAATTTTTCTCTGTTCACTTTTTCTGTACTTTGTATGTATTACAGACCTTAAGGATAGTTCTCTTCAGTTTTACTTTCCACAAAAAGACTCCTAGTCGAATCAGTTCTTTCTTTTACAGACTCTTGTATTGAATGTGCCCTATAATTGTGGCTACTCTAATGTAGAAAATTTAATACTTCCATTCCCACATATTTTTTTTAAGAAACATTTTTACCATCCTTTGCTGTTTTTTATTTTGAATACTCTTAACAACTCTGTATGAGCAGAACACTTTATCACTGCAGTGCTCTTCCAGAACTCTTAACTACCATGTCAAATAATGCTGGTACTGTAACAGACATCTGGTAAATCCTACTAGTAGTCTCCTCCACTTGTGAAAATTAGCCCCTTTTGGCTATTTTTATCAGTATCTCTAAGTTAATAATCTCAAAAAAGACCTTCCTTCTTGTAACAAATTTCCTTAGCAGTTTTAGTGACAGGCCTTGTTGAAAGTATTCCAAGCTATGTCCACACCAGTAAGCAAAAAACCAAAATCAAAACAAACCAAAAAAACCCTCACAAAATAAAAATAACTCCAAAACACAACACCCCACCACCTGATGTCATCTATCAGTAGATTAAAGCTGTGGTCCCTACAATTACACTAGATGCAGTTCAAAAATTTTATTCCAGATTAAATTTAAACTAGTGTCCCCAGACTGAACAGCCTCACCAGTGTGGTTTAAAACTGAGACCTGACATGGAATTAGACTTGGAGGGCTCCTCTCCATGTGGGGTGCAAGTCTTTGATGGTACCTGGAGTGGAGCTTCGTGTGTGCTCCACGATGAAATCTCCTTTAAACTCCCCAAAACCACTCTCTGACCTCAGCCAAGAAACAGTAAATGAGAAGCACCAAGGAATTCTATAAAACAGTACTGCTTCTCCAAAGCAAAACATTAATGAAGACACGGACACACCTGGTTGGAATTCTGGTATCCAAATGCTCAATGATTCCTTCAAAGAATTTGAACAGAGTAATGAGGCATGGCTTCCTTCTGCTAAAACTGTATTGCCTCTTCTATAATCATACATTTCCATTCATCTACCAACTCAAGCTTTTGATATAGTTTCTCTTGGTTTTCTAGAAGTCAGAAAAGTACTACATGACTTTTTGATTCACACTTGGAACCACCGGAAAAAACCCAAACCTTAACATCTCGTTTACCACCCCATGGTCAATTTAAGTTTTACATTACACAGTAAACCTAGCAGTCAGTAATTTCATGTTTGAGTTCCTTTAGAATTTTGGGGTGAATACCAATGATTTGGACTGGGAAGACTAGAAGTGGCATTGCTGATTTATTACTACTAATTTTATCAATTCTGTTATAAAATTTCTAGCTGTTTTGTATTAGAGAAGTCCTCAGATATGTGCCCTGTAGATAGAGGTGCTCCCAAGCTTTTCATGGAAAATTCAGAACGGTTCATTAAACATAATCAATTTTCAAGATTCAAATGCAACAGACAAAATCACTTTCTCAGCCCAGCACTCTACACTGAGCTTCTCCTCTCAGGATTTCTTTTACTGCTTTTTAAAACACTTGTCAAAGTCCATGAAAACTAGATTTTTGTTGGGCTAACTTACTTGCACAAAAGCAAGCACAGAGATTCTACTTGTACTATGAAAGAGAGGCAGACAACTGGTCCAAATATTGATGGTACACAAAAAACGTATTTCCTTTGCTACATAGTGGTTTAACAATCTATGAAGTCTAAATTTATCAAAATATGAAAGATCATTATTGGTTTTGCAAGTGGATTATACCCACAGAGAAGAACTGAGATAATTAAAAATCTACATAGAAATTAAAGCCACAAAATAAACACAGGTATTATGATAACCAACATCAGCAAAGGAAAATAGGAATTTATCATTACTGTTGAAAAAACATCAATTCTTACTTATTCACAATGTGTCAGAAAGGAGCCAACTCTAGTTAGTGACAACACCAATGAGTGCTGGTGAAGTGAAGAAAGGCACGAAAAATCTGGCAGCTGATTAATAAAAATACTCCTACTCTTATTTATACAAAGTGATTATTTAACAGTCATGCTTTTTGGGGTTGATGGTGGTGTCAATCGCAGCTTCTCTCGTGTCCACCTATACTCTCTCCCAAGGAGATGCACCTTGTTGAAGCTTAACACTGACATTTCTCTTCCACACTGGGACTTTGTGCAAGACAGGCTCAGGAACCATGAAGAGACACAATGAAGTGCCAGTTTCTGATGGACAGCAGCTCCAGAGCGCACGACTTTGCAGAGAGGGACAGATGAGCATGTCTCGTGCACAGTGCAGAAGACACAGGAATTCTGCCCTTCTCATCTCAAAACCACCTTTTCATCTACA
Source organism: Cephalopterus ornatus (assembly GCA_013396775.1). Classification (NCBI taxonomy): domain Eukaryota; kingdom Metazoa; phylum Chordata; class Aves; order Passeriformes; family Cotingidae; genus Cephalopterus; species Cephalopterus ornatus. The sequence continues at coordinate 330,647 of VZRE01013813.1, read as the reverse complement.
TCTGATGTAGAGGACTGTACTGTTAAGAGTTAATGAAACTGGCTAAGTTACAATTCACCCAGTTCAGAATATTTCCACATTGTAGATCACTGCTTGTTTTACTGCAAGTCAGCTGCATTAATAAACAAGATATTCTACCAGTTCCAGCATTACAAGAAATTTATGTCTTTTCTCATTCATACAAACACTGTATTTGATCATTCTTTATTTTTCCTCATATTTTCTTTTTTACTACTTTAACCCATATGTCACTACACCACTGCTTCCCGACACCTGCCCACCTCCTTTTCTTTCTTTTTGGTGCTCAGTACTTTTTTGGAGTTACTGTACAATTATAATCAAAGCCTCAAGTCAGGATGAAAGTTCTCTCACTTCTATAAACATGTAGTGAAAAGCAACCCTTCCTGTATCAGCAGGTATCATGCATTAAAACAAACAAACAAACAAACCAACCCACAAAAACAAAAGCAAAAAAAAAAACCATAAAAACCCCAAACCAAAACAAACAAAAAACCCCCACAACAACAACAACAAAAAACCAGTAAAAAAAAAAAAGAGGTAGTGTAGTAACAAAGTGCAAGAGTTGTTTCACAGAAATAGTACAGAGTTTCATGATCCTCATTACAAGTGAATTATAGAGTTTTATAAATGGTTCAGCCTCTTATAGGAAATAAAATAAAACGTTTTTAAATTAGCCTTGTGTTTCTGTTGATATACTTCAGAGCAATATTGGCCTTGAGATCCCTTAATGCTTTCTAGTAAAGCATACAAGATGACATAAGAAAAATTAAAAGTTCATTTACATACACTTAAAAGATTTCAATTTGTACATGTTAGTGGAGTAAATTACAATTAATGTGTTAAAGTTCTGGGTTTTGTTATTTCTAAAATGATGCAATTAGCCTCCAAGTTCAAACTCAATGTTACATTATGACTATTTTTAGCAAGTAAAAATCACTTTACATCTCCATTTAATTGCAGCTAATTTGGCCTTTGAGATATACCAGTTTGAAAGCATTAATGATTTTTAATAACAATGACAGTAAGAAATGGATAAACTACTGAGAGTAAAAACGAAACACCCATGGAGTTTTAAGATGTCCATCTACTTTTCTTTATACTCCTCAGCAAATTACACCACAGAAAGATGTTTCAGATTGAGGTAAGAAGTAAAAGTGTAAACATAGAAAGGAATCTTTCAAGCACTTCAACTGCTCATAATTACTCTTAACTTATTGCAATCAGTGAAATATTTGTCAAAAGTAAAACAGTTCTAACACTGAAAATTTTGTTTGGTAACCAGTGAGGTCACCCAGTCGGTCATCATTCTCCACAAGTTCACACAGCCCTGAAGCACACTACTGCACATGCAGAAAGATGACCTCCAGAGCCCCTTCCAACCCCAACCACTCTGGGCCATACAGTCCGAATTTGGCTTTCACCTTTTGTAGAGTTCACTTCTCTCCTTTCTCCCCTTCAAAGAAAACAGAGCTGTATTCATAAAGACTTAACATATGCTTTAGGGGAAGGAATAAAAAGTACTCCTTCTAAAGAAAGAGTAAAAACCCCTTTTTGCAGGTTCACTTATTACAATTTATGGAAATGATTTCGTAAGTGAAATATTTGAATAAGCATTCAAACAGCTCATCAGAAGAGGCTATGTAATCACCATCACTCAAACTCTTCAAAATTATATTGACCATAAAAAAAAAAAAGAAAAAAAATCAGCAAAGACTTTAAACAAACTTTTGGGACAAATCTCAGACTAAAGTACAATAGGACACAAATAGGATGTTTGTCCTTTTATCCTTGCATTCTACTCATCCCTTTTAAAAATTATTTTCAAGAGCAATGAAAGGGTAGGATTCCCATTTTTGTCATCAACATAGTCTTGGAGTGAACAAGTCTCCCCAAAACAGTGTTCAAATCTCCTGTCATTGGGCTTCAGTAACACTCCGAATACAATAGAATTTTTAATATGCACATAACTCAGCATTCTGGGTTTGGGAAGTAGATGGGGCTGGCTTCTATTTTATTATATTATTTATTATATTATTTATTATATTATTTATTATATTATTTACTCCCCTAGGTCACACCTTACAGGTATCAGACATTAGCCTTGGTTAGGGCAGTACCCTGGATGGTGTGGGTGAGGCATGTCCCCTATTTATTGGGGAACCTAAAATGGTACAGACTTGAAAGGCCGCTTGGTGCAATTAGGTACATGTGCAGACAAGCAGCGATAAATTTAAAAACAATTGTTGAATCCTTGCAGATTCTACAAAACAAATTATGAATCCCAAATGTACATGCACAGTGGAGTCAAAGCTTAATGCTCAGGTATCACAAAGCTGATACAATACAGTGATAAGGAAATACATTAGAAGAGCAGTTAATCACAGAAAGTTCTTGATGATGATGATGATGACATTGGGTTAAATAATTATATTGTGGGTTTATGTATTTCACATGGTGGCTATATACTGAAGGATAAACCAAGACAGAAAAAAAGGTAAACAGAATTTCCATGTTAACCAGAGCTTTAGCAAGGGAAAATACCATTGATATGTGTCCAGACTCATAACATTTCATTTTTAATAAAATCACACACAAAAAAATTTAAATCATTCATTAGCTGCATGATGTAAAAGGACAAATATAAAAATATTTTTTTAAATAATTTGTTTAGAATGATGTGAAAAGATGGCAGTCAAAGAAAAAATACATTTATGTGTAAAATATGTTGAAACCCCCCTTCTTTTCTATGATAAATACTGACAGCTGTCAATTGCTAAGTTAAAATGTCAAAATATGTTTTAGGATGACCATTTCCATCAACAGAACATTGCATCACACACTGAATCAAAGATACATTTATCCTGACAGAAAACAAGAATAATTGTCTCCTCCACGGAAGTAATTTCTTGCAAATTTTGCCAGTTTCCAGTTATACGTTCCACTACCTGGATTTTTTTCCCCCAAGTACTGAGAACAACAATTTTATATTTAAGTTCTATTATTGCTCAATTTAGGAAGATATATCCCTACAAAAATAACTTTGTCATAATATACTCACTATGTACTTTAAAGGGTGTTTTGGGTATTTTCTGTGCGGGTTGTGGGAGTAGGGTGAGGGGTTTGTCTTATTTTTTCTTATCTCCTTTGGATATTCACTAGTCAGCAACATACCAGAGTGCTTTATACCTTTTTTACTGCAGCATATTCTGGTCTAGTTTTATCATTAGCATAGAAAACTTGCAATATAATTTTGTACTCAATTTGTAAATTGCTCTAGGCTGAATTGGGTTTGTTATGCATTTACATAAAGTTGTTTTTAAGCCATCGGTTAAATATTTGAAAGGGTGATTCACATAGATGATCAGTTTACAGCTTGAAAGTTAGTATTATGTATCTGCCTTTATTTTTTACTTTACTTCCTTTATGTTTTCTACATCAGTGTATATTCATTAACAAAGGAGATACTACTTATATGAATCTCATGTAACAAGAAGGTAATTTCTGGTCATATCTTCACAGTTCTGATGGATAAGAACAATCTCTACTGAACTTGTTAACAATTATAACCTGTAGGCTTAGCTATTATATAATCATAGAATAATAATAGAATATGCTGAGTTGGAAGTGACCCACAAGGATCATAAGTCCAACTCCTGTCCCTGTGCAGGACCATCTCCGAGAGTCACCACACGTGCCTGAGAGTATCATCAAAATGCTTCCTGAACTCTGTCAGGCTTGATGCTGTGACTACTTCCTTGCGGAGCCTGTTACATTGTCCAACCACCCTTTGGAAGAAAAACTTTTTCCTGATATCCAGCCTAAATCTCTGCTGAGTCAGCTTCATGCTACTTCCTCAAGTCCTATCACTGGTGCCCACAGAGCAGAGATCAGCGCCTGCCCCTCCTCTTCCCCTCACGGAGAAGTTGTAACTGCAATGAGGTCTCCCCTCAGTCTCTTCTTCTCCAGGATGAACAGAGCAAGTGATGTCAGACGCTCCTCATATGGCTTCCCCTCAAGGTCCTTCACCATCTTTAGACATTCTCCAGTAGCTTAATATCTTTCTTATATTGTAGTGCCCCAAACTGCCACAATATTCAAGGTGAGGCCACCTCAGTGCAGAGCAGAGTGGGACAATCCCCTCCCTGATGCCCCCCAGGACATGTTTGGCCCTCCTGGCTGCCAGGGCACTGCTGACTCAGTTGTGTTGAGAAGTTTAAAAACAATCAAAACATGCAAAGTGATGAATTCATTTTGCCCTTATTCTATCAGCCATGTGCACTACTGGGGTTGAATAATTACCTACAATAACTATGCCAAACTAAACTAGCTAATATTGAGCCACTATTTTGACTTCAAATTGCTGAAATATATTTTCAGAAATATAGACATTGTTTTTAAGAAAGTTCAAACATATGAACAGCTATTTAATAAGTATCTTTATATATATGTTAGCTGTCCTACTGCTAATTAATTTAAATTTACCATCTAAAGCCAATTCTGGCTTACATGGACTGAAATATCAGGAAGAGTTACATTCTAACAAATAAAATGGTAAATTATGATAGTTTTGAGTAAAATCTACTCCTAGAAGATAATAATACATCATTTGAAGGACATAACCCCAATTTTGAAGGACTCAGATCCAGGGCAAAATGTACTTTAAATCATTATTTATTCTAAGAGAACATACCTCTGATGTTTCATTGCTGAAGGTCAATTAAAACTAAAAAATATGCTCTTTATAGTTCTTCAAGTCTTTATTCTGGTATTATTGCAGAGTTTAGGAAATAGTGAACAAACTCTTGCTACTGAAAGAACAAAAGAGTGCGTGGACTGAAGAGGAGGTACTGAACAACTAATTAGATGGTTTTAGAAAATATTTTGATGATTTTATATCACTAATTTGAAGAAAATTTCTGTTCTTACTAGCCTAAACCTATCAGCTGTCTTGTATTTCTAGACAATAATTTGAGCTTCATTTACTTCTGTGATGTTTTTCAGAATAGTAGATCATTAAATAAAGTGGAGTTTTTTTTAAATACAGTAATTTAAGGGATAAACACTGTCCACTGCCAAGAGATTAAGACACAGCAACTACACTGGCATTTTGGCTCCAATTAATGGGCTCCAAAGACAGATAAACCTTCCTTAAACAATCCATTACACAAGAAAAGTGCACACAAAACAACACCAGTTCTTTTATCTCTCTTGTATTATCAACACACTCCAAAGCTGCTTTTTCTCTCTCTCCTGGGTAGGCTAGAAAGACCTAAAGCTTTCAGAGGTAGCCAAATCCCAGGAGTGGTAGTTTTCCGTCCCCAGCTCTAATCAGCACGACTGAAACACATTCTGGATGGGCATGGGGATGGGCACACACACACACACACACACACATCCCCTGCGGCTGCCACCCAGAACTAAACGGACAGAGAGCAGAGCCTTTTCCAGCACAACCAACACTCCTGTAAACATGAAGCACAGGTGGTACAAAACTGCTCTTCGGCTCTGACCAAGATTGTTTGGGATTTTAGATGAGATTAATTGATTGATAACATGTTGATGTTGGTGCTGAGTAGTATTTCCTTTAACTCAAGGACTTTTCAGTTTCCCATGCTCTACCAGTGAGCAGGTGTACAAGAAGCCAGAGTGGGGGAGCACAGCCAGGAGAGCGGACCCAAACTGGCCAAAGGGATATTCCATACCACATGCCCAGTATATAGTCAGGGGGAGTTGGCCACGGTCTCTTGGGGACGGACTGGGCATCAGTTAACAGGTATTGTACATCACTTGTCTTTCTTGAGTTTTATGTCTCACTCCCTCTCCCCTTTTTCATCATCATCATTATTGAATTAATAATATTTACTAATAATAATTTTAAACTTATTTCAAATATTAAACCCTTCTTATCTCAATCCTCGAGTTATACATTTATTCCTGATTATCCTCCCCATTCCACCCAGGGAGAGGGGTTGTGAGCCAGTGGCTGTGTGGCACTTAGTTGCTGGCTGGAGTTAAACCATAATGTCTCCACTGTCGTGTGCACAGGGACAATGGAAAGACATACGAGCATATGAGAAAATATTGTCAAAGAGAAAATAAAAGTGATGTGACTCAAGCACTTTTATAGCAGTACTTCTAGAAGACATCAATTCTTTGCCCTACCTCCTCCAGAACACATCTAAGGAATAATGGACAATTACACTGTAGGAACAGTTGCATCCTGCGGATTAACCATGTGCTTCACCAGAAAGGTCTTTAAGCCTGCCTGCTTAAAACACTGGCAGAGGTTTTAAACTGAAAGCAAGCTGTCTTCCCCTTCAATATTCTCTAGAGAGAATATTTTCGCCTAAGGGGAACCTCTTAAATACATTATGACAATCTGTTTTACTAATAAGACTTCTAGATAATTTGAAAAATCTTGTTGATTTATTCATAATTTCAACCTTTATCTGATAACTGGGTTGCTGTACCTTTCATTGGTTTTCATAACTTGTAATAAATTTGTCTAGTTACATGCCTGAACAATTGCAAATTTAGTTTCTCATCCTTTACCATAAAATTTTAAAATGTTCATGGTTTCATGAAAATGAAATTTGATTAAGTTTCTTAAAATTTCATAAAATAAGAAGCATTAAGGCCAGTTCACTCCATCAATTTATATGATTTATGAATATTGTACACAAAAGTCATGTTAAGCAGGAAGGCAGGAAGTCTGCAAAGGCCTTGCACTTATTTCTAAGTAAATACCAAAGTTCCTGGGAAGTAAAACTTAATTTAGCAAATACTGAAGAACAGGTGGGAAACATTTATGGTATCTTAGGATTGCCATTAAAGCATGACAACACTATTATTATAAGACATCTGTTACCAATTTCCATAGAAAGTAATTAATGGGAAAATAAAAAAGAATAGCCTTTCCTAGGTCATTATATTTATCACAGTATTCTCCATTTGGTCTCAGGTTGATATACGTGGAGGGAAATTGTGGAGCTAATTACTAGTATGGTTTCCACAATCTAACAGTGCAATATCTGACAATAAATGGAGAGAATTCATGCTTAAAGGGCAAAGTAATAACTGTTTTCCTTGTACCAGAAAAGAGGAACTTGAGAACTCTGGGGTGATGACAAAGTAAATTGCACAAATACAAACCAACATAAAATGTAAAGTAGGTTGTGTGAATTCTGGAAGAGAAAGCTTGAGGAAAGAGGCATCTCTGTTGACAAGGAAAGATAATAATTTTGCCGTCAGCTGTGGTGTTATTGCAACTCAGGGAACAACTGAGGAAGAATGAGTAGATGAAGTATCTAATTCTATTGAGAGTGACTCTTTGCAAGTAATCATAAACTGCAGTAAGAAACAGTCAATCAAAATCATTGCTGTATATGCCTGGAGATTGTCCGCCCAAAATATAACATTAGTGAATTTGTAACAGGCCAGGCTGCACAAGGTTGATAATAAAAACATTCTTATGACTCAAGTGGGGAACTGTAAGATAGAGACAGTAAACATATAACTTGCCAAAATAGGTTCACACAAACAAAACACCTTGAGGCTTTTCCAGCAATTTAATACAAAGACAATGTGTGGATTCTTCCCGCACGGTCAAAAAAGAGAATGCAAAGCAAGGTTTGCTTTGGTCTCACAAAAAAGGTCAGACCAGAGAAGCTTGAGCTTAGGTATAATTAAAAATTCTTATAGATGTCAGTTAAACTTAGCATTTAAAGAGAGCTCTAGAAAATCTAAAGACAGTTCTGGAACAGTGCTGAGAGACTAAAAAGAAATGTCACTCATCAGCTTTTTCCATCTAGAAATGTAAACAGAAATTTGTTATAAGCTCGTTGCCTTAGCAACACTACTACAAATTAAATGCTGCAAATACTTGAGCAATAAATGAGGCTGTAGCCTGGCAACATGTTGCATATGAGAAGCTCCCTGTTCCTGACCTGAACCTCACTTACATAAGGACCTCAGAGCAAATGGACACATTTCCAAGGTTCAGGCTAAATGAACGCTTCATAAAAAAGTAATCTTTTACAACTCTCCCTCAGCAGCCACATGGTAAACTACTGAACTTTATCACTGCAGTGAGTGAAATAAACTTTCAAAACATGGGTCTGTGTACACCTGGGGGTTTTCTGCCCCAGCCTTTTCTCTTCATGGGATAGTGATGGAAACCAAAGCACTAAGTCAGAGTACATCTGAATGTGAGAATTGTAAAGTGATAGCACTTGGTTTATGATCTCTGATGTCAAGTCCTGTGGTCATTACTCTGAGCTCAACCAGTACTCAACAGATCAACTGATTATACACATATTAAGCAGAGAAGTAACAAACCAAATAAAACAGCAATTGCTATAAATATTGTGAGTACATGTACATGGATGTGTGCACTGGTATTATGCTGTAAGGAGAGAAGTGCTGAGGAGGAAGCAGATAATTCCATTGCTCCAGGGAAGTATTTCAACACAGTACCCAACACTGTCGGATGCTGTGTTACTGAAAGCTTTATAGTACTTTATCATGTGTATCCAAATTTATGTCTATACCTGTGGTTTAAACTTAGCCTCTCCTTGCCTCCCCAAAAGCACCAAGGTTAAACCTAATTGCTTTGACAACTGAAGAACCCAAGAGGAAAAGAAGGAGTTGTTCATATACACCCCTGGAACATAAAAAGTCTCTGCAGACAAAGACACCCAAACTATGCAAATATCTGCTGGAAAATCAAGAAAAAGACATGATGGACTATTGCAATCCCACAAAGAAGTCAGCTCCTGAGCAGGAATGAATCCTGATAGCTGATTTGGTAATCCATTTTACTAAACTCCAACAACAGTTATCAAGACACTGAAAGTTTACTGTGCTTGCAATACCTTTATATTATTATAGACATTAATGAGTTACATACAGACTCTTCACCTCTGTGGCTACCTATCTCACTCTTCTGGCAGGAGGACTTCTGTTGTAATACCTCATTCAGTGTTGGTATGGAAACAGTGTTGGTGTCACAGTTTGATCTTTATGATTACTTTGCAAGAAGAATAAAAAATAAAAGTTGTCTGACTGAAAATCTATTTTAAAGACTGTTACTTTTGGCTTTTCATAACAGTAGCAGTAAAAACTCTTTGAAAGACATATTGGACAGAATAGCCATTTCACACTATTACTGATAAATGTGGAAATCCCTTAAAAGTTCTCCTTTGATGTTTTTTCCTAGTAATGACACCCCTCTGCAGTGAATCAGAGTACATCAGCTGTGTACCGCCTGTACAGAGAAGCAGAAAACCCATTGACTCTGACATCTGCCTACAGATTACAGAAGACACCATCACTCCTGAAAACTGCAATTTTGAGACTGGAAAAGCTTGCAAGTTACAATTTCCACGTTTAGCATATTGAAAGGTGATAAAAGTGGCTAGGTAGAATTTATGGAGTTTGTTCTGACAGTTTGTGCACAATTTTCCATTCAGATTATTTCCAATTATTTTCTACTTCATAAGGTAAATCATAAGAATTTATGGGAAGAGACAGAGCACAAAGCTGTCTGCTCCAGATCACAATGTCATGCTGTCTTATAATTACTTAGCGCTACTGCTTCTAGAAGAACCTATCTAGAGTTTGTGTAAGAAGTAAATCTTACTCCAGTTTTTCCTTAATGGAGAAAAAATTAAAATAGAGATCTGATTTTTATTGAGCTTTTCTGCAACATTTCACAGAAAATAATATTTTAGTCTAATAAACTATAGTAAACTAGAGATTCTCTTTAAAATTCAGTAGTCTAGGACAGGTTTTTTCTTTTTTTTTTTTTCTTCAATGCTGTAATAATACTATGTTAACTTCAGCAAGGGAAACACAATTTTACTATCGTTTTTAATTAGACAGGGTTACTAATGACTGTACCTTGAAATAGTCAGATAAAACAGATGTTCAGAATGGAAAGAAAGTAATCTGCACATTTATTCAGTTAAACAATGAAGATTATGCAGATAGCACTCAAATATGTACCTCTGACTTTTGTTGAAGTTAACACACAGAGATTGTTTCTCTGGTTTCACAGAATATTCTGAGCTGGAAGGGACTCACAAGGATCATCAAGTCCAACTCCTAAGTGCATGGTCCATATGGGGGTCGAACCTGTTCTTCACATCTACCAGTAAAATATCACTTATTTTAAGCTGACACTTTACTAATAATCCTACTTAAACAAATTGTATTAAAAAACCCTCTAAAAATAATTCTAGTGCTATTTATCTCCGTATTCGTCAGCATAATCATAGATTACCTTATGTTAATTTCCTGTGAAATGTTTACTTCCTTCATCCCTGACATTCAGCAGCCTGAATTCTGCTTAAAAAGACTCTAGAAACTATTCTGGAAAGCTCATAGAAAAAAAATTTCATCCTACAAATAGAAAAGTGTGATGAGATAAAAGGTCCAGCAGCCACAAAAAGCTTACATCCTGATGCTGAAAACTATACAATTTCACATTGCTTTAGACCACTTCAATTCAGTGTGCAGAGGCACAGAAAACCAAAAAAAAAAAAAAAAAAAAAAAAAAACAAAAAAAAAAAAAAAAAAAAAAAAAAAAAAAAAAAAAAAAAAAAAAAAAGGATTACAATTAAATTAAAATATAAAATCATATGGATTTCCTATAAGTCATTTACATTGAAAGAGTAATATGAATCATAGAAGTCATCACACATACTTTGACGTACATCCCTTTAATCGTGATATGCAGCGATGGATAACAAAGTCTTGCTTGCTGAGACTCAGTGCTAATTGACAGTGTGTTCCTTTGAACTCCATATTACTTATCATGTCAGATCTTCCTGTTGAAAAACACTCTTTAAAAAGTCCCCAAAAGTAACTGTGGTTGCTAAGAAAGCCTCCTGAGCCCAAACTGACTGAAACACAGATTCCATATAGATCTCAACTTGAGATTCAGCCCCATCATCAGGTTTATTTTAGTCTGTTTTGTTTTCTTTATTGCTGACTGGGGATAAGTGAAGTTCAAATTGTTCTAATTTGCTCATATCTCAAATTAATTTGAAAACAAAATCAGTGGAGAACAACCTAGTCTGCCTGTTTAGTGCAAAGTCTTATTGAAGGTACCACAATTTTATAAAAAATATTTATTAGTTGCATCATTGCACAGAGACCAGACAATGTGTTTTAGGAGAATGCAATGAAATTATTTCACTCGAAAAGTAATGAATGGATCAAAGTTAAGATGTACACATAGCTATTCCTCAGTTAATATTTGCTAAAATCCAGTTATTTTATTTTGGATATTTATATTCCCTGATGCCCCAGATGCTGTGTAGATGTCATCCTCACCTCATCCAAAACTACATGTATCTATACAGTGACAGTCATTTGGTATAAAATGCAAACTTTCATTGGGGGGGAGGGAAGAATAAAAATGTCAAGGTGACCTGTGTGTTTATACTCTTTGATGTATCACCATTCAGCACAATAAAATCAGTCCTTTTGATTACACTTCAAGGCATTGCTTATTACTGACATAGCTGAAAATGCATTTCCTTTGTGAAGCACTAATTGGATGTTACTTCTGACCAGACTTTTGGTCACATGAAGATTATCAAGTAACCTTGTGTAGTGGTTTTGATTCTAGGCCTTCCTTGGTAACCAGGTTGTAACCGAGGAAGTGGCCATGTTCCCAATATTCCATATGATTTTTTACGTAAACCAGGGTATAAATAAGAAGGGGGAGAAGCCTCTTCCCTCTCTTTCCTTTCCGGTGGACCCGGGAGCAGGTTCTCTGCTGTTGGCTCTGCTCGTGTGGATGAGTGAGGCCCAGTGAGGCCTTGTGGGCCTTGGGAAGCGGAGAGTGCCGGTGGTCGCTTGGTGCAATTCTGCTATCTCAAGGAGAGTAGTAAGATTTTCTTTTGTTAGTTCTTCATTGGTTGCTCCCGGGTTTCGATTGTACATATCTGTTTGGGGTTTTTTCCCTTTTGCTTTTCCCTTTGGCGGCGGGGGAGGTGTCCGGGATTCCTTCTTCTGTGCACATAGTATTCTAATTGTATATAAGTGTAAATACATGTGCATATTTTTGTACAGCTTTAGTCTGCTCATTTCGGCGTTTCAGTAGCTTTTCCCTTCTCCCCTTCCCTTGTGTTCACAGAGGGCGTGGGGGAGGAGAGGCTGCAAACTGTAAGGGTTGAGCAATCGGTGGGAAAGCCGGATCCAAACCGTTACACCTTGTACATTCATACTTGCTTTATACGTGCACATTTTGCCGTTTGAAATGTTTTGCATCTCCAAGTGTAGGTCAACTGCTTATTTTTTTACTCTTACTACTCATTTCAAATGCAGACATTTCTTTACCCAACTGCTTAGCATTTCTTAGCAACTAACAAGGCTTCCCAGTAAAATTGTTGTCGATTTTAAACAGTGACTAACTGTAAAGGTTTAAATTATTTCTTTCAATTTTGTCAAAATTTACCGCTGTATTCCTGGAATTTAAGGCATTTGAACCTTGAGTTATAATGTCTTATGAATTTTATCAAAAAGTATTAAACTACAGGAAAATTTTTGCAGTGCACACAGAAAACAGACATATGACATAAATGTAGTAAAAATATTTATGCTTTGTGTGACCATTTACTTCTAGTTAAGCTGAAGAAACTTTTTACAAAAAAACCCAACCTGTTCCTTACCAAATTTAAGAGAATAAAAGCATTACTCAGCAGCAACAGCATATAACAACATCATTACTACAAGCATTACTTTTGTTATGAAATACATTCTAGTGTACTAAGATCCTACTCAAAATAATACTGGACTTTTCACATAAAAACTGTTAAATATGATAATACTACATTGAAAATTGAATGCTTTGCCTTTAATGGAGAAGATTATTACTTGGATTAGCACCTCAAATTTTCAGTTACTTTAATTTTTGCAAAGTAACAGAAATGGCAGATGTTTTGTGCACATTTACTGTCACTCCCAGATTTTCAAACATCCCTTTAAAAATGGTGGATGAATAATCAATGAGTGAAGAAATAGGAAAAAGAAACAGTCTGGAATTTTCAAGTATAGGTGTTATGCTTCCCAAGAAAATTTTCAAACATGACTGTAGGAAAACAAAAGGTGAAATTTTTCCTCAATAAACAGTAGGATTTGGTTTTCAAGCTAAAGAAACTTCTCAGTTATGCAGGAGAAGTACTAAAAGGAACTATGAAAATTTTACTTCACTAGAGAGACTACAGCAATAAAAATATACTGTACACCACCAGAACATGATCCCACACATATTTGCAATGCCAAGCCAAATTTCCAATGTTTTTTGAGAAGAAAATAAAATAAAAAAAAAAACAAACAAACCCAAACCAAAACTCACATTGAAGTTTGACTGCCTAAATATTCCTTCCCAAATAATCTTAGTGAAACTTCTGTAATTGATGCATATGCTTATGGAAGCATTCAGTAAGACTGGTTAGTACACTCTTCATACTTTTAGTCAAAAATTATGAAATGTTAAGGATCACAACTATCTTCCTCATTTATTTTTTATTCAAAGAGACTTTTTGTTAGTCTTCATTAATCTCAATATTTAGGCATAGTAAAATTCCCACATACCTGTCCTACAAGGGCAGAAATTTCCTTTCTCTATAAGGCCAAAAAATGTACAAAAATATCTCTTTTCAGAAAATATTTTAACATAAGTTTAAAAAAGGAAATAGTTTTACACTTTAATCTGCTGTAGAAGAGAAGCTTAGAAAATTTCTTTGGGTTTCAAATCTGACGATTTCTTTTACCATTTTGTATCTCATGAATTGATGAAAGTGTTTGAGATTTGAAGCTTACTGGAACATGATGAAACTTGAGTCTAGACTTTACCATGACATAGAATTTCCCCCCCCTCCCCGAATATAGTAGCTTAAAGAAGCTTTCAATGCTAGTAAGACTTACAAGCTCATAATTTTGCCACTGGTGAATTTTGAAGCAGTTTGAAACACATCTCTATAATATAGAAATTTATTTTTACGGATAGAAACATGTTTTAGCTTAAAGTCTCTACTTTCAATTTGCTTAAAAGAATAATAGCTGTTCTGTGGGAGCTTTTGACGACACAATCTACAATAACAAAATATATTTTCCTACTTCTAAGTGTCATTATTCAGTTAGTTCAGAAGGGAGGGATCCAAAGTATATTATATTTATATGTGACTGGTTCAGAAAACAGTAAACTTTTTATTTTCATGTTACAAAAAGTGTCTTACTGTTTTTAGCTTCAAATTTCCTTGCAATTTAAAAGCTTTTAAAAAAGTAACATGATTAATTGTCTTCAAATATACTTCACACATCCGATCAGAACTATGAATCTTTGTATTTTTATTTAGCACTTAGTTTAAAAATAAGATTTATTTCATTGCTCAAAAAGTTATATACTACAACACTGCATTATTTCCAGTAGATTTATTCAAAATCTTTTTCAATCACAGGCAAGAATAGTCCTTCTGTACCCATAAATGTAAATTTCTGAGTAGAATTCACAACTAATAAATAGAAAGTAGTAAAAATAGCTTAAAAATTATGTGGAAATTTTCCTCTGTTTCTGTTAGAGGACTACACACATACTAAATTAAAAACTAATTAGCTCTTATAAAATGTTAGAACTTAATGGAAAATAATTAATGAAGAAAAATTGGTAAAAAACCAGAATATATTGCTTTGCAAAGAAACCTCAAAGCCTTTCAAAAAATTAAATATTGTAGTGTTTGTGCAGAAGTCACTTCAGCATGCCTAAGTCCAAGCTCCATTTAAAATCAGAAAACAAGAAAGTAAAACAACGTTTTCATCCTGAGAATTAACACTAAGAAACACAAGGAAACTCAAAATATCACAACTGCTTAGATTAATTTTTTTAGATAAACAGATGCTTTAATCAGTTTTCACCAACATGGTTTTCAAATTGCTCCACATGTCTTTGTGTAACTGAGATCTCGGTCTCCACTCATATCATTGCACAATTTTGTTCTTTGCTAGGATGCACATGACAGAACGAAAGTTGTACTTTCAATTGTGAAAATACTTAGTTCTGACCTGATCGTTACTGCCCAGGAACAAGATCCAGGAATAGAAAATACTATGAAAACTCAATACTGATTAGTGATAACAGAATCATAGAAGGATTTGAGTTGGACTCTTAAAGGTTATCTAGTCACAACTCCCTACATTGACCAGGGACATCTTTCACTAGATTAGGCTCAGAGCCTGGTCCAGCCTGATATTGAATGTTTCTAGGGATGGTGCAGCCACCACCTCTCTGGGAAGCCTGGTCCAGTTTCAACACCCCATAATAAAACAGTTTCTTCCTCATTGCACCTGTGTCAGTATTTGACCACCTTCATTGAGAAGAAATCTTTTATTTATGTCTAGGTAGAATTCCACATGTTTCAACTTGTCACGAAATCACAGAATACACTGATTTGAAAGGACCCACAAGGATCATCAGGTCTAACTCAGCCCTGTGCAGGACTATCCCCAAGAATCACAGCTTGTGCCTGAGGCTATTGCCCAAATGCTTCTTGAACTCTATCGGGATTGGTGCTGTGACCACTTCCCTGGGGAGCCTGTTCCAGTGCCCAGCCAACCTCTGGGTCAAGAACCTTTCTCTGATATCTAAACTAAACCTCCCCTGACACAACTTCAGGCCACTCCCTTCGCTCCTGTCACTGGTCACAGAAGAGCTCGGTGTCTATCCCTTCTCTTCCCCTCACAAGGAAGTTGTAACTGCAGTGAGGGTCTCCTCCAGGCAGAACAGACCAAGTGACCTCAGCTGCTTCTCATATGGCTTCCCCTCGAGGCCCTTCCCCATCTTCCTTGCCCTTCTTTGGACACTCTCTAAAGGCTTATTTGTCCCTGTTGATGGTTGCTGTCCCTACATACTTCTGAGAAGGGTCTGGCTCTATCACGTCTTCACCTTCAGATTAGGCAGTTATAGGCAGCAATAAGTTCTTCGCCTTCTCTTCTGAAGGATAAACCACATTTCTCAGCCTCTCCTTGTTTTATGCTTCAGTTTCTAAATCATCTTGGCTGTAGATTTGGTTCATTATGTCCATGTCCTTCTGTACCATGGTGCCCAAAACAGACATAATACTCTAGATGTGGTCTCGTGTGAAGAGAGGGGAAGTATCACTTCCCTAAAGTTCTGATCAATTTGTGAGGCAAGAAACGGTAAAAGAAATTGTAAGATTTGAAGCCTAAGCTCATAGGTGCCTAGGTTTCCCTGTTGCAAAGGCATACTCCTAGCTCGTGTTCCAGTTCTTGGCTATGATAGCTCCCACATCTTATGGGCAATTTTTCCAGCCACTGTACCAGTCTGTCTATTTTGACAGTGAAATCTATGCCAAAAACCTTGTTAAAAATCAAAGTAAACTATATCCGCCACTATCATTTTTGTTACTTTCATATGGATTCATGTGCCAACAGGGAGAACTTAATAATACTATGGGGACTTCAACACAGAGATAAAAAAGGCAGATGAAAAAATAAAAATTAAAAATATTGCTGCAAAGAATTCCTAAGAAAAACTTTGAGAGCTTTCAATGTTTTGGACAATACAATTTTGCCCAGACTTTTCAATGAATAAGAACAAAAGTACAATAGGAGCAAGTGTATGACATACATAGAAAACATCTACTCAAGGCTGTGAAGATGTCAGAGAAAAAGAATTAGAAGTTATTCTAGGTCTACAGAACATTAGCATATAATTTTGTTTGTTAGTGGAGATACATGTTCAGACACCTCAGTGAAAGCGCAAGGTCATGAGCTATCTGTATTTTGAATAAAAGATATCTTAGCAGTAAAATTTGCTGAAGTCTCAGAAAATCAAGTGTTATGGCAAGCCAGTCATGACATAGTGAAAATGTGAAAATCCTTTCTCCTTCTTGCTAAGTAAAAAGTGTTTATCTGGTAGTTTTTTTAACTGATAAAGCTAAATGTAGGAGACAACATGTATCACGACAACTAGAAAAACAAATTTCAAACGTTATTTATACAAAAATAGATCATATTTTAAGAGGTCAGTGATATTTATTATGAAACAAAGTTAAAATGTTGAAATCTTTTCTGTAATTTCTTCAATAAATTAATAAATAGGATAACAATGTATGGTGATAATTGAGCTAAATTAAGACCTGTATTTGTCATGAAACTACCTGCTGCTCAATTGATATGGTTTAGAAAAATAGAAAGGCAAACTTAAATTTTTTTCATTACTGATTTTGATATTAAATTAGCGTATCTTCTGCTTTAAAACGTAGCTGGTAGTCAGCAGATTCATTACTTTTGTTAGGTCTCAGCATTTTATTAGGTGTTCATGGAACGAAGCAAATTATAAATCAGTAAATGCATTTTCTATGGAATTTCTAAATACTAATTAAGACCTTTTGCTGCTATTTCATCTGACTGCAAAATTATACTGTCCAACATTTTGAAGCAAAGAGATAATTCTTACTTTTAGCTTTTATATAAAAATTGGCAACAACTGCAGTAACTGGAGCGCATTACTTCTGCGTTTTTTGTTTCGCTTGCAGTCACCAAATGAAATCTAATCAAAACTTCAAGGAGATTTCACTAGATATTATACCTCCATAGAGACCTGGTTGCTCTAAGAAATCATCTATCAAAAAAGCCCACAAAGATTTTCTGAAAAAATACCACAACCAATAAACAATAAAAATTATGTATTAAAGCAAAAAACATCCTTGGAAAGTAAAGAAAAAATTCTACTAAAAATTCTTTGTATGTTCAAAACTTGAATGGATATGACCCTGAGCAGCATGATCCAACTTTGAAGTTAGATCCATCTTTGAGGTAGGGGCTGCTGTTAGCAGGAGGTTGGACAGGCTGACCACCAGAGGAACTTTCCAACCTAAATAATTCTGATTCTGGGCTTGGAAAAGAGTACACAGAGAAAAAAAAAATCAGAACTAAATTAGGAGAGCTAGTAATATACTTATTAAGCTTTCTGCCAGAATATAACATGAATTTGTATCAATTTCTAGAAATACGAAAGAAGATATACATCATACAGAAATACTGTATGATTAAAGAGATTGATGTTAGAAATTAACTTTCAATAGTATTTAATATGGATTTCTTAGCATTAAGTTTATCACTTTCTATTATCAATCTCTTTCCAGCAATGTATGACTGATAAAAACCATCCATCCAGGCTAAATAAAGATCTCTGGGTCAGGTGCCCTTGCCTGGGGTATGTTTTTTTTTTTTTCACTTACAGATAGGGCACTCCTGTCAAAATGGTTGATTTAAAATTTTCACACATGGAGAGAGGAAGCAAAGTCCTGTGAAATGGAAATCACTGGCATCATGAAAACAGAGAATACTCAAACTGAAAGCTCAAACATCCAGTCACTGCTACTTTAAATCTGTTTACTGAGTGTACTGTAGATATAATAAAAATGCAAGAAAAATTTCATTAAAAACATGAAATGTGGATTAAAAAAGAATATTTTAAAATTATACTGCCTGCAGCAAATTTACAGAATAAAAATTTATCCAAACACTGTAGGGATATCTTCAAGCCTGCAAGAATATCTAATATCGTAGATGAATTCTTAATATTATTAAATTGGAAAGGTTTTACCATTAAGTAATTCAATTTTGGAATTCAACTGCATCAGTCAACATGAAAAAGGTCTCTATCAGTTATAATAGAAAATACTTCTTTTAGCTGTAGAGAAAATTGTTAACTGTCACAACATAAAGGCTGGATGTTCAGGATATTCTTGTGTGTTGTAAAGAGTCATAATATTGACTCATTTAATTTTTGTTCTCTTCAGGCATGATTTGCAAAAAGCCTATAAATGTGACACCAACTGCATTTTGGTTGTAAAAATTCACTGAAAACTGAAATAGTTGAGTGGCTTTTCTAGAAAGAGTGTTGACCTAATGTGCAGCTTGTCTGGCACACACGAGTTTATTTGGCTCCAGAATCATATAACTTTTACTGCTTTTTTCAAATATTACTGGACTAACAGCAAGTATTTTGCTGTTATTCCATAATATTTACAGGAACATCTTAATAGGGATATGAATGGTTTCTTTTCCAACATGTGATCTGCTGCTCACAAAAATGCTAGGCAGCATTTTAATGATTATGATTGCTGTGTTTTATAAGACACATTACAACAAAGCACTTCCTACTCCAGTTCACCAGACCATCATATATGGTGAGAGTACCCTTTTGATTGTTTTAGCTCTCATTACGGAGCGATAACCACACTGCTTTGTTGTCCTTGTATCCTGATAAACCTCAGTGACATAATCTCAGGTATTACAGGTAGGTTGAATTTAAATTATTTAAACCAACTCAATTTCTCTTCTTACTGTATCAGACTCGGGCAAACATTCCCCTTTTGTGTGTGGCGAAGCCTTAACTCCTATGTGATCACTTATGGGCTTTTCCATAGTTTCTAACACATAGTAACCCTTGTGTCTCTGTTGCCAGGTGACTCTCCATCCCCTCCCTCCCTGAGATGGAAGATCAAAACACCTCACTTGTACAACCTAAATATTAGTGTGCTGCTCCCAGGCTTTTCTGTAGCGAGCCTGGTTTATCCCTTTCCCCCTTCAAATCTAGTTTAAAGCTCTTTAACTGAGTCCTCCTAACTCCTGCACAAAGATCCGTTTGCCCCTCAGAGACAGGTGTACCCCATCTGTCACCAGCAGGCTCGGTGTCGTGTAAACTGACACATGATCAAATAATCCAAAATTCTGCCAGTGGCACAAGGTTTGGAGCCAAGTAGTGATCTGCTGTTTCTTTCCTCACCATTCCCTGCACCTGGAAGGATGGAGGAGAACACTATTTGTTCTCCTGATCCCTTACTAGTCATCTCAAAGCCCTGAAGTCTCTCTTGATCAGCTTTGGACTTTTGGCTGCAGCTTCATGGCTGCCTACCTGAAAAATTAATAATGAAGAATAATCCAAGGGCTGCTCCAGGGTAGGGAGCTTTCTCTTCACATCTTTAACCTGGGCCCAAGGGAAGCAACTGATTTCCCTAAGAAGTGTGTAGTGCCTGCATTTTGGGCCTTCTGTTACCCTCAGAAGTGAGTCTCCTATGACAATGACCACTCTTTTCTTCTTTATGGAAGCAATTTTGATGTAGGATGTGGACTGACTAAACCTCAGTGACACCTTCAAAAGCAGTTGAACCTGATAGTCCTAGTCATTGTTCGCTTCTACTTGCGGAGCCTCATATGGATTACTCCAGGGCACCTGAGAAGGTGGGGCAGCCACAGAGGAGACACATCTGCTGTGCCAGGCAGGAACTTCTTGCTATTGCCCCCTGTCCCTTCAATCACCACGTTCAGCCAGGTGGAGGGAGGTAGGGAATCCTCCGTGTTATGTGTCCTGCCTGCTTATTGGGCCTGTCTTAGAGAAGGCAGGATGCTTTAGTCTCTCTCTCCCACTCCTTGGTACTCCCCAACCTACTCACCTTCTCCTGGTGCTCTGCCACTAAGTGTAGGAGCTCAACTACCTGGGAACACCTCCCACTGAGAAAATGGTAGTAATTTCAAACTACTAATAAATCATTCTTTTAATGATGCACATTAACTGAACATCTCACTACTGCTGCTGCTGTCAGGAGATTTTTGGGTGGCATTATCTCTCAGATACATGCCCTGTTTGTAGGAGAAGAGTAAGAAATTGCTGTTACGCCTGTGAAACATTTAAAAATACTGTCTTTTGGCCTCTCATACTTTTAAAAGTAGTGATTATTGCTTTGACACGTAGATAAATAGTTTCTGCTTGTTTTCTTTGGGATACTTACATTTCAGTGCTTAAAAGTGACATATACATCTACTCTTCTGTGGTGAGAGCTAGTGAGAAAAATGATGTATCATAAATAATAATAAATCTGTCACATTTATTGTTATTGCATTTTGAGGAATATATTAAGTCAGGTTGTCATAGTCTCAGGACTCACTCTAGGTCAAAGAGGCAACACATGCAATCTCACAGTCACTCTGACAACATATGAGGGTTTGTGTTCTGTATAGGAATTTTATTTCTTTTCTGAAGGTGGTGCTGGTGTCTCTTTGAGCATTTAAATCTCATATGTTATTCTGGCAAAAGTGTTTTGGGGAATTATGATCCCTGAACACATATCTATTCTCCGTTGTTCTTGAGAGCAATATCAAGAATAGCAGTGGCTCAGTTTTAAACTTTTCAAATGTTTGATGCCAGAGGGTTTTTCAGATCTCATCTAATACATCTGCAGATACACCACTTTAATGTTATTGCTATCGACTCTCCTAGCTCTTTGATCAGCACATCAGTATACTCACAAGACCCAGAGCTACTAAATATACTTCCTCCCGTAAGAAAAGAAGAACTAATGGTCACAAGCAGAATATGACAGGTGTTTCTCAGAACCCTATGACTATGTTAGGTGAGTTTTGATCTGGTCTCCAGGTAGCTGCCAGGTCTAACTGATGTCTCCCTAAGCTTGATAGTCAGACTATGTACCAGCTGCACACTCTGCTACATGACATTGCTCTGGCAGAAAACACATTTAACACCTCCAGTTTCACAAGCTGGTCATCTCTTCTTCATTCAAACTTCACCAGTCTTCCATTTGCAGACAACTTATTTCATATATGTAATTTAAGAACACTTGTTAACATGAAACTATAATTACTTCATGTAACTATACTTTGCAGATAGCTTTATACACAAAATGTTTTAAAAAGTAAGATTTTAAATGCCTGAAATTAAGCAGCTACAAAAATCTAAAACAAATAAACAAACAAACAATTTATAGTGTCTTCCAGCTAAATCTTTTACTCTGGAATTAATATTTCATTTCCACACAAAAAAACCTTTGTGCATCTCAAAGGTTGATGACACTGCTAAATATTGCAAACTCCAGAAAAGCTAAATTTACAAATTTTTTTTTAAAAAGAGTCTAATATTGATTAAAAAAAAAAGAAGTCTATTGCTAAAAGATGGGGAGGGGAGGATACACCCTTGATTTATTTCTGTTTGATTTTTGTTTAAGAAGAAAAAACTAACATAATAAATTAATATGATAACACTCAAGGTAAATAATACATAATATTCCCTGTAAAGAGCTTAATTAAATGAGTTGTATTCAGAAAATTTCCAATACAAGGCAAGGTCACAGAGTGTTCTGCAGAAGAAAGGAACTCTGCAATCTCAGAACTACAGTACAGTCTCTAAAAATGTATTATAGCCTTACACTCTCTGATATTTTTACAAGTTCTCACAATTCAGAATTACAGTGAGTATCCTGAGTATTATATTTTTCTTAGAATTATGAGTTAGTATTTCACTTTTTTAGTCCCCCCCTCAAAAAAAAAAAAAATCCAGTCACAGTCACTTAGTCATCTCTGAGAAAATGTCAGAAAGGCCACAAATCTTACTGGACTGAGCAGATCTGCTAAGCACTCCACAAGTACCAAACAAATAGAGAAAATACATAGATTTTATAAAGGTCACAGAAGTGAAAACAATGTGCCTTTACTGATCACTATTTAACACAACTTATACAAATATGATCTGCTATAATATCTTTTTAAGGCTTTGAACAGTGTGGCAACTGAGCAGAGGGCAAGCTACTGAACATACAATTGATTAATTAATTAATCAAGTAGTCAACAAGCTGCAAAGCAGGTATTCCTTTTGATGTCAAGTTCTTAAAAAATTGAGTCAGTTTTTCATTAAGCACACTCAAAAATAAGAACTGAGTTCAAACTACAGTATCTCAAACCATCACGATGCTGTGAATGAAATGCAGTATTTAACTACAATTGAATAATTTATTTTGTATTGTAATATACTTCATAATTTTATTTCAGATTGAAAAAAAATATTATTCAAGAGTGATCATGTCCTGAATAGCTTTAACTTTTAAAAAGACATGTTCTATATCTGTTTTCACAGTTTTTTAGAGAATTTTGTTTTGTTTCAGTAGGCTACAATGGACATCTGGAATTCCCACAATGAAAAGTTTACTCCTCTCGTTTAGAGTGGTTAGAGAATTAGTCTGAAACTGCTATATTGGCCCACTTATTCATACTTTACCATAAGCAAAATGTAGCCTGATAATGTAAAAAAAGTTACCATTGCTGGTAACTTCCATTTCACCTGAATGTGTTTGAATGGGCCTTAAACAAGGTACATAGAGGCATATGGAAGTCACATGTGGTAAGTGTGAGGGCAGGGTGAAGTGAGAGAAAAAGCTCTTACAAAGGACAAAACAGTTTTATGGATACTAAAACATTTAAAAAACATAAATATTTTAGCAAGGAGAAACAATAAAACTTGTATGAACCACATAGCAATTTTGAATGTCAATATTGAAAACCAGTTTTGAGAGAAATGTAAGTTTTCTGGGAAACAATTCCTGCTCCAGCTGGCATTAGAATGAGCCCTGAATCGAGCCGCTGACAACGAAAGAACATATTACTAAAAACCTGACTTCAGCACTAGAAGAGAAGTAGAGAGAGCCTCAGAAAAAGAGGCTGCTCTAGAAGAAGATGCACAAGCAGAGAACACGAATCTTAAATACTTACTCAGTTGACCATGGAACAACCCTCCAGCATATTCTCTAGATCCCAGCTGATCCCTGCTGACTACTCCATAACATTTCTCCATCTTCATTAACTCTCTGATAGTAAAACTTACTTTTGCAGACTTCTCATCAGACCTAAGTAGGTGCTACCCTGAGCTCTGTGACACCAAGTTACAGTGCTAATTTCTTCTCTGTATATCAGTTTCTTATGCAATATGCCTCTCTCAACTCCTTTGCCCCAGCCACCTTCCCAGTCTCTTCATCATGCTATTAAGAGATGAATTCATCTTCTTTGTGCCACAATCTTTTCAGCAATCAGCTCAGTCTGCCTACACCTGAGGGAATTAATTTGCACTTCTTCCCTAAAGCCCAGTCCCAGTCTACCTCAACATTATTTCAGCTGGCATCCCAATCCTTCCATTCCCTTTGTTACTGCACCTTCTGGTCCATCTCCCATTTTTTCAGTATCAGAGAAAAACAGTTCTTTTTTAAGATGATGTTTGGACTCACCATAAGCATAGAAACGATATATGCCCACACTTACATAGTTTGCAGCAGTAGAGAGCTGTTATCATAAGGAAACAGCTACCAAAAAAAAAAAGAAAAAAAAAAAAGAAAAAAAAGAAAGAAAGAGGAAAAAAAAAAAATGTCTTTTGTTCCTGGAAAAATTGTGTTTACCACCAGAGTTTTTACAAAGCTATTTTCTATTATTTCAGGTGTCGAAGCAGTAATAACACTCACTTAAACTATCTGGAAGAACATCCTATTCTTAGATTTCCATTACTATCAACTCCATAAGAATAAGTGATGTAATTTTTAGGGGCATGGAGTCCTTTTGTCCATATTCTCAACACTGCACTGCGGAATCGCAACTCTCCTGCTTTTTTTTTTTCTTTGGGCCAATTTTCCATTCCTGTTATCATTTTCTGGCCTCATCAACAAGCTGTTGGTTGGCTAAGTGAGGCAAACCAGCCAGATGACTGTATGTACAAGCATTTTAATGGTGGTTACAAGTAGTAAGCAGTGTCAAGCTGTCACCTAATTAGCTGAGTTCTTTACTCTCCTCTTCATTCATTTCGAACCCCGTGCAAAAAACCCGGCTGCATTCCCATCTTTTACCCCACATCTGACGAAGACCTCATACTGCTTTTCTCTCCCTCATGCCTGTACCAGCGAGGTACAACAGTTCTAGTTTTCAGTCGGGAACCTGGTCCTTTCTCATAAGGTTCCTAGCACAAGCTGCACTTCAATAGGGAAAAACAGCAAAAGGTTTGTGTGACTTCCTGCATCCTATTTCAAGTCCAGTGCTCACCTATGGCAAAGCACACATGCAAAGGACGTACAGAGATCACTCTCTGCCAACTGTAAGTAATAAAGAGAAGGTAGAAATAAAAATTATTTAAAAGGAATAAATCGAAAAGAATATGAGAACTTTATTGCTCACTGCACAGTGAATGTTTGGCAATTCATACCTGACTTCAGGTATGTCCACTTCAATGAATTTTATTTCCTCAGATTTCAGTAAAGTACCATCAAGTCCACTGGAACAAGAAAGGCCAGGGAATTTGGCAGCAGCTAGACCATGCAATAAAGACAGAGGCAATTTTAGATCTGTCAAAGCAGCTACTGCAGGAAGCTTGCCAATGAACTATATAGGGGGGATAAAAAAAAAAAGGGAAACTGTTTTCCTCAGATCATTAGTTAGATTGTGTTTTGGCCAGCTGCAAGAGAAAATCTAGCTGCTATGGCTGTCTTAATTGTTTTCACCTTTTTTTCCTTGCTTCCTAACTAGAGAACAAACTAGCACTTTCAGTAATTGGCAAATGGTTCCCTTATCTATGGGATAAGGATTCAAATCAAGATGAGTCTCAGGGGTGCAGTTAAAAGCTGAGCTAGCTCAGCTGAAGTTCAAATTTCACAACACAAAGATTTCATAAAACTGAAACTCAGACATCAGGTCATCTGATCTCTTAGGGTTTTTGTGCTAGGTTTTTGTCTTTTCTTCTAATTCCAAGGTAGTCAACACCTACAAACTAGTTCAATTCAAAGCAAAAATGTGATTTTATAGAATCCCTGGTAAACCTAAATCCAAATGTGCTTTGGTTGATATAAAACTAATCTTTGAAATTCTAAAGCATTTCAAGATATGTTTAAATATATTTTAAAAATGTAAGGCATGCTTAACAGGTACTAAAAGCAAAACAAGAAAAGTAAGGAAAAACAACCTGTGTCAATTCTTAAGCTTAAACAGAACCAGCAAAGCAACAATAAAAAAGCAGATTTACTTTCCCATATTGGTTGCACATCACCTTAACCACAGTGTATAACGGAACAGAGAAGCCCCAAAGTGTACTCTACAATTTTGTTCAGAATGCTTTACATAAAAACCCAAACCCCAAATAATTTGCATTGTACTGTGTTCACTGCAACATTTGAAGTATACAGATAGATCAAACAGACACAACAGAATGGCAAACTTTCTGTCTGTACTTTCTGCACTCCTTGGACTTGGCATGTAAGGACACATTTTCCCTTTCCACTTCAGCCTTTACCAACTCCAGGTACCCTGATATGTTGCACTTTTTTGGAGAATGAAGTATAGCAAGAAGAAACACGACTATGAAGCTGCATGCAAACACTGCTCACTCACAGGAGCTATATTTTTTTTTTCAAGGGGGAAAGTAAGTATTTTAATAATACAAAATCTTCCATATCTTGTACCTGCCTTAGTATACCATGTGTTATTACTGAATTTATGGTTAACATAATCTCATATAAAATCTTCAGTAGTACTACAGAGAGAAATGGTTATTTGTTTAAGATTATGTGATATTTCATGTTTTATTAATCCATTTTTAACTGCCTATAATGGCAGCTAATCATTTTTTTTTCCTATCTTTGACATCCAAAGTGGGGAATGTTGTGGGTTTTTGTGGTTCGGTTTGTTTGTTTTAGAGTTAAGGAGTTTCTTTTATGAAGGCAAAAATGAAAGGGTAATTATTCTGCCAAACAGCTTTGCTGGTCTTCAGAAATATCTGGCATGTGTTAAAAAATGGCTGGTGAACAGCTCTGCTATTTCACTGATCTGGAGCAGGGAGATTAGGCAGGAGGGAGTTGCACACTTTTGTATAGCAAATGTGGATTTTCATATATCCATGAAAATCGGTCCATGTTTCCCAAACAGAGGTTCAAAATTATAAATTTTAAAAGCTTATCACATTTTAATACACACAGACAAGACACACAACTTAACCTCTCGGAAACTCATTAAAACCTACCTTTCAGCAACATAAAGAAACTAAATGCTTAATGGCCCAAGACTCCAGAAGCTTAGCAAGGCTTTCCCTGGCACTTTTGCTTCCCTCCTGGCAGCTCTGAACCAGACTAGAACCAGGCAGAAAGCTGTGAGCAGAAAGTGTGCTTCCCACCTATTTTCCAACACCCAGGCTGAACTGAGAAGGGAGTTGTCTCTTTCAGCTGTCTGAGTAGAAAATGAGAACATGCTAAAACACAAAATTTGGAACGAGAGGGAAGAACTGACTGTTATTTATGAGAAAACAGAAAGGAGTCAGTAGACCAGCCATCAAAAGGAGGTCTTTGGAAGATGGCACTGAACTCTCTGATGGGTACAGACAGTCAGAGATCACTCCAATGCCTTCACAATCACATGTAATTCTTCTGCTTAATTGCTGCTAATCTGCCTTCCCTCATCCAGAGTTCCACTTTCTTCTTCCCACTTTCAAGTAAGGAGACTTTAGTAAGACTTGTCGTACTTTATCTCTCTTCATTTTCCAGTTTGATTTTTTCCCACTCTGTATTCATGATACAAGCCTAAACTGAATTTATTTTTTTATCTCATGTCATTTCCCCAATCAGTGAACAGAATGGATCTCTTGGCATCTGGTTGGACACAAACCCCAGCATAGTAAAGCTGTTTTCCATAGTGCCCTAGTCTGAACTGTTGCTGAGAGTGGAAGCCATGTGGCAAATGTGAAATGAAACAATAATTCTACAGATACTGCTGCCCTGAGGGTTTGGCTTCTATCTCTTCTCTTCCTGCACGTTATATCATTTAAACCAGTCCCCTAAGGGTGACTGTTATGTGCTCTTGATCTTTTGGGTACTGAATTTGTGGAAGTGTTGAAAACTCATCGCTTCTGTTAGAATCAAAGAGGACCTCTGTCTGGAATAGAGAAAGTGCTGTGTAATAAAAAATACTCTGAACTATCAGGCACAATGCACGACAACTACAGAACCCAAAATCAGCAAACACATTTTGTGTTTGCTTTTTAGTACTTCAGTTTCTCACCTGAAATACTGTCTCCACAATGAAAACTGGGCACTGTAAAGACGACAACTGAAAATATTTGTGAACTGCTCAGACCTAAAGGGATAAGACTCATAGAAAATCCCAAAGGAAATTAATGATTTTGTCATCAGAGCATGCTTTGATTAGGGTGCAGTAAATAAAGCCTATGGCCACACACAGAACAGTGAGAATGAAGGCAGCAATCATCAAGTAAGCATTATCCCTCCTGTGCACTGAATGAAGTGTAACTCCTAGGGGGGGAAAAAAACAGTATGTGATTCTCTAATTAAAGATTGTGCCATTGTGCATAAGCAAAGGGAGGCCAAAATTAAGATTATACAAGCAGCTTTAATTCTTAAATTTCACAAGTTTTAAGCACTTCATTTTTCTACTTTAACAGAACTCTTAAAAAAGCTTTTCAGATGCAGTTTAGAAACATACATATGGTAACAACCCCAAGAATAAAGCAGACAATAATAAAAGTCAGAAATTAAAAACATAAAACATGTTTTAATCCCATGACACAGCTTGTGCAAATGTTCTCTCTTTTTATTATGAACCAATGCACGTGATACAGTGATATCATAGCACTGAAATGTAGGAGATGTAGAAAGATGAGTCCCTTTTTTTTTTTTTTTAATCTGTGTGTCTGTGTCTGTGTGTCTGTTTGGCCTTCCTAAGCAAAGGGCAGTAAAATGGATTTTCAGCATTCTGCACTGTGAACTATGTTACTCTCTATAGTGAACTACAGTTTGATAGAAAAAACTCACAGGAGAAAGGATAATAAGTTACTGGAACATCTATCCCATTTCTCTATTAAACTGTCTGTTTAAAATATTAAAGTATGCTTATTTAGAGAAGACTGCTATCAGTCTCCAGAATCAAGATTTTTGTCCTTTTCAGGACTTTCATAATCAGTGTGTAAAAACAAAAAGCAAATATTTTCATATAAACAGGCTGAGACCTCTTATATTAGTATTAGTTGATTCTTTTTGTCACAAAGGTAATTCATATAACTCTGAATGTATTGTAATTTACAGAAGGGGTTTTTTTTCCTTTACAGCATACGACTAAAAAGTTTACTTTTTTTAATTAGAACTTTTATGTAACAGCATAGTATAGAAACACAGTAACTTTTGATATACAGTGAAATATAGTGTTACCTAAAATTTTGGATTAAGGATGAGGCAGTTCTTTAAATTTATATATTAATCCAGTTCCACATTCAGTAAAGTTTTATCCAAAACCTCATGTTGGTAGAACCACTGGGTCTTGCTCACTGCAGCGTGTTTACATGAAATTCATCTAATTACTTAAGGAGTTACTCTATAGCTTGTTCTTTAGAGTTTTTGGGCTTTATATCAGATGATGCTCAGTTGTATAATGCTAGTGGGCTTATATATGGAAAATGTATGCTATTCATTACATAAAATTGTCTATAGGCATTATGGTCAGCTCATGAACATGATTTTCTTTTCTGCGTTATGATTATTCCCTTAAGATGTTTTCCAGTAGTACTTGTAAGTAAAGCATCTGTATTTGAACAAATACTAACCCAAAGCTAATTGCTAGTCACATAAAGTTAGTCATAGAAATGAGCACCTTAGAATAACATGCCAGGTTTTTCCTCACAAGCTGAATGTTTTATTCCATTATTAGATTCAGTTTAACTTTTCTCAGTTTAATCTTAAGGGCATTTATTTAGTTGCAGAGGTGAGGTGGCGCACAAAACAAAAAAATAGCATCATGATGAAGCACCATTGTCTTGTTTCCCAGCACAGAGTCTACCAATGTTCAGCTTTTGCCACAAACCATTCCTCTTGTCTCTTCAGAGCTGGGAGTCTGCACAGGGACTTGTACTCAGGTCAGTTCCTCATAAAGTGCCGTATAAAACACCCAGAGATAAGAAACACAGTATCATAATAACAGAGAGTACTGCATGTTCGCCTCAGTGTTTGCTTACTGGAGGAAGACTGAGAACTCTCCTTAAAAGTTGTCTCCACATCCTGGTCGTGTCTTGCTTTAAAGGTATCTTGCTGGCAAGGCTGATACAACCTTGTTTCAAGTACTGTGAGAATCACAGAAGTCAGCTCTTGAGAAATGAAGCAGGCATGAGTGCTCTCATCTCTGTAATTAAATGACAGTTATCTATTACCTCTCCCCAAAAAACCTATAACATTGGTATTAACTGATTCCAAAACTTGGTCTTTTTGAAATATTAGAATATATTCAGAACTACAAAATTCCATTTTTCAAGCTTGAATAAGTATATGAAATTTCTAAGATATTTTAAGATCTTTTTCTAAGCATTCAGTGTTACATTAGCAGACTAGTAACAGTTTTTCTACATTTGTTATCAGCAAAGACACAATGAGATAGGAAAGAAAATTGTGTACACATAGTAGCTATGTCAGTCTCATCCATTTGCTTAATGTATAATGCTTATGACAATACCAGCTTTCTTAGCTATTGAAATGGAACAACCTAAATATTAGGCTGTGACATTGCAGAAGCAGCTTATTAGGAAATGACAGTGCTGGAGAAGAAAGCTACTTCCAAAAAAAATAGATTTATCAGAAGCAATACATTAAACAAATGACTCTTCCTTTCAAGGAAACTATGCAATTTCAAAAACCATTACAAGTATTTTTAAAAGGCTTATCAAAATAACAGTTTCATCATCTGTCAGATCAAGACAGAAATTCCTAAACGCTCCATAAGTGTATGTTTGTCTTCTTATGTTCAAGACAGCATTTCCTCAATATATCCTCCATTCAATTACATGGTGATATATTTTTGTGCAGTCACTGAGCCAAGAAAACTTTCAAAGACCCTGCCCTTGGGCTGTTAATGACATATGGGGATCTGTATGAATGGGTCATCGTGGAACTACGGCAACAACAAAAATCCCTTACTCTGAAATCCTTTGGTTCTTACATTATGTGAAAATTCAAACCAAAGCTTTAACTGTAGATGACATGTTTTAATTAAAATAAACAATCACGACTTGAATATGCCATCTTGCCTTTTAAACAGAGCATATTTTAGTCCATTGGGAAAAGTACTTAGTGAGATCATAAAAATATTAGCAATCTAATTATTTTCAAATGTGAGGGATACTATTAATAATCTAAACAGCTGCAATGTCAGTGGATTTAATTAACAGTTAAAAATATGAACAACAGGGAGCAAGACAACATGCTGTTTCTAAAGATGTGCAAAATGAAAGTATCCTCTCTTTGTACCTGGAATGTTGATGACCCAAATTTGCTCTAGCTCACTGCACAACAGATAGGCACAAGCCTATTTCAAATTATTGAAAGGATACAAAGGAATTTTCATTTACTTTCTCTTTTAAGCCAGTTCAGAAGGCAGATACCAGTACTTGTTTTACCCTCCTGAGCCTACTTGATCCCGGCTCACAGCCTGCCCTTCCTGAAGTTTCTCAAGATGGCAGAACAGCTCGATCAGACTTGGGGAAGTGAGCTGTGCCATGAGCCTCCTCAAAGGAAAATAACATGGCTTAGATTTCTCCAGTCAAGATCTGAAAGTTATCCTTCACTAATAAAACCAAGTGTTTACAAAGGTTTTCACTGTAAGAGCCAGTGGTTACTGATCTTATCTTTCATGAACGATCAATGCTGGGAGTTACTCCTACCTAATCTCCTGACCATTTTGATTAAAAGAACATATATATTATAGAAGAGTAAATAAGAAAGTCTGTAGGTTGTTCAGGTGCTGTTCTCCCTGGATGATATATTTGTAGAATAGTTTTTCAAGCTGAATCTACCTTGAAGGTATATCAAAAGTTACCTCTACTCCTTTGCCCCTTCATCTCCACAATTATTTTTTTTCTCAGACCATAGTTTAAAAAGAACCATCTTAGTCATTTTTTTTCTGGGAGCTCAGATTAGGACAAATAGACCCTGCTTTAGTTTTTAGAAGAAAAAAAAAACCAACCCTGACATTTGCCATTTGTGTAACATTGCTAAAACTTCCTTCCGTGTTTGAGAACCTGTGGAAAATCAGAATCAAAAGAGTTTCTGCAGAAGAGCTCAGTTTTCTACAGTGGGCAATCAGAAAGCACCATATTTGCTTTTGTTCTGTGCCTTAGCAAAACCTAAGCCTATCTGCCAAGTTTTGTGGTTTGAAGCGGAGCACATTTTTCATGTGGTACAGAATGCTCAGTCCCCCGGCTAAGTCGTTATTACTTATTGCTTTTATGTGTCCCGGTCTTCTTGAAATGGCAGCCAGGTTGGACAGTCTGCTCTGCCTTCCTCGGGTCTGGATACTGGGAACAGATGAATGGGAGGCACACCGGGCTGTTTGAGCTGCCTATCAACATGAGTAAAGACTGATGATTATTTAGTACTGACAGGCTTTGAATAGAAATGTGCTCTGGGCAAATAAGGAAAAAAAAGAAAAAGAGGACTTTTTTAGAGTATTTTGCAAATAACTTCAGCGTGAAATGGGTCTTTGTCACTAACAAGAACTTTCCATACTCAATACTTACCTTAAACAGTTCAGGTTAATATTTCAGGCAGCACAGACCTACTAGGTACCCAATTGTTAGGTATCCTGATGTGAAAATCTAAATTCTGCACAGTATATTTTAAAATGCAGGGCTGGCAATCCACAAAAAGAAAAAGGAGTTTCACAGTCTTGACTTTTGTTTGACTGAGGCCCTTGAGTTGGTAAATCACCAATTACTATTAACTTTTTTAGCCTGAAACTGAATTAGGTTGACTGCAATACCTTGCTTCTATGAATCTTTCTGTGGTCAACGCAAGCAGTTATTTCTAATGGTGTTAAAGCTCAGATGAAAATGTTAAATAGAGGAGTCAATTGCAAGGTCATTACTTCTTTTTCCAAAGTAATGAAAACAAAGTACTTCATGTAATATACAATTATAGGTTAATGATACAGTTGTACAGAGTGGCTCTACAGCCTTGTTCGATTTAAAACACTGATTTAAACAATTCCAAAATAACCTTTAAAGGATTAAGTGTAAACAAAAAGTGTTAGTCAGAATTTAAATATTATTACCTATGATTAAAGAAAAAATGAATGGGAAACATTTTTAATGCAAATATTGCAATGAGAAAGTTATCTAAGCCAGTATGAAAACAACACTCACTAAAACCAGATATTACAAAGGCAGAGTAAGAATCAATCTCATAAAGCAGCATTTGCCTACTCATTCACCTTGGAATTTCTGCAGTATGAAAGAGGATTACCATAAGACAAACATAAACACTTGGGAAATTTTGCTGGTGCCTGCTTTACAACTATATGTTGCAGTGCTATATGAAAATAATGTTAGTATACACTAACATTTTTCAAACAGAAAAATACCCCAAATGATCATTAAAAATTAAATTACTGGAGTACCAACTTTCTGAGTAACTGCAAGCTACAGATAATAAAAAGAAAAAAATTATAAATAGATGTAAACATTTCTGAAATCCACACCCTTCAAACTCTGGCTGGAATTCCAAATTAAAATAGCCAAGCAAGAAACCAAAAGAATGGAATTCAGGGTCTCTCTCTGGACCAAGACCAAGCTGAGAGACACAAGTAAGTTTTCTTTCATCAAAATCAGGAACAAACTCTGACCTCAGCATTCCATGCAGCATATTTAGAAGATATTTTTACTGTTAGAGCCAAGAAAAGAAGTCTTTTACGTACACCATTTTCTTCAAGCCTACTTTAAGTCTCAGAAACTTACAAATAAGAATGGGATGCAGACTGGTCAGGAATAGCATCACAAACCTTATATTACCAATATTCAGCAGTGCCTCTCAAAATACTTATATATTTATGTTTCAGAAGGATCCTGTCATGTCTAACATGACCCAGAAGATTCCAGAAATTACTCAACGTCAAACCGAGGAGCAGTGAAGAAGTTATCACTTTTAAACTCCCCTTTCCATGCAGCCTCTGCCTTAAGGCTCTCCCCAGCTCCACCACAGATTTAGGTACCTGGGCACCACAGCCCCACAGGACAGCCCCAGTGTGGAACAGCTGCGCAATATGGAGTGAGACTACTGAGAAAAAAAAAACAAAGAAAACATCTGTTCAAAGATAACAGAGGTAAAAAGTATAGACAGCATCTGCTCAGAGAGGATTTAGTAGCTGAAGGACTTAAAAGAGAAAACACCATCAGAGAAAGGTACAAAATCCTACAGGAGAAAACATGCTGGAGGCAGGCTGGCACTGGCCAGGGAGGGTCAGGACTGGTCAGGTCCAGCTGTCACTGTTCCCCACGCTAAGAGGGTTGGGGACAGACAGCAACTCAGCCACATTGAGGAGCCATCCCCCAGGGCCACTGGAAAGAACTCCTCCCCTTCTAACTGGGAAGACCAGTTAGGCCAGGCCAGACCCTTTGGGGGTCTTATCAGAGGTGCTTCTTCTTTGCAAACTAAATCCTATGTGCTGGCCAATACACAACTTTTTTATATATTAAAACCTGTGTATATCCTTCTTTGCAAAGCCTTTCTGCATCAGACAAAAGATCCGTGAACAAAACACAGGTTGTGGCCTCTGCAGACTGTTCTTTATAGAAACACCTCATCCCAAAGATGAATCCCTCCATGGAGAGCCCTCCTAAGCATACCCTCCCCACTTTCACTCCCAGAAGCCATCCCGAGATCTCACAGGATAGCATAGCAGTAAAATTGAACTTATGCAAGACACTAAGCTGAAACAAAATTGTTGAAATAGAAATCTATTAGCAAAAACACTGGTCGCTGACAAACTGGGCAGCTGCCCATCCCCATGGGATTAAGCGAAGGGAGATGTGTCTGTCAGAGCTTTCACAGAAATCCTGTTGGATGACACAGGGTCAGTTGCATCCTCAGGGAAAACCCAGTGGCGGTTTGCCACCATGTGTGTTACTGAAGGATACAAGTACCATGGGGATATATTTTTACAACCCAGATTAGCCTGCGAGACAGATGGCTGTGCTAAAGGCAAAATAGTTGTACTTGTCACTGTAAATCAATATAGTAAAATAGCTGTAAAATGCAATATTACTCCTATCCACACATTTCACCCATTCATAACAAAGTAGATGTCATCAGGTTTATGAGTAACACAGTCAAAACTGTAACACAGATAAGTCCTTACAGCTAGGAACTGATTTTTACTTCAAGTAATTACACAACTTCTACAGTTTCTTCACGGCCTCTTTTCTAGTCACTTTGGTCTCTATTAGAAACCAACATTACACCTCCATTCACACCATACACACACAAACACCCCTTCCTCAATTCTTGTGACACAGAAAAGTAGAGGAAAGAGGTTGGAAGCACACTGGGATGCAAGGCTTCTCCTTCCTCTCTAGCCTCCTGCCATTTTATTTTTCTTCTTTTTTAATGCAAACATCAGGATGCTCTCTGAAAACATAGAAACTACTGGATAACTTCAGTTCAGGAGCAAGAGAATTAAGACAACATTAATCAATAAATAGTTCCAGAGAATCAGGAACTTTTAAAAATAACTATAAATTTACTACTTAACATATAAACAGAAAGTCCGACTGCAGGACTGGAAGCCCCAGGTCCAACCCATATCTTTCACCACTGAGAAGAAAAATACAGTCTAGAACATAATCAGAATTTTGAAGAGAGATAGTAACAGCTGTTTTTGACACTACCCTGTTACAACAGATCAACAGTAAATACCAAAGACCTAAGTTTCTGCAGTAGAATAATGAAACTAGTCTCTGCTGCAAAACACTGTAGTACCTAATTTGCAAAAAGAACTTGAAAAAATTAAAATTATCCTCTCTTAATGAAGTGTTCCTGTAGGGACTTAAAACAGACTGATACACCACATTTCTACTTACTTTGTCTTTTTATGCACGGAGGTGGTAAGTTTTTGCACAAGAAATTTTAATTTTTAGCAATTTTCAGTACCACTGTTCTATATATCTGTCCTTTCCCTTTCTAACCAAAACAGTGGATTAAGAGAAGGCTTATTTAGCATGCTGCCTCCTCACTTAGGTCAATTCCCTGAAGCAAAGGGCCTTTTGACATCTCCTTTTATCTGGGTACGTACAGGAAAGCATAGCAATCTTTTCATGGAGGATATATGTCAAGGCACGCAGGATATTGGAACAAACATGGCCTTACAGACTATTTTTTACACAACCTTCAAGGCTCCCATTACAGGGAGGAATTTATGGCCAAAAATTAAAAAATAGGAGAGAAGTGCCCAGCCGTGTATTTGCAGCCTGGTTTTATTTATAATGACCGAATGGTATCTATAAAAATATATAAATAAACGGTAATTATAATCCCCCCTGCTGAGGATTAACACTGATGCCATTGCTAGTTGCCACAATCTCCATAAATTTGGTATCATTTAATATTGGTATTCTCTACTTCCACTGTTCAAAATGCTGATGAAACTAACGGCAAAAAGCATGCAAGCCTCATTCCGTACATCCTTTCCATCCCAACCCTGCCACTCAGCTGTGCTTGTCCTGGTTTCACCTAGTCCATACCATCACAGCTTAGTGAGGAGAATATTATTTGAGACAAAGTCAAGCAGGATACCAAGGTCAATATTTGTGACTTCTACTACAAGTCATAAAACTCATGTGTTATATGGGTTTGAGCAACTCATATCCAATGCAAAATTATAATTTGCATTACCATAGTACTTGAGAATCAGTCTTGAACAAGAAGCCCATTGAGCTAGGCACTGAATGAACATAAAAAAACCACCAGAGTTACTGACCTACAGATCTCACTACCCCAGTGCTAATAAAGACAGAACAGTGCACAAAAATGCAACTTAACAAAAGAAGAAAATAAGAGCATAACAAGAGCATAACATAACCAAAAGCTTTGGCATGCATATCTGAAAAGAATTCTGCTAAAAGGAAAAAAAAAACCAAACAAAAAACAAAACAACAAATTCAGAAGCACTGGAAGATGTCCTTAAGAAGAAATTTAAGGAATGACAGTCGAGTAGACCTGAAAATATGTGTAGGAAGATTTTCTGATACAAGAGGCAAAACAGGAACGGAACAGAAATTTATTTTATTTTAGTAAAATCTGGCAGGATGGGTTGATTACAGGCAGGAGTTCACTCTCAGTATTATGAGGCCAGATAGGGCAGAGAGAAGCCGAAAGAGGCCTTGGAAGCAAAGACCTGCATATATACTATATCTGACATAGCAGGGAAGAGGATCCACTAAAAATGGACACAGAGCCTTCAAATAATGAGAAAATTTTGCTCAAGACTAGACTGTTTTTCCGTTCTGTAGTCTTTTTGAAGTGTCTCAATTCACTTCTGACTTCCTCATTCTTTCGTTCTGATCCTGTGTTATGTTTTTTTTCTAATTACTTCGCAGTTGGGACAGGAATATTGATTTCTTCTGTAATTGGCAGAAACAGGTATCTGACTTCACTGACATCCTCTGAACATAAGACAACTAATTTCACCTTCCAATCCCACATCCCTCCTCAAAAAAAATGCAAAACAAAACACATATCCTGCTAGGATCCTCAAGGGGTCTCAATCCTCACTGCTGCCCTGTCAATGCAAGGTCTAGAGGTCCTAATGTTGCCTCAGTCACCACTCAAGTTTTGTTCAAGGAAAACAAGAGTAAAATACATTTGAGATCTCTTATAAACTATAAGCAACCTTAGAAAAGTTAGACACAATATTAAAACACATTTTTAGATTATACTTATCTCCAAGACTACTTCTCAGCTTCTCCAGTATTTCAATAAGGGTGTTAGGGACATGCATATGTTTCCATTTTTAATGTAGCTTTTTCATGCCAAGAAATTTTCACTCTGTAATTGTTATTTTTTTATTTTAGTAGATCCGCACATTCAAGACCACTTAAGCATTCCTCTTTCATCTCAGTTCCTGAACACATTCAAATACAGTTCTTCATATCTTTCTCATGAGAATCTAAATTGTCTTCTTATAGCTTGAAGAGAAACTAAGTTCAGCAACTAATATTATTTCATAAGGAAGTTCAAAATACCTCATAAATAAGTTTCATGAGGAACTGCAGGTCTCAACACACAGGCTTATTATGGCCAAAAGTCACTATCAAAATAACAGAAACATTTGCACATATGAGAAAGAACGTAACCTGAGAGACCTAAATAATGGAATCCAAGAGAAAAATTAATGTAAAATACTGTAATACTATTTAAAATCTTAATCCATTGAATGTACACAAATTCTGCCTTTTATTACTTGCAAAGAACTCTTACAAAGCCAGTATGCTTACAGGACCAGTAGTATAATCAAGTTATATTCAATTACAGTCATTGGATTTTACTTTTTTCTCCTATGAAATTTTCATTTTCCTCCTTTCAGAAGCTGAAGGTATTTAACAGATTTATGAATATTTAATTTAAAAGTTAGATAACAAAATCTAACTCTTTCTATGTTGGGATTGCTTTTCATCAGGTACCAGATTTCAAATTTATCTCCACCATATTATAACTCACATTATAAAGTCAAAAGAAACAAACATTTGAAACACTGACCCACTGTATTTTAAGATTCATGAGATGTTTTGTACTTTGAAGTATATCAAGCATCTTAAAATTGCTTGACATAGACTAGAATATGTCAGCCTAAAAGCAGATTGCAGCATCACAAAATGCTAAACCATACCTCTGTTGCTTCCCAAAATGTGAACTGTGTTATGATTATCTGGATTTTTTGATTCTACAGAGGTGAAAAAAGTTATTTAACTTTATTGTGGGAGAAAGTAATAAATACACAGACTATTTTCTACAGTTTTCTTATTGTATGGAGAGCTTTATATATAGTTCATATATACTATCTAATACATCAATTGCAGAGCAACCCAAATATGGAATACATCATTTCTCTTCTGATACTTTCCCAGTATGATTTCAGATTACAGTATAAACTTTTAAAACAGCATAAAATTGCATACGTACTTATTGTTAAAATCGAAATTACTTTCACAAATTGTCCCAATATCATTTATTAGCTAAGATATAATGGCTGCCGCAAGAGAGGAGCCCCGAAGAAGAGATATAAGGACTCCCTGAAACAACATCTCAGCCTTGGCCATATCGATCACCATCACTGGTCTGCTCTGGCCTCCAATCGGGAGGCCTGGAGACACACTATTCACAATGCTGCAATATCTTTTGAAAATACACGCAGGATCACTCTCGAGGAGAAAAGGCAATGCAGAAAGAACCGTGTCCTTTCAGTACCACCTGGGGAGCCATTCTGCTGTGCCTTTTGCAACCGGACGTGTCTATCTCGCATTGGCCTTTTTAGCCATCAGCGCGCTTGTAGCAAGCGTGGGTAGAGTCCTTCACAAATCTTCGTTCGCGAAGCCTAGCCATGATGATGATGATGATGATGATATATAACAATGTATGACAGTTTTTGATTTAGATGAAGCATGTGATACCAGTGAAAGCATTACCATTTATGGAACATTTGTATAGAGCAAATAATGTTAAATTACATTAGTTATACATTCCTTCTGTTTATAATTAAAGGCAAATTCATGAACGCACAAGACCATATTCTGCCACCAGTGTATTCATTAGTAATACAAACATTAAGATAATTACATAATAATGCATTCTTCACTGGCAGTTAGTAGCAGAGGAGAAGATCCCTACTTTAATTTCCTTATATTGCCATAGTTATCATAAGCTTTCAGACTAACCAATTCCCTCTAAATTATTATATTCATCTACCTCCTCTGCTCCTCTATATAGAAATCTTAGGAAGACCAGCTTGTTAACTTCTGCCCTAATTAGGCAATGTTTCACATCCAGGGCTACGTGGTATGCATATCTCCCTACTGGCACGAAAGCTACACCCAATAATCATAACCAAAGTTAGATGCCTGCTGTGTTTGGCTCTGTTTGTGCAACTATAATTTGTATTACAACCAGCTGACATCGTGCCACGATCCAGCAGGGCACGTGGGCACAGCTGTGTTGTGCCTTGCAACCATCTTGCACGTGAAGCAGCTGTGCAGCTTCGATTTCCACCTCTACTACACTCGACCCCAGCTCGGGGTCTCTGTGCCCCACTGATCAATTCATCAAAGTCCACACTCAGAGATGGCAGAGTTTTCTCTGCAAGGCTGCCTTTGCAACTAGGGAAGGAAGGAGATGTGCTGCTAAAAAAAGGAAAATACGTGCACACAGATTCATCATAATTTGTCTGATGGTACACCAAGAGAGACCTGTATTGCAGACCAAAACAGGCTTATTTCTCTTTATCAGATAATATTCTAATATTCTCCTTCCAGAAAACCAAAAACAACCCCGAAAACCAAAAAACCAAAGCAACCAAACAAAAAAACTCCCAACTCAACCCAAATCAACCCAAGAAAAATTACAGATCACTGTAAATTTGGATCTTCAGTGACCTACATAACTTTCTGCTCGTACACCTCAAATATGCACCAAAAAAGTGACAGGAAGTTTAATTGCAAACAGGATAATTCTCCAGAAGAAGAAGACACCTAGCAAACTAAAAATAGCTAAATGGTAAATGGGTCTAAGTGACCAAGATAATTTGAAGAGGATATTGCAGCTAAATGAAAGTGAGTAGAAAGCTATTACATGTGGTTTTCTTCTTTAGAGGTAAAGGAATGACATAAAGAGAATGTATTTTTTCTATTAAGTCACTTTGCTCCCAGTCTGATGGAACTGGGAAACATAAGATTTAAAAGATGCTTGTAACCTGTTCAACCTTCTTCACATACCCGTCTTGTCAACTCACAAACTGAATACATCTTCAATCAACCAGGAAAATACAAGGGAAAAAAATAAAGCTTGTTTAACACTAGTTTCCTCCCTTTGGCTAATGGGGAAATCTAACTGAATAGCTTAGTGTGGTGTAGGAGGGCACTGAATATAGCTTAGGGCTCTGAAATGGGGAGGTTATCAAGTGTATTTCCATTATTTTGTGAGGTGTTAATAAAAAATACCTCCTGTAATAACAAACAGAATGTGGCAGTCACAGCATCTCATATTCAAATATTATTTTTTTTCTTTTAAATCACATTCAAGATAGGATTTTTAAGTGCAAATACGAAAATTAATTCCAAAAAGACACAAGAATCATCCTAGATTATCACGAAAGACAGTTTGGTACCATTCCATGATGCAAGTACTTTCTGCTTTGATGGTTTAACTTCTCTCCTTTCTTTTTCTTTTCTTCCCCCCTCCTCCAAGTTTAAGGAAGTATTTGGGTATATTTAGTCAAAGTTTATGCAATAGGTCTACAAACCAATTTAATAAGCATTCCGGTACTGACTTTAGAGTGATGATATTATGTGCATTTCCATTATTCTCTGATATATAAGGAGAGGTAATTTTGGATTCTACCCTTAATTTCTAAAATACATAGAGAAGTAAATCCAGAAATTATTTTTTGTGTTCTCTATCCCAAATCTCAGCAATCTCACCTTTCAGATTTCCATTGTTAGATTTGGGGTTTTTATCATTCTTAAAGGATCAGAACTATAAAAGCATCACCTTTTGTTTTTCTGAAGGAGACAATGGGTTTCATTGTATTTAGCTTGGATAGCAAAGAATAGGGAGACTGCACAGAAGTGGTGTGCCAGCTGCTTTGGGGCTGTGCCAACTGAAGGAGGTGAATCACCACAGAGCAGTTGCATTATGTAGAGATAAATGTATCCATTATTTGGGTTTTAATTATTTATTTATGTGGTATTTTGCATTAATTCCTGCCTCCCAACACACTGAATTCCCTCACACACCCAAAAGCGGCTTGGGAGGGTGTGTTCATTCCTCCCTCATAGAGGGAGTCTCAACAGAGCCTCCAGCTTTTGGATTACTATTCCTGTGCCTATGAGGGCCATTTTTATGTTATGCTAAATATGGTGCCATTAATATCTCACTACAGGAAGCAATTCTCATTTCCTGGAAAAAAAAATCTTCAATATTCTAATGCAGAATTAGCATGAAATTATTATAAGAGAGCAAAATAAGAATTGCTATTCTGAGCAAACCAAGGGCTCTTCTACATTCATCCAGCTCTGATGATGGCCTGCACTCCTTAAGAACAGAGTATAAGAATAGCACAAGTGTAAAATCACATAGTGCTTCAGAATAATGCTCTTATTTCTGTGAAATTATAGTTAGAAATTTCTCAAAAAAGGTTCTGTTCTTTAATGCTCAGAAAATTCAAGATGGGCTTAAATTTCTTGCTGATGTGATTTGAACTTTTCCAATTAAAAAAAATCTAAAACTAAGTGAAGATATTTTTTTAAACTTCACAGAGAAATATATGTGACTCCCTGTAGACAGCTCTGAGTGGTGAAGTCTCACTTAGGGCATATAAGGTGCACAAAGGAAGGAGTAACCTCAACTTTATCTATTAAAGTGTTTTCTAGTTATGCAAACAAATACTAAATATCATCTGTAATTTAATCACCTTGCCATTCAGTATAATGAAATCCTTGTTCAAGCTTTTGGTTGTTTTTATCTGACCTGAATGATTCTGAAGCATCGGTAGTTTTGCCACATCCCTTTACCAGATAATCATCAGCTCAACAGAAATTTGCATGCAACCCCACTGCCAACCTCCATCTGTTGTGTAAAATTAACTCATTTCTGTTGTTTGTTTCTCGTCTTATAGAAGCTTTTTGAAACTTTTTCACCTTTCATCTTTTTGAAAGAAAAAAAGTATTTACAGATACACACGTTTTTTGTGTTCAAGTCATACATATCTATTCATAAAGGATCTTTTGAAGAAGTAATTAAATTGTGAGGTGTGGTTTCTTTGCAAACTATATTGACTCTTCTCCATTATATCAGATGGATCCACATGTCTAGTAATTCGGACGATTTCTGCCAGATATAGAAATAGACAAAACAGTTTAAAACATTACCATTATTTGCACCCTCCTTTGGATACAAGGTTGATATCACAGATTACAAACCAATCAACCAAAACCGAAAGTTTCTTCGGATCCACTGCTTACTGCAATTTTATTTCTTTTAGAAGAGGTGACTTCTAATGCCACTGGAATTAAGACTGATGCTCAGAATCATCCTATATAAAGAAAAGTATTAATGCACGAGACTTCCTAGGTTCCCCCACAGTAAGCAAAACAGAAAAAAAATTGTTTAGCTACTAAGCTGTTGCCTAAATTTCCATAAGCGCTCCAGTGGAGAGTGTGCACAGCCTTCCCTTACACTTCCCCTTTGCCTGGATGATCATGCAAACCAGAGCCTGACGGCAAGGGGGCAAACCACCACCACCAAAAAACTTCTGTTGGTTGTGTATCTCACAAACACACTGTCTGGTGGAAACCAATGACAACTTGGTAAAATCATGGCAAGGTGAAAGAGGAAATATTTGACTGAGAGACCCAACAGGTCCCTAGACCAGAGATCACCAAAATAAGGACTAGATGGGGCAGATCGCATTTGGAGAGGAGATTACAGGTGCAGACAACCTCCAAGGTGAAAAGCTACATCTGTAGAGCCTGGTCCAGTTTGGTGAGGGAGTTTGGTCAAAGGCTGGACTTAATAATCTTGAATGTCTTTCCAACATTAATGATTCTATGGTTTCTTATAGAAGAGTCAGGTAAGAATACAAACCCTAATTTATCCTGAATGAATAAGTGAATAATCAGTACAGACAGCACAAACCAACTCAATTCCTTGCTGACCTAAGTAGAAATTAAAAGATCACAAAATTTCAAAAGAAACATGCATTGGATCTTTCCCATAGGCAAAAACATTAGAAGAAACTGCTTGAAGGCTGCTTCAGTATTCAAAAGCATGAGATGAGATGGGAAACATCATATCTGATAACCTTATGTAAGGAGATTTTGATACACCTTGATAGGTGCATTCATGTCTTCTTTTGAGTTCCTCTTTCATCTTCTTTTCAACATGGCTCCTGTTCCAGACCTTAAGTATTATCATGTGGATTCATTTTGTCTTGATTCTTCTATGACAACACCAGTTTTGAATGCATATTTGTCAGAATTATAGAAAAACCTTACTGTCTACAAGTCTTGTATATTGCCCATAACTGAGTCAAGACTTGCTTTTCCTCTTGCTGTACACTCTCATTAATTGCTTTAAGAATGGCCCCCTTACAATGTCTAAAAAATTAGGGTTTATATCTTATGCAAACACAGCATTTAAAGCTTCTAAGAGACAGTGACTGAGATTTCTCAGTGAATCCTGTCTGAACTACTTTAGCACTTTAGAGTCATTGCTATCAGTGTGGCAATACTCCCTCTTTTTAAGTATGGACTTTTAACGTTTCATGCAGTAGTTGAATACAACCCTGTAATAGAACCCTGTTTCTACCAGTGTGATAAACTGGTTTACTCATAAATTAGGTTGCTTTTACTTATTGCAGCATGTGTCTCATATCTGACTTCCTTGTACCAAATGCCAGGTATGCTTTTTATATGACTTTTTTCCCAAAGAAAACTATTCCTTGACTTAAAATGCCAATTTCTATATGATTGATGACTACAAAGAAAGAAGAAAAATCACCACATTTGAAAATTACCATAATAATTTGTTTTTTTCAATCCAGCACACGGTAACTCTGTTCTTAGATTATAGAACATATAGAATATGCATAGCCTTTTTCATGCACTGACAAAGCCATATAGATTGATTTGTCC
Source organism: Cephalopterus ornatus (assembly GCA_013396775.1). NCBI lineage: Eukaryota > Metazoa > Chordata > Aves > Passeriformes > Cotingidae > Cephalopterus > Cephalopterus ornatus. The sequence continues at coordinate 286,054 of VZRE01013813.1, read as the reverse complement.
TGAGGCCAAAAGCTAGGGAAAAACCAAAACACAATAATCTCATTTAATATGCTTTTTATAACTGTGCTTAGCTGTGTCTTGGTCAATACTTAAAATCCCTGAAATCTTAGTTTCAAGACAACCAATACTAAGTCCTTGAACACACCAAAAGCATCCTATTTTTAAGTCAGCAATGTATGCTCTCACACTCATATCGCCAGGAAGCAAATATGATGGGCTTAAACTGGCAAATCAATCAAACACACCTTGAAAAGCAGATAGAAAAGAAAAATGGCTGTTCTGTGTAATAACACCTGTCATGTAGATTGTTGAAAAAAGTGGAAATATTAGCAAAGTCAGTGACATGAGTATCAATATTTAATAAGTCTGAGATACAAAAACAGAGGAAAAAAGATTTATAAGTCAGACAGCCTTCCCAGAGCAGAAAAAACAAGGTGTTTGTTTTTTTTAAATAACTTATTCTCTAAGCAAAGACTTAATAACAAGACTTAATAGGGTGCCTATGTCAATTTTGCCACTGCTGTTGAGAAATAACTGCAGCTATCATGTTCAAGGTGACAGGTTTTTCCCTTCAAAACTCCCAAACATAAGACCAGAGAAAGAATGGTGGAAAGGAGCAGCAAAAAGCATACATATGCTTGAAGTGTTGGTCCAGAAACACCCCAAAGATCTGACAAAGCCACTTCACATGTAAAAGGCAGATATGAAAGTTCTTATTATTTGCAACCCTATAAAAACAGGGTTATTATTTCTTAGTAATGCTCTTTTACCATTGGACCATCTTTCATAATGTAACTTTTTTCTGTCTAATGGCACCGTAGAACCTAAAATATAGGCACATGGTTTATAGAAATTAACCTCAGTAGAAGTTACATTTGATCCAGGGGTTAAATTATGTCCATCAGCAGACCCTTTGAAGGAACTAAAAGTCTTTGCATGCACTACAGACATACCAAAGCATAATAAAGAAAGAGATACACAAAAATGTAAGTGCTTACAGAACTGGGGTGGGTCAGCTCATCATCACCAACTCTGACAGATCAACATCCAAGAATGCAGTCTGTAACACGGAACAGTGTGCCCAGAACTGAATGTTTTGGGGGTTGGAGGGCTGTCTTTGTTTTGGATTCTTTGGGGTTTTTTTCCCCTCTAAGTCATGTTTTTTAAAAAAAAGATTTTATGCATTTAAACACACAAGATGAATGGCCAAAATTCCTGATGTCAAAGAGAAACTATGGAAGAAAAGGACTTATGCCTGAGAGGCACAAGATGCCCCACTACCTCAGGCAGAGGGAGATTTAAGAACGGTACGCAGCAGCAGGGGAGGGCAGTAGCCCACTGGGGGTCCTACCCAAGGGGTGTACAGCTGGGCTGGTGACAACATTCTCCCTGACTTTCAGCCTCACTGACGAACATGACGTGACACTGACACAAGGAGGTGTGCTGGATCTGTTGAAGTGATGTAAAAAGCTCAAGAGAGATAGGTTCCTCAGTTCTAAACCTACAAGCTTGCACCTTCTCTTTTTCCTGTCTCCACTGAAACTGAGAGATGTGATGAATCTTTTTTAGGTAGGGAGAATGGTCAGTACAATTTGCTTGAGCTTCAGTGTTTCCATAAGAGGGCATTCAGATAAATGGGGAAGTAGCTCAAAACATTTTTTTCTCCTGTTTTTTGTTTTTTTTTTTTAACTTTTAAAGTATAATGTAAATCCACTAAATTTTTGTTTGTCTCTATCAAGAGTTCTGCTTGGAGATTCTGAAGATGATTAGATGTAATCATAATGAATTCTGAGCACGGAAATGATGATGTCTACTGCCAGCAACAATCATGCAAATTTGTAAATGTTTACAAATTTGCAAGCTAGACATATGCGCCACTGAGACCAATATTGTAGTGCTATATTTAGCTTGTTCCTATTCCCCTCTCAAGACACATACACAATAATAACTTCAAGTGAACAATTTTATTTAGATTTTTTTTTTTTACTGAAAGTGCCACAAAAAAATATGACAGTTTCAATAGAAGTCTCAGAGGTGCAAGGCCAAATGTGAGGAGGAAAAGGTGAAAGAGCTCAATGAACATAACTCAACTATTTCTTCCAGTGTAAAACACATTAGCAATGAAAGTCCAGTGCCCTCTATTGCCAACAGTAGTGATTACTTTGCTTACTTGGCATGTCTAATGCATCTGAGGGAAGCCCTTGTTATTCTATAAAAAGGGGCTATAAAAACAAGAATGCAAAGACAAATGATTTTAATATAATAAAAATGCATATATTTTAGTCTCCCTAATTTTACTGGTTCACTCTGAAATTCAGATTGAAGTCTGGAATACTGCATCATCTTATAAGCATTCAAAATCTAGTCTGTACTCATTCAGACATTTTTAACGGTGAAAGTGTTTTGTCATGTAGATGCTCATTGTTTAAGACAATCTGCCTGTGTTAGAAGGGAAGTAATTTTCATGGAAAACATTTTAAGCCTCAAAATTTGATTCGGAGAAGTAACATAACCTTTGCACATGCAAACAAAAGACACTGAGAATATGACAGTCTTCATAGTGACTATACTGCAGCAGTGACAGCTCTCATTCTCTCGGGTGGGGATTTCCGAGGAGGGCTGCTGCACACATCCTGCGATGGCTGTGGCGCCAGGCCTGGAGCTCCCACTGGCACCTTAGCTGGGGAACGGGATCAGGCTTGGAGATGGGTAGGTAGTTCTGGTGGAGGCAGAGCCCATTTTCCCGGAGGAAAGGAAAAGCTGCCCCTGAACTGTAGCTAGTTTTGAATTTATGCCCACTAAAGGCAAAGCAGAGGAAGCATGTCACTGCTTGTGCAGCCAAGGCAGCAGACAGAAGTGAGCATCACTTGCAAGCAAAAAGTCTTCTGAGATGCAAAGCCAGCAGCCACAGCTCCACCAAAAGATGTGCAGATAATTAGGTGGAAGGAAAAGTTTCACTTTTCATCAAAGTGAAAATTAATCTGCTCTCCGAGAGCTGTCTTATTAAACTGCAGTCATTCAAACATTTTGGGGGAAAAAAGCCCACAACAGGCAAAGTTGTAAATTCTCCGGGTAATGGGAGAATGTTCTGGAGGAAAAACATTAGAAAATCTCTTCCCTTCATGCACACAGAATAAACCTTTACTGTTTGAACATCAACTTAAAAAAAATCTGAAATGCAACCAAAATCAATATAGAGACAGTCCCATTACCTTTTTCTGCTAACAGCAAATATCTATCTTTGTGACTTTTCAGCATAACAAAAAACAGTTTTTGTCCTTTCTAGGTTTTCAGTGGAAGGTTTTGTTCTGCACTGACAGTTTGCAAGGCATCTCCAGCTGTGTGACTGCCACGGTGGGTCATGAGGCTCACCCTTCTGATGTTACCAAGAACGGGAAAAACAGAGAAGACCACCTTCTTAAACATAACTTTGCTTTTGCCGTGCTGCATTTTGACACCACGCAGCTTCTGGTGTTCCTTGCTTTTACAGCAACTGTAATGGGATAAAATCTCTATCTCCAGTTCAGGCCTCTACATTGGGCAAATTAAATATTTGTAAATAATAAATTGATTGTTTAGAAAGACATTTCCCCAGTATTTTACCAACAATAAGCTGAAAACCTGCTTCATAACCAAAATATAAAAAGTCATCAAGTTTGTAAATTTAAAAGCTTTTATGCAGAGTTGATGCTACATGCAAAATTCAATGCATAAGGATATTTGTGCCTTTAAACTGTGCCTGTTTCTGTTCACAGTAATGATCTGTTCACTTCTTTTGGTCATACAAAAAAATCTATAGCAATATATCAATAGATAGTTCAAGTCCTAGAATGAAAATTCTTAGTTAATTAAATAGCAACACTGACATTGATATTACCTTAAAAAGTACAGTGACAATAATTTTTAAGTTATTTTTTATTCCAGAGGAAATTTATTTGAAACATAATAAATATTCACACAGCAAGAATCCCATTTTACTGCACCATAAAAAAAGGTGCAGAATATGGAGACCTAATAGGTAATTTACTGTATATCAATGAAAATAATTCTGAGCGTGTGTATTGTCTGATATTTCCTTATGTATTCTGGAGATATCCAAAAAAAAAGAAAAAAAAATCTCTTGACGCTTAACAGTGCAAATGTGTTTTCTACACCAGGTTTAAACATCATTTGGCTTCAAAAGCTTTTGCTTTAATGATACAGAAAGACATGATGGGCCTTTGGTGTGCTTTTGCAAGATGTATTATAAAAAGGTTATTGGCCCAAGAAAGCCTGGTATTTTAAAACAGTATGTAACCCAAGGGTAGGGTTGATCACACAGAGCTGGATAGCAAAGTTAAGAACTATTAATCTTCAATGAGAGTTCTGGTTATTTGCCACACTGTAGCAGAGAAAAGTCATTTGGCTCCCACATTAGGAAGCTGTTCTTTCTCATCACTTTCGCTGCAGCACTTAGAAAGGCTGGCAACAGAGACACCAAACAGAATAATTAGGTGTTTAAGATGGATAAATATCAGCAGCAGTATCTAACCAACAGCAAATAATACCAACCATTTTTTTTTTCAGATTTATTACAAATGATACAATTTTAAATCTATCTGGTTTTCTGAAAGTTTTCTTTCAGAAAAAAAACAAAAAACAAATAAAATCTGAGGCTGCTCCAAAGGTATTACCAATGTTTAATTAAAGAATTGATCTAACATCTACCATATTCACTTATAACAGGGGACTATTAAAAATTTGATAAGAGTTTTACCACAGATTGAATTTTAAAATTTCCCTTACAGTCCATCTTTTGTTCGCCCTGGAATCAATACTCTTACATGTGATACCTGATCGTACTTGACATTTATCTCCATTAGTGCTCCCTAGATGAATAGAGAGCATTTTTTTTCCTAGTGAAATTCAGCAGAACTCTAATAATCTAATGGCACCATGGAGATCAGCAAACTTTTACTTACTTTGTTTCTCCAACAGGCTTTTGTGCAGACATTAAATCTGAGTAAATGGCTAACGCACCACAGCTATCGGAATGAATTTTTCTGAACTTGTCTACAGTGACATTAAAATTTTGCCCTGCAAACCAGTGCTGATGTACTCTCTGGAACTCAATTCTAAAACTGAAATCCTACAACACCAGCACACTCTACTGATAGCTTTTATTACATGAAACAGATCTTTTCTGGTCTTGTAGATACGCATATGCAAATACTGTTCCGATTTTAGAAAATACAATGCACCAGCAGACACCAGTGAAGCTCAAGCACACCGATCAGAACCTCTACGTACAGGATTTAGATCCAATTTTCCTACCAGTCACCAACTCATCTAAGCAACTGTCTTCATTTGACTTATAGGTTAGCTGTCAAGAAAGCAGTTTGGAGAGAGCTCATATTAAACATTTTAATCTGTGTTTTTGTGATTTGCTGTCAACCTCCATCCCTCCCTTCAGCTCCTTTTCTTGATTATTAACTGTCCAGAAATATGGTTAAAGACACAGATTATTCACACTGGTAAACACATTTCCATTGAAGCAAAATCTTAAAGAAATTTGACAAATGAGATTATTACTATCTTCTCCATAAAACTTCACCAGATTACTCCCCTCCCAGAGTCTGCACACTTTGAAATCACATTTTCCTGAGTGGCTTTTAAAATTTATTTTAATTTGAAGTAACTGTGAGTGATAGCATGGAAAACTGAGCATGTGAGCAAATGCAGCACTGCAAACTCTTCTATCAGATGCCAGACTTCTGGTTGCGCAGTCGCTCTGGACCTCAACTATTCTGACATATTTCCTCAAAAGAGCAGTAAACTATTCATTTGTGTCAGTCGTTCCTGTTGTCTGACGTGCAGAAGGACCTAAATCACAATTGCAAGAGACTACTAAACTGAATGGGAGTCTTGAATAACCTCAGGTTGTCCATGAACTCAAAAAGAGGGAAAGAACTGTGACCATCACCACCTCTCCCATTGTAAAAACCACATACAAACCCTTAGTAATTATGTTATTTTAACTGCTACATAGTTTGACTTTAGCAGTAAGCAAGGCCTTTCATGTGTTCCCTTTATTCTTGCATATACCAGTTGACTGAACAATTTAGCTTCTATTTAAACCAACTTCACCCGTAAAAAGTACATTTGATTTCGCTGACTGTTATTCTACTAGCCCCAAATATTTTAAATGAGGCTGTCGACCTTACTTCCTTTGGCACAGGTTGCATTATTACCATGTTTCTTCACATGATCACACAAGAATGGAATCTAATTCCACATTTACCACACAAACAACTAGTCTCTAATATTTCCACCTGCCCAAAAAAAGGTGCCATTTTTCACCACTTAAACTCTCCATTAAAAGGATAACTACTGAACGATCTTTGCTTTCCATAAAGCCAAGTAATGTAGTGCTTGGTATCCTTACATTTGTTTTTTTATTTTGCCTTTCTTAATAACAACAGGAAGGAAACCAAAGCATGAGGTAAAGGAACCATAAAACACTACTAAATCCGACCCCCCAAATCTAACATGCTCTATTTTCTGACTCTTGCTTCTACCTGATTGGAGACTAATAATTAAAGTGTTTACATGACAAAGTATACTGTCATATATAATGTTTTCTTTGACTGTGCTATGAAATTTTCTATTCTTTTGTAGCAAAAACAAAGACAACCTATTTAAACCTCTGAATTTACAAGCAATTTTATGAACATCTGTTTTTTTATACCATAGATTAAAATTTTGAAAGCTCCTTCACAAATTACCATTCTTTTATGAACACTTACGTGTTAAGCTTTGACCTCAAGCTATCCATAAGGATATAACCTAAAATTCAAGCTGCCAAAACTTACAATGATTAGCTGATGGCCTCCTCTGTACTCATAACAGATATTTCTACTGCTTACATTAAAATTGTCAGTACTTTGATACTATATCTTGTCAGTACTCTCTCCTTAATGAGGGAATAAAACAAATTGTCAATATTTCTTTAGTCATAGAAATTTACTCTTTCCAAGTTAGGATGCAGTGTGGCTTTTTTTTCCCCCTTTTTTCTTTTGTGCTGGAATTTTGAAGTTTTCGTTGTAAAATTAATTGGCATATACAAGCTCTTTTATACATGCAAGTGAAGAATATTTCCATTTTCAGTAGCACTTTCTGTTTTAAAGCCTATTATGCAACAAACAACAAAAAAAATTTTAACCAGTGAAGCAATATAAACTCATTTACAATGGGGTACAGGCACTGTTAACATAATTGTTGTGGCTATTTCAAAGTTCCAGCAGAGAGCTGCTACACTCGAGGGACTGTGATATATTTTCATTCTCCCAAAACACATAGTTCAAGACTTCAGTTATATCAAATTTTAAAAGTTGATATCTGAGCAAAAAATATCATAGTCAGGACTAGATGCACCTCTTGTGACAGCTCAAATTACAGTACTATTATTAAAAACTAGGTTACAATACCTTCCTTTGCTATCATTACGTGCACCCTGCAGAACTTCATTATTTTATAAATAAACTTCTTCAGAGGACAAAGAAAAGCTCTTTATGAATAAAATTATATTAAAGTATTATGTTCCACATTTAAAAAATTACTTTGCAACTTATTGCCTGCCACTTAGATGGTAAACTAAGAAGGTATCACTAAACAAATCATACACCATGTCTAGAATTAAAACAGGGAAAACACAAAGGTCTCTTGTATTACCTTCTCACATTTCTCCTACACTGCAAATTTACTGTTTTATCTCACAAATATTGAAAGCCAACTTTCAGCCATTCCTACTGAAACATTGATGATTTGCTTATAGATGAGTTGCACACTGTAATCTTCAAAGCACAGATTTTCTACATAATCGATTTTCTGGCTAGTAACAGAAGTAAGAATTAAAGAGAAACCTGCTCTTTTGAGAAATTGTAAGAGGGACCTGCAAAATGTATTTCCCCTCAGTTTTCCCATTTAGAGCACCCCACTCAACCTGCTAAAAAAAAAAGTCTAGAGAGACACAGCATCACCCATGGCAATTGTAATCTTGCTGACAGTTCCGCTGGATTTTCCCTAGCAGACTTCTTGGTAGCACTCCAAAGGTTTCCAGGTTCTGAATATCACAGACAGAAAACTTTCAAGGCAGTGTGATTGAAAGTTTTTTACGGATTTCGTGTTAGGAACTTGACTCCATAGCTGAGAGGTAGCAGAGTTCATTGCTGAACTCAAGGCATCTGAGTTGGAAGTAGCTACATGTGATCCAACTAAAATGTCACTGTGTGCATGGCTGGAAGAAGGAGTACTACTTCTCTCCAGGCCTGTGATTCAAACAATAGTTTTCCTTTTCCCACACAGGTAAAAATATATACGTGGGTCCTTAAGTTAGGCTGGTGACACATAAATTAGAAAGCATTGTTTTTATTTGCACCACAAGTCATGTGAAACAACTTGCAAATCTGAGTGCTTTGAAACCTGACTCTGAGAATAAATGCACCGAGACACAGGTGCTCTAGGCACTGAATTTTTAGGAAAGTTATGCAGGTCTTCAGGAGGCAATGCACTAGAGATGCAAGACAAATGAAGATTTAGAACATTGAGAACTGAGCTTTTATTTTGACTGTTTAAGTACAGGGGTTTTTTTAGCTATGGAGGGTGGTGGATGTGTGAGAATTGTCTAACACAATTTAATTCAACCCTGAATATTTTACAGTTAATTTATGGCCTGGATTTCAGTATTCACAAATGAGAGAAATGAGTGATGTAATAAATTCCTCTATCTTAATTCCAACCCCACAAGCTAATCCACTAAAGACAGCACCTCTAGAACTACATAGGAGTGAATAAAAGCTAATTCTACAATGAAAGTAATTAATTTAGCACTTTTACAAAGCTGACAATGATAAGAAATCACTAACAAGGAGTAGCCTGTTAACTGAAATCGATTCCATGTCTAGAAATAGAGATGGATTTGAACAACTGAAAACAATTCAGGAGAAGAAGAGGGATGAATTTTAAATTTCACATGGAGATCCACTTTCACGGAAACATCCTGGTCATTAGAAGAGGGAGAAACTGTCCTGGGACAGCACACAGCTCTTAACTACAATTATTCATGTTACAGCAGGACCTCCTAAAAACCCTAGAATGAAATAAAGCCTGCCTGGTGTGTGACTACACTGAAGGCAGGGCAACACAAAGGCAGCCAGCCAACAGGCCTTACTAAACACACCAGAAATGCACGATTTCCAATCAGACCAAGTGTTCTGGTGTTATGTGTAACAGTTTTGCAGGATAAGAGTAATTTCTCCAAGATCAAGAGCTTTTTGACTGATTGATTGTTGAAATAAGAATACTTTGTCCAAAACACAGGTGATGCTTGAGGTAAAGAAACTCTTGAATCTTAGTGTTCAGGAAGTTTTCTTCAGAGTCCAAATGAAGTAGAGAAAGATTAGTGTTTCTCCAGTATGTTTAGAAACGCATTTTCACATGCAACTAAAAGTACTACTTATAAAACTCAAGTAAAAAGTATCTAAAACACCATTAAAGTACATTTCACTGAATTAGAATTGGAGGAAAGGCCTCTAGATCATTCAGATGACTGAGTCAAGACTACCATTAAAAGCATCTGCTGATAGGTTATACTTTCTAAACCCTTCATAATTCTTGTTCTTCTGCAACTTGGTCCAAGTTTCTTTGTAATTTCAAGCTTTGCTATTCCATAAAACAATCATTTCTGAGAAAACAATGCCCTAGGAACACGACATTTTCTTTAGATATAGGAGCAACAGTTACTCTTCATTTTCCATAACTATTTCTGTGACCATAACAAGGGCTAACTGGTAATACATTTCAAATTACGTTGTATCAGATGACTGGTGCTGGGGCTATTTTTTCATTTATGGAACACCAAGATTGTAAATTACTCAAGATAAAAATCTCACTATTGCCAAGTAAAAGAAAATAATTATATCTTTCACCTTCTGTAAAGCACTTCCATTATCAGAGCCATAATAAAGTCGCGTTTTTTCTTTTTTTCCAATGGTACCCTGTTGCTGATTCATTTTGTTTGTGATTCAAAGCACTTCCCAGAGCTTTTCTTTGCTTTATTATTACCAGCCCAGCTATGCCCACTTCTGTATGCATATGTTTTACTGCTGTCCTAAATATAATACTTCACAGTTGTCTTGTAATTCATCAATCAGTTTGAGACCATTTGTTCAAGATTGTATTTCATCCTGATCCAGTATTCCAAATTGCTGGATGTCTCTGCTGTAAAGATGCTGAGCACAAATGTGTGCTGTCTAAATCACTTGAATAGCTATTAGAAAATGTTCTAGACCATGGAAAAGCCCCGTGGGACTGCCTGTTGGACTAAACCACTGCTGAGCATGTTTTTCAACATGATGGTGGTTGTATTCAGATTATTTTACGCCTCCTTTTTAATGCGTAGAATCAGATGGGACACAATTAAAAGCCGGATTAAGCCAAAGATATATCACAGCTATTATTTCATTGTTGTCTATTAGCAGATAAAATGACAAATCATGGGATTGATTTGTTTTATTACTGGCAGATACAGCTGAATAATTATCCTCCAGGAATTTTTAAAAGAAGTTTAATCAAATTAATAGTATAAACTAAATTTTTGCTGTATGTTAAAGATAAAATGCTTGTATACTGCCAGAAGGACATGCTTTAAAAAATTAGTTATTTTGTCTCTCTTTTTTTTTCCAGTATGTTTATTATCTTTACCATTCTAAAAAATAACTATTTCAAAACATATTATAATTCATTTTCATAATTTGGTAACTGGATCACACCTCTTTAACCTTTCTCATCTGCAATTCATCTAATTTTATTAAACTTGCAATTGCAATCAGAAAAGAGAAAAGACAAGGCTAAAGAGGAAAATCCTCTGTATATTAGGGACATAACAAAGAAGCCCAACAAACAGTAATACACATGCATCACTAGCTGGAGAAAAGGTAAATACACTGAGGAAGAAAACATTCTGAAAGAAGGATGGCTTATTACATTTCAACCTCTATTGAAATCAAAGGAATAAAACTTGGACTTTTTTTTTCTAATAAGTCAGTCAACTGCCTTCACCAATACCTGAAACTTTCAAATGTTATGTTGAAAATTAAGTCTCAGTGGAGTAATACTTGGGGTTTTCTTCATTTTTTTTAAAGATACAAAATATATTTTGGTCAATAACTAAATAAATAAACAAATTACCTTAGCAAACTGTGCATTTATCCATTTTGTGAAAGTTTTCTTTTGAACATCTTCCCGTTCATCTGCCAGAAAAAAAATAAAGAACTTCATTAGATTTATTCAACAAAATGGTACAATATTACTGATTAATATTTCAAGTCTTGGTTTGTTGTAAAGCTACTAATGATACTTCAAACACCTTCAGGACACCTGTTTGGATGTATTCTGTCCTTGCCAATTACATCAACATATTTTGAAAGTCTATAGGTCCCCTTCATAGTCATGGTCCATATCCCTACTTCATCTGACCCATCCTGTGGTGTCTTTCCTTCTAGCAGAGATCATATTGCAGTCGGATCTGAAATATCCCGTTCTAATTTTTAATTTAATACAGGTATGAAAAAAAACAAACATGTCATCCAATGGTTTCGGCATCAGAAAACTCTTCTACAGCACTTTTAGAAAAATACTTGAAACAAGTTTACATGCACCTTATCAAATTGCTTGAGGAAGCGAAGCCTTCTGGACCACAATAATAGTTCTCCATTGGCAGCCATACCTTATGTCTTTTCTGACTTGCAACTATTTACCTGTCACAAATTGTCATATATTTTTCCTCCAGCGGAGAAAGAAAAAAATATCTACATTTTTTCAGCCATTCACAAAATTCTTCCTCAGTTCTTTAATATGAAAACTTTGTAGATGGAGGTGATTATCTTTAGGCCTTGGTTATATATAAGTTACAAGTACAGTCTTGATGCTGAACGTAACTGGATAAAAAAAGGTACAATTCTGATGTATATTGGAGAAGTTGGAAAAGAAAGATGCTTTCAAACCAATGCTTTTCATAACCATTTGCTCAAAAAGAACTATTAGGCATCATCCCTGAAATACAAAGGACAGACCTCTTTTCTTTGACAAAACAAAATCAACCCAACTAGAATTAAAGGGCATATATGGATAAGGGTGCAGAATGCCTATCCTAAAATAAAGTTCACTCAATGCAGCCTTTTGATTTGCAGTAAAATTCTCTACACTTCTTAAATAAAAAGGGACATTAAATTCTCATCTGAAATGTTCAGCAATTAATAATGTTAATGGATTCAGATGAATTTGAAAGGCAGGTATGGATGAGCTACATGAGAAATGCACGGCATTAATAATGTACTTTGCTTTCCCTCCCTCCACCATTCCAAGGAGCCATGACAAGACAAATCATTTTGATACAAATACATCGTTTTTTTTCTTAAAATCTCAACTCAGCAGCACTTTAAAAATACCCTTCCTCAAGAATGTTTTCCAGTCTCAAAGATACAATATACTCATGAACATAATACTAGATTTTACAAAGTTGCTATTTCATTTTAAAGAACTACTGTACACATGAAGGAGAATATTCTAATTGTGTTCAGATGATCACGAGTGAAAAGCTTGACAATACAATAGTACAACACAAAACTTGCCTTAGAAGACATGCATTACATTCATCCTGCCATTAATATGAGTATTTGCTACAATAAACTCGTTAGAGTTCCACTGCTGCCTACCCCAAATAATGCTGCCTGCTTCATCCTTTGGCTGAAAGTGGTACTTGAATAGTTAGAAACTCATCTAAAAGCAACAGCATGTGAAGGAGATGCATGCTTTTGGTAATACAAAATGCTAAAGCCGTTAAAAATTTTATTTTTCCCCACAAGCAACACCTCCCTCTTTGTTGACTGTTGGTAAGTTGTTTATTACATGAGTTTTATCTGATTCCAGCCATGTGCAGTACACTGAAGGTGAGAGAAGGAGGCTGTATTTTGTTGGTGGAAGATACATATTCAATCTGATGTTGTATTACAAACTTCTTCAGCAACTTCATATACAATATTACATATAAATATAAAACTGCCAAATGCAACCTTAAAATAGGTTCGAAGAACAGTATGTGGTATTTAGCAGGGAAAAGGAGAGAGGTGAAAAATGCCTCTTTCAAACTGTTCAGACTTCTGTTTTTCTACCTCAGGCAGCTGTAACAGCATATTTAGTAACAGAGTGGGTTTCTTTCTTTGTTGTTTTGTTGTTTGTGGTTTTGTTTGGGTTTTTTCCACAAAGACATATGCGAATGATTTAACTAGTAGACACCAATTAATTCATGTCCACTGAGGTAATAAAAAATAGTGTCTCCTGAGAAAAATGAGAGTTGAACCCACAATTTGAATGTCTGAAACTTATTCAAAGTTCAGGCAATGCTCTGCTACCTTTGTAAACACAAATCTATTCCACTGCTGTTATTTTTATACAGAGATCATTGCAAGCACTTTTATCTCTAGGTGCTTGCTCTGACAAGTTATACCACAGCAATTTGCTAGTGACAGCGTCCTAACCTAAAAAAGAATCAATCTTCTGCTTATGCATGGCATGATTTCCCCATTGTAAACATGATTTTTTTTTCAAAAAGGATGTTCTCCTAACCCAGATTTATGGATTGAATGCTAGATGTGCAAGCTGAACGACATTTGTCTAGGTGCTGCAGGAAGGCGCCAAGAACGCTCATCTGCCACTTTCATAATGCTGTGTTTATAAGAGCTCCTTCGGCAGCGAGCCAATGGATGTCCTTGCAGGTGTTCTTACTGTGAGCCAATAAGAATAATCAAATGTCTAGGCAGGTCATTCCTTCACCTGTTCAAATGTAATAGAGTATGTTTATTTCTTTTCTTTCAAGCTGAAAGCATTGTAAAATAGTGTACCGTCTCTCTTTGGGTTAAATCTAAACATGAAACACTGCATGGACCCCCAGTTCTTTTATCGCAACAATGATGTGATCTCTTCCCACAGCAGAAGTGCTTTTCTGAAAATGATGGAATAATGGACACTGAGTGGAAGAAGATTAAGCTCCTTTCTGTAGGTTGTCAACTCAGAAAAGGAATGCTCTGAGGTCTATAGAAAGCCTTCCAGAAAAGAGAAATACTGACCAGTGAGATTTACCTGATTTTCATGCCCTACAGCCTGTAATACCACTGAACAGAGCTTGTTTTAACTAAAGCACATTCACAAATGCAACTTACAGTTCTGATATCTGGTACGATGAACATCCAGATTTGCAAATGTGAATGCAAACCTCTCAGATTAGCTAACTGCACATTTGGCTTCAGAAGTATTATTCCAGGTTAGGCCTCATAAGAAATTATAGCCGGGAAAGAAAGTGCAGTATTTACGAAGCTAATCATCTGACAAAGGACAGTTCTGAGATTTAATCAGGTGGCAAAGGCAATAGAGACAAATGGTACTCTGAAAAATGCTTAGGAACAATCAGGATTCAACAGAACTAAGATGCTCACCTTGCAACTTTCCTAAATATTTGACAGCTCAAGTTTGCAACCTACCACTCCAATGTAATTCATTTCTATTTTCCACAAGAAACCCCCTAACATTACATTGTCAACTCTTAGCAAACTACACTTATTACTACACTTATTTTTCCAGTCTCCACTCCCCCAAATAACACCAAACACATTAAATAAAAAATGGCATTAGGAAAAAAAGTATTTCAAATATCTGCTATATTCTAGATACTATTCTGAAAACCTAAAGGAGTTTTAACAAGTCTTTAAAAAAGTAATACTTTCAAACAATTCGAGCCGACAAATACCAAGCAGATTGTAAAATAAACCAAGGTTCAGAAATATACACTATATATGTCACTATATCATTCCATTTGTATGACAAAAGCCACTCTCCCACAGAAAACATGTAGTAGGGAGAAGGAAATTTGCACACTTTGGTGCATCCTCCCCTGGTTTTTTTAGAGGGTCTTCATTCTCTCTTACTCTTGACACATGCAAATAAGTATTTCTTTCACAGACTTAGAGAATGGATGAGGCCACAAGGGACCTCAGGATATCATCTGGTCCAATCCCCTCGATCAAGGAGGGTCATTTGGAGCAGACTGTCCAGGACCATGTATAGTTTTTATTATCTCCAAGGATGGAGACTCGATGGTCTCTTCCTACAGACTTCCTACAGATTGTAGTATGAAGACTGCATCTTCTGCTTTCCACAGATCTGGGTAGTGAGTGGTTTATGACACAAATGGCTTAGGAAATTCTCCTCTAGAGTAAGTACAGCCCATTTTTGAAAATGCAAAGACATTCAAGAAAAGTTGACTGGTACATGAGAGGTACAGGAAATGAGCCATATCCTCAGATTATAAAGTTTAATTTTAAACAAACAACAAAAACCCCATTGACATTAAGGTGTCAAAAAAGATGTGACATAATGTGTGTAGAGTATTTGAATCACTGCAGAGACAGGCAGTGAGAGGAGGCTCAGCTGTGTGATAGAAGATTTTATGCAACCTTCAACAAGCAGTTCCATCCCAGGTGGAAACACAAACAGGAAAGAAAGGGATTTATCTTATTCTGTTACCCGGTGTTGCTCTGAGCTGGGTTAAACAATAATTGAATTGCTATATTTTGTCTACCAGGAAGTATGAGCAAGTAAGAGGAAAAAAAATTCTCATATATTGCTGAAAACTTTGAAACAATGGTGTTAAGGCAGGTGTTGATTCCCTCATTCGTGGCAACTGCAGGTTCATTGAAATACTGCACTTCAGAGAATAAAACCATCAAAATTGTTATTTGATTTTCTAGCAGCCAAACAATGCAGATTGAGAAAAGGTCAGGATTTTCTTCAGTGAGCGGGAGTGAGTACCAGCAATGGTGGGAACACTAGGAACAAAAGAGGCCACAGATAGTCACATTATTGATACTCTGGCTCCATCGACTCACTATTCTTAGAGATTTCCAGCACATTGTTACAATACTCTGCCAGTAACTACAGCTGCTGAGAAATGTTCCCTTCCCATTCTTGCTTATCTGAAGGGGAAAAAAGAAATCAATGCAATACAGTGACTGAATTATATTTGAGTGGACTAGCTTTGATTTTTAGTCATTGAGGTCATCCAAGACATTCACAAGCTGACAGGAAATACAATAGACTGCTTTGACAGACAGCCAGTGAATTTAAGTCTATTGCTCATGTAAGGCAATATGGAACATACAATTCTTTGTCCATCTTCTATAAATACACTGATGAGCACTGTGTTGCCTTGATCTGAATATTGTTAAAACTCCTTGTTCCCTGTGCTACCCCTTGAGACTTTACCGTGGCACCAGAGTCAAATCACCATAATCAGACCATCTCAGGCTTTTCAAAACACTGATGAAGCTATTCAAAAGCTCAGCAGAAATGGGACTCTGAAAACCCTCATTAATATAGATCTTCTTTGTTTAAAAAGTAGAGGTAAATCCTCTGAGAAATAGTATACCAAAATTTTATGAGATAGATCTGGTAAGTTTTAAGGCAAATGTAGGAAGTGAGCAGGTGTATCACTAATCAAAAAGACAATATCAACTCTGCTCCCCTCTGTCTCCCTCAAATACAGGAACTCTGGGGGGGTGGGGGTTCCATTTAGTGCTCAGGGGACAAATAAGAGGATGGCTATAAGACTCAATATACAAGATTTCTACTGACAGATCGGTGTAGTAGATTGAACTTCTGAACTACCTGTCCCAGACTGAACCCCAGGCTGAGAAAACCTTTTACTTTTCTCATTTCATTATGTTAGTTGGAATTGTTCTCTCATTATAAATGTTTAAGGGAAACTATTTCCTGACTTTTCTTCCCTTTTTTTTTTTTTTTTACATTCTTTGAGGCATTGCAAGTGTTTATATTAGGTCTCAGTCTTCTGACCTAACTTTGAATAATTAGCTATTTAGGGAAAAAATACAAAGTGCTTTTCAGAGCCAGTATGGATGCCATGTGTAGAAAAGCAGCAGGAGCAACACAAAGGATAGAGAACACAACAGAGTGCTAGCCTGGAACAGAGGGAAAGATAAAAAAAAAGAAAACAACGACAACTAACCAAACAAATAGAAAGATGAGGAAGGGGTGGGGTAGAGTGGAAGAGAGAAAGGGAAGTAAACACCTTTACCCTGCCTTGGAGGGGAAAAAGGGAAGAAGACACATGGAAAAGTAGGAGTGGGATGGAAAAAGGCAGAGATAAATACTTTCTTTCTGGAAAGCAAAAAAGGGATGATATCTGGTAGCTCAAAGATCATATGCAGGGAAGCAGTGAGTCTGAACAAAAGAACTACTGGAGCATGTGCAGCTTAGTCAAAAAGATTTGACTAGCATCCAAAAGTACCAGGATAATGCAAACAAGCTACATATGATTCCTAAAAAAATAACGGGCAGCTGTGAAATGTACACATAGATTTCAATCTGAACAAAGTTATGTAATTTGCCACATGTTTGTTAACCATCCCCCACTCTCCTTCCCCCCCATTTCTCAACCCTTTTCCCTAAATAAATTGTGGCAGATGCAACTCCCAAGACAAAAGCAGGAGCACAAGTCCAATGAAATTTAAAAAGAGAAGAAAACAAACAGAATTTCAGTTCACATTTCCAGAACATTTAAAGTATTCACAGCATGGGATATTCAGCTCCAATTCATACATTGGTAATGGCATTCCCAGCATATGGCCTAGTCCTCCTCTGCTCTACCACACACAGATACACTTTGGGAACTGATTGTACTTCTCCATGGCTATGGATTTGACCCAGGAGAAAGGAGCAAAATGGCAAATAGACAATATCTTTTCTGAAGTGCCCTATGGGATGGCCTTTGTCTTCTTGCTGACTGGCTCTTAAGTGGAGTAGCCAATGACTTAGCTGTATAGGTTGCAAAAAAAAAAAAAGGAAAAAAGAAAAAAAAGGTAGAGAAAGCATCAATGAACAAAAAACAACCAACCAAACAGACAAAAAAACCACAAACAAAAAACCATACCTTTTTTCCCCTTGAAAAGCTTCCTAGAACATTTTCCATTTGATTTTGTATGGAAAGTAAGCATGTTTTGAAAGAGGGCCCTGATTTCATGCCTCTTGTCATCAGCAGGATAAGGGCATGGAAACAGAATATCAGTGCTTTCATCTCCCATCTATATTAATGTGACACTGATTGTCAGGACACCTCCCTCAAGTGCTGGTGACCCACCCCTGCCTTAGGCTTTCAAGGATAAAGGCCTGAAAGAGTTTTGAACCACAGTCTACCAAAACTACCCCGGTCTCTGTTATTGACAGCTTTGCAAACACAAGCTTAACTGTTTTTGTTTGTTGGGGTTTTTTTATTATTATTTTCTAAGCAGCAATTACTTTGGATCCAGTAAGTTTTTCCCAAAGGGAAATCAATCCTAAAATGCAACCTAAAAAGCTTCAATACATCAGATTTCTCTGCAAAAGATAAATCAAATCTCAAAATTAAAGAATTAACCTATCTCTGCCTGAGAAGCTGCTGCTTCAAAAGGAGTTCAGCTTATGACTTATTATCTTTACATGGGAATATATGATTATTCATTTGGATATTCACCTGTGTATGAGCAGTGTCCCCTTTTTTCTCTCTTTTTCAATGTCTTGTTACATACATTGACAAAAGAAAACCAGGCTTGATAACATATTAATAGAAGCCCATGCTATTTTAGCATCATACCATTGTTATAACAGTATTTTCTGAATACTGTGGATCATATACTAAATCTTAAAAATGAGGTAGTATGTTTTTCTTCACTTAAACCCCCACGGTACTTCGTAGTGCTGTATGAGCTGAAACCACTGCAGTTTTCTGGAGCTTGCAGAATATTATATGATTTAACTGTATTATCAAATTTTTGGCAGTCAGACACCAATGAAATCATGTTGCCAGTGTGTCCAAGTACCTTGAAAAAATACCAATCAGGATGATAAAAGAGCATTTTTTTGTTGTTGCTAAAAGCAACAAAATCCATTTGCAGGATAAGTCTCCTTAATGCTATAAAATGTACTAAATTCATAAAAAAGGGGGAAAGTTACTAACATTACCAAAATGTGAAAGAAAACTAGGAGTTGATTGAAACTAACTTCATCTTGTCAAATGAGTGAGTATATCTGGGGAAAATACCTTAATATTTCTGGATGTATTCATTTGAGCAGAATTTTTTTCTGTTCTTGTTTACAGGTTAGAGAAATTAAATGCTGCTAATACATCATGTGATGTTACATAAAATGAACAGAAACACTTTTTGCCACATTTGATTCAATACTACCATTACTATTTTTATATATAAAACCTATTGCAAATCCACAGCCCAAACCTGAAATTTTTAGCACAGCTGATGAGAGATACTTTGATCCTTTCATCTCCCAAAACCAACTAACGACTTGTAAGGTCAGTTAGCAGAAATCACACTTTGCTCCAAGTAAGGAGGCAATATTTGTAGTTCAGACCCTTTCCTGGTTGTTGGTCTGACTTGGACAAAAGGGTAGAATCTAACTGACAAAAAAGAAACCAAACATATAACTTCTTTGAAGGAATGACTAGAGGTGGCAAACAGATTAAATACATCTTGACTGAAGTGACTTTGGTTTCGGAGGTTCTTTCTTTTAAGCCATTTTTGTTCCTTCCCAGAGAAAATGGGAATCATTATCTGAAGACAGAGAGAATCAGTATCAGCCTTTTTTCCCTCCTAGGATCACATACGTGTTTCCATACTCTGCTCCTCGCCCAGGAAGGACGTCAGCGTTGGGACACATCGATAGGCCCAAGCTGGTCACACAGCAGCAGCAGCCGCCCCTCTGCCAGCCCTATCCTACAGCCAGCACCCAGAAAACCCTCATCAGTTAAAGACTAATAAAACTGGTTTGCGTACACAGCACCTTTAGTGCATCCATAACAAGCACTGCTACTCCTCTGTACCAAGGACCTGAGAACTGCTGAAACTAACTCAAAGTGAAAGCGAACGCTCTCACCTCGGCTGCTGTTACACAGCCGGCTCGAAGAGAACCCCAGCATTATAAATGTCCCTGTCACTGCTGTGGGAAAAGTTACAGACCAGAAAACAGCAGCACTGGCAGCTCCTTTATTTCAGCAATGTCACGAACAAAATCCCCCCAAAAGAGGAAACTTGTTTTGGAAAAACTTTAAACGGCTCTAGCCTTTATGGTTTTCACCGGGAGAGCTACATGCACTGGGAGGTGGAAAGCGGTGGCCAACACTGAAGTTCATTTCTCAGGGGACAAGGGCTATAGGTTCTTGGTTTGGTTTTTTTTCATTTGTTTGTGTTTTTTTAAACCTTGCTAGGGAAATCAGCATTTAGTTATCAGAAGGCCATATCAGAGTAAGCTGTGGCAGAGGCACTGCATGGGAAACTTTACTATAACAGAGAATAATTATTATAAATAAAAAAGTCAATGATGTGTAACTAGATGAAATTAACCACAATTTTCATATTTATAACTTTTATGAAAAATACACAATTATTTTCGTTTTGTTCAGAAGACAGAAGATAAATGTTTACTGTTGGACTGACTGTGTCCTTCCTTAGCTGGAGATTTTTACCATCTAGGTTTCTATTTCTGTTCAAATATGAGCAATAGAGGACAAAGGACTAAGGATGGCAACATACATTCATGAGCCAGTCAGAGCAGCACATATAGAAAAGGAGAAATAGCAGCCTGCAAACTTTCTGAACTATAGACTTGTCACTAATAAAAAGTGAAGCTGAAAGAAGCATCACGATTTAAAACATGTAATCAGACTCTTAACGCTAGTACTTAGTGTTTCATACTAGCTTCTGATGTGAAAAAGAAATTGCTGTTCTGTTTTCAGCAAATGCCACCTAGTGATGCATAGTTGCAAAGCTTTGGACCGCTTTGATTTTTATGTATTTTGTCCCAGATTTTCTGATTTGCTCCTACGAAAAAAAAGTCAGGCAAATGCTTTGCATGGTCACAGACTCTCCAAATTCATGTCACACAAGTGCAGAACACAGAGAAGGATGGTTTAACCTCATGTGAAAGACCAACATTTGTTTCAGTTTGTATTAAAATATTAATTACAAAAAACCATGCTAAGTACACCGTGGTGGATAGCACTGCTCCACAATATTTCAGGCTCCTTTTTTGTTCCTCTGTCAAAAGCAATTAGAAAACAGGCTGTTCTAGTCTGCTTGACTGACTGCTGTCTACTTTATTTCATCTGACCCAATTAGTATCTGAGTTAATTAGGAGACATCAGAGAATGTATCAGAGAAGTTTGCAATTAATGAGACCTAGGTGTTAATATGCAATTGTTTACAATTCACACACCCTGTTCTTACAGTGAAGATACTGTCATTGTAAAGCCCACATCTACTGGCCCACAGTTAGGCTTCTCCTTATTATACAACTTCTGCAAAGCTTTGAAACGAAGAAAACACGCCCTTAAGAACATCTGTATAAATTACAGGTAAGTCAATGGTATCTTCCACTCCTGTTTTCACCTGAAGTAGAAAAAAGGAATGATGAATGCATCTGAATCAAAGTTCTGATTTATTTAATTCACAAAGAACTATTACAGATTGCATTTTGTCAAGTCTCTTGGCATCCGCTCACCATCCCCAAGCATCCTTCTCTCTCAAGGGGAGAAAAGGAAGAATACTCAAAGCATTTCAAAATCCCCTGTTGATACTGATAATTGGAAGGGATTGGGGGGAAACTAATACAATAAAATTTAATTCCCCTGAAGCCCTTCCCATTTCACAGGTACTTATACTGTTTGTAGTGGCTCAATTGTATGAGTGACTGAAGGATCTTAAATTTGCAGAAATACACATTAGAACATGATTGCCTAGTATTACCCCACATGTGGGAAAACTCCTGTTTTGTACAGATGAAGGCTAATAGAAATCAGATAAAAATCTAAATATCGGCACTTCACAGAAAACCTGGATTACAAGGCATGCTAAATGTGCTCCCTTTACCCCCTATAATGTCTAGTGTTCCTGAAATTCATTGAATTTCTAGACAGCTCAAAAGCAACACCTTGCAAACAGCCGCAATGTTTACTGTAGACTGCTCTTCCTTCAGCTTCTTTCTGAGGCTTCTATTTTTCTTTTAACAGCTTTTGTTGGGAAGTGACATGTTTAGTTCCTAACACAAAGAAAAAAACATTAAAATTGGAAGAAGGGGGGACGTTGTTTGCCTCTTTTGTCTCTAAGATACTGAAAAATAAGAGCACAATAGAAATCAGTTTTAGTCTTCATCCACACATGGTGACAACCATTACGAAGAAAATGCACTTTTTAGAATTTTTAAGACAAAATGTGCCCAGAGCCACCGATAGTTCCAGCTGCATTTTTCCCCAGAAACATGTGGGGAAAATCTATCATCATACAGAACAGACATAAGCTGTAGAAATTACATTGCTGAAGACAAAAGAAGCACTTAGGGTGAGGTGCCATCCTTGTCTATCAAGCTACAAAATAGCACTGGGTTTTGGTCCAATATCTGTCTATTAAGTACTGCATTCAGAAGTAGACAGCCTGTGACATATAGAGGAAGTACAGGATGTATTTTTTTTTAAGCAGTCAGGCGTAGGTCCCACTTACGAACATTTTAGTATCTATAGTAACACTAGAACAACATGCTTTGCTATGTGTTGGTAAACATATTGCTTACAACTCTGCAGATACTTCTCAGATTATTTTTAAGTTTCTAAGGAACTCATTGAAAGTAGTAAGTATCCAAAAACCACCTACCTGGCATTAGAGCATTGGGATTTGCCAGGTTTAAATACTCAGTTTGGGGCTGGACACATTGTTCATCCACACAAGGGGACAAAGCACAACATCTTATATTTATCCTGGGAGAGTGGAGTAGAGAGAATTGGTAAAAATAAAATGGACCCAGACAAAGAGAGAGTAAGGAAGAAAGACGATATACATAATTCCATTATCCCTACTTTGAGGCTTTTTTTTCCCTGCTGGAGTAGAGGGAAAAGCAAAGGGAGGAGCAATTTTTAGAAAGGTAACATCATTAGATTTTGTAACATGTCCCTGAAATTATTACTCCACTTCAGAATATTTGAAGCACTAGTGAAATATTTTTTAAAATTAAATTTAAACATGAGTACTGTTCATCTTCTCATTAAGTGGGCACCATCTGAGCAAGTTACAAGATTATTTGCAATTACAAATTGTATTTAAAACTTGCAGATTTCATGCCCTCTCAACTCAAACTAGGATTTTCCGACTGTACTGGACATGAACGTTTTAGATAACTAATATATTTGTTGCCTGTATGTATTTTGTGCATTGATCAGGGTTTTTTTCATTTCATACATCATTCAGAACTGCTTGCAATGAAGGATTTCATATCTATAACATTAAGTGAAGATTAAGAAATATTAGTATTGATGTTAGGACAGCTACCTATTATAAACATTGATTTTTATTTCAATCCAGCGCCAACTCATCAGCTCTACTGAGAGGAGTTGTGTTTCCTTAATATAGAGTCAGTACAGAAAAAGACAAAAAACATCTATTTGTCATTCTTTTTACAGCTGTTCTTTTCCAGTCTAGACAACTCAAGGCAAGTGTGACATTTCACAGGATCATAAACTACATTGAAGAAACATACTGTCATTCTATTCCAATGTTTTTGCAACAGTAAAGAAGAGTAATTTTCTTTGTAGCCTAATGCCTTTTGGGGGCACCTTAATCAATCTGCATGCATATTTTGATCACATCCATCCTAATAGAGAAACAGAAGTGAATAGATATTGGAATTTCAGTTTTGGCTTCTATCTTGGAGGACTCTACAAAAGACCAATTGAAAAAATTCAGTGTAGAAAACTCACAAGCCAACAGAGGAAAGGAAGGAAGGGAAAAAAAGACAGTTCCCTCCACTCCCCTTGGCCCTGGGACCCAAACAACTCCTATCAGATCCCAGTAAAATGTCTCCCCTCGTATAGTGACAAAATGGTCCAGTCAACTTCTCTTTCCCTATGCATCCCAGAGACTCCCAGTTTACACCACAGTGTTCAAAATGTGCATCACAGAAGCTTCAGTTTTGGCAATAGGTCTTATATCTATTGATTATCCCTAGGAAGAAGTTTTGCCACTTTGTTTGCATATGCTTATATTGAAATGTATCAGCATTTTTATTAAAGCAACAACAAAAGCATAAAAAAATCGCATGTATCAAAATTTGAAAGATATGAGCATGCAGGAATGCTACTGAAGTCAGATGAGAATAATTAGGTGTTCTAAGCCTTTGAAATCAAACTCGGAAATTGATCAGGATTTCATGGCTGCTTTCCAAGATAACTACATTTCTTCAATTTATAACATGCATAAAAAGACAAAATTAAAAAGCTAAGAGGAGAAAACATGTATTTTATGAGGGAATTTTCATACCTTTGGTAAGTTCAGCACAAATATTTCACTGAACAATGACAAAATGAGATGCGAACAGGAATACCATACAATGCATGCACATGGCAAGCAACTTCTGCATATTCTTTGTTTGACAAGGCTTTAGTTTTGCAGAAACCAGAATTATGTGCACAAGAAGGGGACCTAATTCTTGCTGCATTTATGTACTGCATAGTTTTCCAATGGTCAGTCTGAAGCAACAGCTTCTCAGTAGGAACATGCCAAAACCAATATTTTAAACAGAAACTCAAAAAGTATGTTAAACAAATGCAAAAATATAAAATGTAAAAATATATGGGTACCTTACTGGGAGAGGAAACAAGAAGAAATGAGGATTCAATTGCAAAGACTACTGATAAAATCTTACTCAAGAAGCTGAAATTGTTACACTGTGGCCTTGACAGCTACTAAAAATTTCGTCTTTCCCTGCTCAAATCATCTATAATTCCCATTATCTTCATACTTCTCCATTTACTTATTAATATTTCGCCTCCTTTGCACAGTCTTTAGGGTTTTTTATGGTTTCACACTCCAACATTTGAATCTGGTCACCCACTCACTGTATGGTTCTTGCTTACACTGTGGAACTCCTGAGCATAAAAAATCCTTGGGACAAATGTGGAATAGGATAAAAGAGGATTTATAAAATTTAATGGTGGAAAGGGTACTCAGATGAATCTAAACACAAGTATCCTGAGGCAGAGCTTCAGTAAAGACTAATTACTAATATCTAGAAGCTGCAAGGTATTACCTACCACGTAATGGATTCCTGTTTCACAGCATTGCTAGATTTGGACTTTTAGGCTAATTCAGTGAGCACCAGGATTAAGAAAATTAGAATGGCTTCTCCATTTTTCTCCTTTTACTGAACTCACAAAAGAAATATCCTTTGGACAACACAACAACTAAAAAGAAAGTATATTTCTGAGAATTTTGAGAAGTGAGGAATGAGCTGGCTACTCCTCTAATATTTGCAACGCCTAACAACTAACTTAGCAACCACATAAATAGTGTCTATGTTATTTTGGTACTTTTACATCACTAATTGTCAGGCATTCTTCATCAGCATCATCAGCTTGATGACAATGACATACAGAGGTTAAATCACTTGGATATCTGATTAGCCATCAGAAACAATACTTCTATGACATTCAGGCTCCACCTAACATCACAGCGGGACCCAGAGAGTTCGCAACTAAATATTAGTTTTGGAAATTAAAAATACTGCCATTCTTATAATGGAAGAAGTAGAAATCATGCAGCAGGCAGTTAGATTAATAAAAGTAACATGGAAAGTATTTATAATTAATACAAAGCAACTTACAAAGGTCAAATTGACATGACTGTCATATTTCAACCAATATAAATGGAGCTCTTTAAATTCTCTCCATTTCTCTTTTATTTTCCCAGTAATAAGGAAATAGAATGAATTTCAGGTCTTGGACATTTTTCTTCTGCTCACAGTTTAATCTTGAACGGAGGAAAGACTTTGGTAATACATAGTCCTCCATATTAAATTGTTTAACAGCTAAGGAGACCATTGTGCATTAAAAAACTCATGCTTTTAAAATTATTTATGTTCCAAACATAGCCAAATGTTATACTCAAAGACATGAAGAAAGTTTAAGATAGCTTCTAAACTGTGTTTGTTCATATAATCAGGCATGCAGACTGTATTTAATAGACTATGATGAGGATATTTGCCCCCTGCTAGGTTTTACACATCATAAGGAACTACCCAGAATACAGACTGAACTTTTGGACTAAGCAAAGTGAGCCTGATTACTAACTTATACAGAGAGACAATCTGATTGACATTTCCTATTTCCCCATGAAGCTTGGTGTGGTCATGAGGAAGTAATTTTCAGTGCTAACAGCAAATATACGGAAAGAACTATTCATTGAGACAGGGGAAAAAGCAGGATACAGAAGAAAGATGAAAACAAAATTTTAAAGCTGACTGTACTTTAATTGGATTAAACTATCTTCGAGAAGAAGTAAGGATTTACACATAGCCAAATTATGACAGTAAATGGAATTATGACTTAATGTCTCTGTAGAAATGCAGTAACACTGTAGGACAGAACTGTAAGTTGTGAGACATTCATTTTCATTCAAAAAGTTTTTAAAATTTTTACACACAATTAGATGGATATTAATCAGTCAGAGAAAAATAAGTTCTCTGCTTTATTTTTGGAATATTTTTCACTGTGATCTTTGGCTTGTACCACATGAACCTCACACAAAACATGAGAATTTCTTTAATGATGTAATATTCAACCAACCTGTATGACAGCTTATTGTCAGGACTTACAAATTTTAAAAACTGAAAAAGTTTATAGTCTCAAAACCAGAAAGAGTTAACTCATCTTCCTTTTAGTTGTTGATTTATTTAAATGCACTTGATTTAAGGTGAGCATTTAAGGGTTGGCTGGTTTTTATTTTAAAATGGAACAGATGTACACCTACTCTTACATGTACTGCACTCTCAAGACATTCCCCACAGTACTCTTGTAGTTTAGGGCTCTGCTAGAACATAGAGGAACCTACTGCATATTTCCACTTTGAAAAATAGAAATAAAGTAATATTGCACGTACAGGAGAACAAAAACCAAAAAACAACAACAACCAAAAAAAAAAGAACAAGAGAGTATTTCCCTATTTCACAGTCATTTGGCAGACAAGTCACTCTCCTGGTTGGAAGGAGGGGAAAAGTCAGTGTCATTGCTTGAAATGATGCATGTTACTGGATTACTCTCATTAGTGAGGATTACAGTCTTGGCAGTCTAAGCAACATAGATTGAAATAACTACAGCACGTATAATACTAATGCTACGAAATAAGTAAATTACGGAATTATAGTCCATTATCAGTTTTTAAAGCTTAACACCTTTCCCAAGCTATTTTTTTTTATTTTATTTCTGTTTTCCATAGAACTTCACATCTTTGAAAATGTTTCTATACTTTCTAAGTAACACACAGTTACTAGGATTGCAGTGAAAGTAGCAGAGAAAAACACTCAAAAGTTGGCTTTGATTTTTACTACCAGCCTTGTCAAAAACATAAGCGTTTTACAACTGTAAGAGTTGAGATTAGATATTACTTTACAGAATTAATTATTATGAATATTAGATGTTGCTTGAGAGAAGGAATTAATACTGCCAAAAACATTCAAGGCATTAAAATTCTGTGCATTTATTTACACCATACAGTTATAAAAAGATGAAAAAGAAAGTAAGGTGCATTAATTTTAATTCTACAAAATTGCAATTTATCTGGAAATCTGATTGTTAATTAAAAGACTCTCTATGCACACTCAGAAGACTATAAAAACAATTACATCAATGAAGTGATTCAGAAGCAAATTACAAACAATAAAAAAATCATCATGAGGTAATTTTCAAATGCATCCATATTCAAATTTTGCAGTATTTGTATCAATTGAAATGTAAGACTACCCAAGCAACCAGTTCAAACGCTTTGATACACACACATACACAAGGATATACATGGTTAATGTACTGAAGTTTTTGTGGTGAGTTGTGACCTTCAGATGCTTCATAGCTCTGGGACTGCATGGCTGGGATAGGAGCAGAATATTCACCCACACGATGTTCACTTGTGCAAGTGTTCCTCTCTACAGTACTGATACACTAACATGGCTTGCATGTATTTCTGGGCACGTACATGTGATGATGTTTGATGAAATTTATTAAACTGTTCAAGCAAGAAGTCTTCCCCTCACTTCTAAGTATTTCTGGAGGTCACTTTCAATTCTAATGGCACTAAAGTGAGCAGTAAATCTGGTTCTTGTTCCTTAATTCATTATTTATCCTAGGAACATAAACTTTAACCTATATGTGTAAGCAGCTCTTTTTAACTTCCATACTCTATATTTGATTGCTGCTGGACTTTTTTTTTCAGTGCTATTACTAGCTGTCATCTTCACTTTACAAACTGCAATTAGGCTTGGTGATTAAAATGCATTAAATACATTTCTGAGAGCTGTTATATGTAACAAAGACCATAGACTGTGTGTCTTTCCTACTGCTGACTATTTTTTGGCAGACTATTCTCCTCAACTACTAACTGCTGCCTCTACATTTCTCTGCAAAATGTATACACAAGGTATAGGAGACCCATAACGAAACTGCCAACTATCCACAAATATTTCAAGTAACAAGTCCAACCAATCAGAACTTTTGGGTTACTTTGCAAATGTAATTGCAGCAGAAATTCTTTGAAAAGGCCTGGTCACTAAGCTGAAGACTGAAATGGCTGAATGTGTTATGCCTACACACATTAACACATTTTATGTATTCACGCTCCACCACCTTTAACACTTCAAGACAGTGTATCGTGCTCTATATTTTGTACCTTATTGAAAATCTGCTGTTCCTGTAGGTGAGAAGCCAGGTAAGCACTGCCACCTCTGCCACTTCTGTGTCTGCAAACCTAAACCACCACGCACGGTGTTACAAAAAGTCTCACCACCCAAAAGGGTGGTTGATGTCAACTCAAAAGGTATTCCAGACACACAATGAACCACAGATAATATACAAGTACCCAGAACAAGTCCACCCAATTTCTCCCTCTACAAGGTGGGCTGGCATGCTGATGTCTCCACTGCCCTTCTCCCAAAACCTACACTTACCCGGGAAAGATGCCAACAGAACACAGAGGGCCTCCAAAATTGCAACAACTGTGCCACTGAGATTTACAAGCAAGTCATTAAATGAAGATAATATGAACAGAAATATGCTAAAGACTCTTCACAATTCATTTGCATTCACATTGAGCTAACTGAAATGCTTGAGGAAGACCTGGACTACAGATTAGGTATGATGCCTCTCCTTCAAAATTAGTAAGGTGTTCTCTGCTACTGCTGCTGGTGAATGACCTGCTGAAGCAGAAAGCAGCATTGGCTATAGGTCCCAGAGCTCCCTGATGCAGTCATCATTGCCTCTGATTCCCATCCGAAAAAGAATACTTTTGCACTGATGGGAGAGATGTCCATAAATTATGCTGTCTTTTATTTAGGCCCTTTTTTTTTGGTTGTATTGTGTTTTTGGTTTTTATAACTTAAAAAAAAAATGGGAAACACATTTTATTCTTAATTTACATGAACAGTTATTAACAGAGTTGTTAAAAAGACTGTGTAAGGCTATAGTTGTTCATTAATTAAATGGATGGAAATACTCCTAGTCAAAGGGGGAATCCACCTATAGAATTGCTATCAAGGAGAGGAATTGCTGGAAATACAATTTGTTCTTTTATAGCAAGTGAGAAAACCATATATTGATTCAAATGTTATATCTCATTTGGATAGAGTACCATTGTTACATTGAATTACTACAATTACATTTCCCACACTATTCAATTAGTTGCTTAATACTTTTAGAATGAAGTTAAATAAGTAACTTCTTACAAAATTTGAAGTGAAAATTAAGCAGCAGTGACATTTCTTGACATCACAAAGCATTCTTTTCATTTACTTTATATATTTCATTTTCTGTAATACTCCAGTCATGAGCAGAAAAGCAACATACATAATTCTGATATACTTTATATACTAATAGTTATCAAAGGCAACAAGTGTCATTTCTCAAACACATTAAAACAGACACAACTGTACTTGCAATATGACTGCACTAGTCTCCCTGCTAAGCACAAGCTTTCATCATGAGGCATGAGCCTCTTGCTTTCTTTGCAAAAAGTATAAACTGCTAAGACATGAGAGTCACTGCCTAACATAACAAAAATAACTCCTGTATGTTAAGCATATGTGCACAGATATTACATATTACTAAATGAAAAATTACACGTTACTACTGTCAAAGGCTCTTTTCTGAAATCCTACATGAAAACATGGTACCAAAAACCTCCTTACTCAAAATGTGCTGGTTTACTCACTGATAATAATTAACCAATTGTGGATGATGAGAGTGTTGAAAAATTTTGTAGTCTGCTCATAAACAAAGGCCTCCAAAAGCTAAGTACAGCATTTTAAGCAGATGTATACAAGACGTGCAAGAAACCAAACTTCCCCCCCATATATATATGCATATCCATATATACAGATATCTATGGACAGATACAATGTGGGGCTCATGGTCTGATCCAATTTGCTACATCCGGATCACCAAATAGTCTTCTCTAAGCTACGTGTGCCAGACTTCAATTTAGACTAACTTAGCTGAGTTTATCACTGCATTAAGGGTGCTAGTGAGACCACACACTGCTCGTGGGAGGATTTTCCTGCAGCACAGCCAAGCTGAAAGCAAGGGGAGCAGAGGGATAAAAGCTGTGACTCAGCTCTCGCTTCGCTCTTGAAGGGTTTTTCCTCAAGGTGGCTACCAGGAAGATACCCTTCCCTAAGCAGCCCTGAGTAACTCTGTCTTTGGTTCACAAGTTTGTTTTGCTTGAGACATCAGAAAAATAAAAGCAAACCACGGGCTTTCATGTGATTGGGTCATAATTAACCAACGAACAGAACAACTAACCAACAAATAAAAATTGCTCAAGATCTGCAAGTGGCTTAATATTATTCTGAGATGCCACCAGATAACGTATCAATCAGGAGTTGAATGCTAATTGCTAAGGTCAGTCATACTAAAACAAGTACTGCCAATATTCACTCCATTTCAAAACTCGAATTTGATGAAATATTTGTACTATTAATAGTTAGGCACTCAAGCTTTACTGTTGCAAATGTTCCTGATAGAGTAAGGTAAAACCCTGAGGTTTGTATATTCATTATGTGAAAAACTCCAAGTGAACCCTACAGCTTAAAATGTAGGAATAAAAACATAATTGGAAATACATACTGATGCTGGCTAATTGAAAAATTACTTTGAGATGAGGAATTAGTACTCGTAATTTCAAAATATGAATTGAGAACTAGAAATATTTGCAAATCCTCAATCTGTTAATAATTATTCACTGAAATTTGAGTAATTGTGGATGATGACTGTGTTGAAAAATTTTGTAGTCTCCTCATAAACAAAGGCCTCCAAAAGCTAAGTACAGCATTCTAAGCAGATGTATACAATTTAACAGTGCTAAAAATAGTAACCTTTTAACTAGTCACTTACTAAATAGCTACTTATCCTAAACATAAAGCAGTCAGCCTTTATAAACTTTATTTTTTAAGTGGATACAGAATTTACTGTGGCTTTATTTTGTCTAACTTTGTTTGCAATACATCTGAAACCATCTTAGTGAAACTAAGCGAATAAATTCAGTTCATGCCTGTACAAAAAGACAACAGAATTTGGCTCCCCATGTTAAAATCTGTCATACAATACCTTCAAAAATCAAGAACGATTGCAGTGATTAATTTGCTCCACTGACTTACGGCAACAAATATGTAGATATAATGCACCAGTATTACTTATGTACTGCATCATCAATAAACAAATGACACCTTTACTTAAAATAAAAAAGACTCAGAATTATGAAGCTACTCAGCCATCTGTGCTGTTAGGACTGTAGGCTTTCAGCATGATTTAAAACAGGCTAGCTAATACACATTCCTGATGTATAATTAAAACCTGTGTTTGGGGTTTTTTTTGGCTGGAGTATGTTATTTTATTGAACAAGTCCTTGCATGGGAAGCAATTGTTCTAACAAACTACATACATAAAAAGAAACCAGTCATTTTTCTAAAGTGATCTACGTTTACATATAGGACAAATATTGAAAGGAAAATGCTTAGAATAAAATTTTGGTTTGGGCATCTCTGGAAGCTCCTAATTTATTGAGCAGGTTTATCTTTCCATCAGCATCTATTACATCTCTCAGAATTACATCTTTCAGCTTCAAGGATCTGAAGCGAGTTAAATTTCTGTGCCTATTCTGCCTCTTTTCCTTATGGAGATTATTATTAGCATAAAAAGGTAAGAATTAGTGCTAAACTGTCTTCATATAATCGCAGTAGATACTTATGAACCAATTTATTTAATAGAATTTAAGGGTTTAGATAAATTTCCAAGAGAAATTTGCAGTTAAAATTGAATAATTTAAAATATTAAAAATACAAATAAATATAAAATATAAAAAAAAAATGTCACTGATATATCTTTGAGAAACATACTTTTTTGGACTCACAAGATTTAAATTTCTAAGAAGTTTCTTTCCACTTAATGATTATAATTCAGGGAACCAATTAGGGTAAGTCTCTAGACGACATGTTTAGTTTCTTACTGGTGTTTGAAATTACACTAAAAACATTTTTTTGTACAGAATTTAGGGGTTCCTTAACAAATACGCGGACATCACACCATTCTGAGAACTCTCAGCTGCACTCAAGCTCTGGATGCCTTCAGGAATTCAGACACAGGGGGAAAAAAAAAAAAGAAAAAAAGGCTCAACAGCAAAAAAGGCCCAGATTTATTGTGACTTCCTCTTGGTGTTACTTCTCCTGTACAAATAAATGTAAGATCAAATCTGCCCAGATCTGAGGATCATTAAAAAAGCCTGTCAATGTTCTCTGTTCACTTCAAATCAACAGTGTTGCTGTACAGGAGGAAAGTGGAGGAAGTCAGAAGAGAAAGCTGGAGCTTAGCTAGGACCCAAATGCATCCAGGGCACCTTACCTGAACCAACTACACAGGCACCTCTCTCCAGGCCCAGAGATCAGCTGCCTCCTCGATGCAAAGGTCCATTTTTTAAAGAACTGCCCTCCAATAAAACATGCGTTAGTGTCAGGGAGAACAGAAGTCCCTATATATAGCCTGTATTTCTGCAATGATGCTTTTTTATGTTCTCATAAATTCTTTCCTTTTTTCCGAGGAGGAAACATGATTTTTCAAAAGCCTGGGGTTATATGTGGGACTAACCAAGATTAGGGGAAGCTGGGTTTCCACACACACAGTATATCACCATTTCATAAATCTGTAATTTGCAATGCCACAGGCTTCCTCTGCCCACCTTGTGCTATCCCCCTATAGAGAAACACAAGGTGAACCTCTGAAAATGAAGAGCAACCAAGCAGGAAGATTTCACAGATGTCCTCTGTTGCTCATTACACTAAAACTTAGAATGCTCATATCTCATAGGTCACACAATGTAAAATATTTCAAAGTGGTGGAAAAAAATACATTGAAAACCAGATTGCCTTTGCTGTCTGTAACCTTTTTTTTCCTAGCAATTCATGACTATACTTGCTAAAATTATGCATGTTTAGCATGTATATTACCATAGCAGCCTCTCTCTGGTTCTTAGCTTTCTTTTGCAGGGCTCTGTTAGAGTATGCTAAATAATTATGGTTTCTTTTTTACACTATTCCAAAGTGCTTCCTTTTCCAGGCCTAATTAGTGCTGATATTCAATGTCATTAGTTGAATTTAGAAATTTCCTATGAAAAAAAGGTTCTTCTACAGCTTCTCATCAGTTTATATCAAGGGAAAAAAATTGCACTGACTGTTAAATATCAACAATGTATTTTCAGTTTTCCAAAAGATATTTCTAAACAATTCAAATAACATGAAATTAAACAACCAGGTGGAATACAATCCAAGCTGCTTTATTTCTATTGGAAAGGCAAGGAACTCCTAAAAAAGATAGGGAAAAAGCCCATAAAATTCAATGTTTCCAAAGGAGTAAAACATCAGATATGAGATCATAATAAAGGCATTTGTCCATATGAAGGATAACAACATTCATTTAAAAATGTTTCAGAGATCAGATACAAGTATTCCATCTAATTTCCTCCACAAATATGACTGGACTGAAATGCCTCTTGCTTCATTTTTATAAACTTTTAGACATACTATTAACATTTTTTAAAGATTTTTGGTATAGCATAAAAGCAGCATGTGAAAAGTGTTGGTTTTTCCATGGCATTATATTCTTTATATTAATAATGATTCTATCTGGTAACCAATAATTTCCAGGAAGCTCAAGTTGTCTACATTCCTATTCTATTAAGCACATATAATCAAATCTCTACTAGAAGCAAGCTTTGATAGAAGTCATTATGCCTTCAAGACAAGACATCCATCAGCTCCTTCTACCATTCGGTGTTGGTTGTGTGCTCCCACATCTCTCTGTCACGCCAATGGAGGACTTGTGTCCTTGTGGACTGTCTCAGGTAACAGTCCTCATGGGAAACACTGAGGAAGACACTCACAGAAGATCCCACTCACTAGAAACAAGCTTTGGTTCCTAAAGCACAACAGGGATCTGCAACCGGCTCTTAAATCTCAATGAGCATCCTCAGCACTTTTTGTAATGCAGTTTGGATTTGTTCAGCTTTGTCCTCCTCCTTTTAAAATTGAATCCTGGATCCAGTAAAGAAACCCTTAACTTAATGACTAAATTTAGTTGTTATCTATCCCAGATGTTCAGTATCATTAGTCTGGGTTCTATGATAGGAACAGGAAGGAAGTAAGGTCCCACCCCATTGTCAGCGTAGCCATCAATTTTCAGAAGAGTTTGAGAAACCCCTCTGCTGAAGAGAGCTGTGGCACACATGGACCTGTACCCAGCCATCTACAGGCTCGGCCAGGACCACTGGATAATCTGCCACTGTAGCAACAATGCCATCAAAATCACAAATTTTAAAAGCAAACCAGACATAGAATTGACTTTGAGATAGCTAGTCACTGTAGATTCTTGTGTCTCTTCAGACACAGACAATAATACTTTGAAAGTAATGCTCAGAGAAGCAAATCAAACCTCACCTCTGGGATGAAGTACAGTACTAATGCAAGTCACTGTTACATTGTTCGGAATTGTAGAAAGATATCTGTATTTATAGTTCAGTATCCTGTCTACACCTTATGGAGAGCATTCATTATTTTTATTCCATGGATTTATGATGCTGCCCCTCTATCTGAAGTTACGTGAATCATGTCCTAAGTGATATCTGGAAATTAATTGAGAACTAGAATTGCAGGGTCACTCCCTACATTATATGCAGTCCAAAACTGCACTTTAAGACCAAATAACTCATAATGGAAGAAAGAAGTTAGTTGTTTTTTTGTCTGTTTTTCAAATTACTGAAACAAAGGAAAAAAGTTCCAGAGTTCTGGCTTTTTTTTTTTTTGCTTTTTTTCCTTCTGTTAGGGCAAAATTAACTTATTTATGTGTTAATCAAGTTCCCAGCGCTTTTACACATCTGAGAATTTTACACTGAAATATGGGTTCTGAAGTCAAGAAAGTTAATTGGTTTCAGTGAGGAAAATAAGCCACTACCTCTGTGACCAGCCTGACCTGGATTGGAGTTCTCCCTCACTTGTAATAAAAGAGAACTAGTACTGATAGAAATTAGCTTTGTTATCCTCTCAAAGTCTCCAAACAAAACATGACAACCTAATGGCCAATTATAGCTCCACACCTGCTGTTGGGAGGAGAACCTCATTACTCCTTAATTTGAAGAACAGCCACTTTAATGTTTTCTGAAAAATAAGTAATAGCTGGGTAGCCACTTCACCAAGCCAGCTAACCCACAGGAAGCCTTCTCCAAGACTGGCCACAGAAGTCAAGGAAACAGGAATGATTGTTTTGCCATCTGAGGAAAGATAGCTGAAATCCAATTTTGTGTAGTTTTTACTAGGAAAAGAAGTAGCAGCTCCAGTACCTGTTTCCTCTGGTTATTCATTCACTGCATGCTAATAAGCACATTTCAAAAGAAATGAAGACAAACCCAACCTAAACAGTGTATTTTTGTAGGCTATTGATTTCATGAGCTTACACTTCCAATAAGTTTATCTCACTATAAAGTAATACCACCTATAATAACAGACTCCACAAAGTTGATTTCTTGAAAACATAGAGTAGGAAGAGATGCACGGCCAAGTCATACAATACTGGAAAGTCTACAATAATGTCACCAGCATGGTAACAAACAGGATGCATTAGCATCACCATCCAGGTGTATTAATTGTACAAATAAGGAGGTAGGTTGACCACATATAAACATTTTTTTGTCAAATGATGCATGAAATATAAAGAAAGATAAGGTTGAAAGTGGTTCTAATATTTCTGATACAGCACCTGTTTACAGCTCACGTTTTGATATTTATCAACAAGCTTGACTATAGAAGACACCAGCAAATATTATCTGCCTATCTCACTGCATGAGATATAACAGACTTCTCCAATGCAAATACCTCTTTTGCACTCACCCTCTTCAAGATCTTGTGTGACAGTGCAATTCTCATGCTTGAAATGATCACAGAGTTGATAAAGATTCGCGTGAAAGACCAAAAAGACCAGAAGTATGGGTGTGATAATTTGCAGCCAGAGGCAATACAAAGGATGGCTTACAAAATTTACCCTCCAACTGGTGTGAAACTAAGAATAATTGTAACAGAATAACTGGGGGGTGGTTCTGATTGACAGAAAGCTGCCCTGGCAGCCAGGAGGGCCAACCATGTCCTCGGGGGCACCAGGCAAATCATCACCGGCCAGTCAAGAGAGGGGATTGTCCCACTCTACTCTGCACTGGGGCGGCCTCATCTTGAATGTTGTGGCAGTTTTGGGCACCACAATGTAAGAAAAATATTATGTTGTTAAAGAGTGTCCAATGAAGGGCAATTAACACGGTGAAGCCATGTGAGGAGTGGCTGAGGTCCCTTGGTCTGTTCAGCCTGGAGAAGAGGAGACTGAGGGGAGATCTCATTGCAGTTACAACTTCCCCATGAGGAGAAGAGGAGGGGCAGGCACTGATCTCTTTTCTGTGGGGACCAGTGACAGGACCCGAGGGAATGGCCTGAAGGGTCAGGGGAGGTTTAGGTTGGATATTAGAGAAAGAGTCTTCAGCCAGAGGGTGGTTAGGCACTGGAACAGGCTCCCCAGGGAAGTGGTCACAGCCTGCCAGAGTTCAAGAAGCATTTGGACAATACTCTCAGGCACATGGTGTGACTCTTGGGGATGGTCCTGTGCAGGGCAGGAACTGGACTCGATGATCCTTTGGGTCTGTTCCAACTTGGCATATTTTGTGATTTGTATATGAGAAAAATTGAAAAAAAAAAAAGGTTATAACATGTGAATTCTTTCTGCCACAATACAGAGTACAAGTTAAGCCAATTCTGCATTTCAATTGCTGTATCCAACTCAAAGCCAATGGTGTTAGACTTGATTTATTAGTCATTATGAAGGAGATTAAGATTCTCCTCTGTAGAGCTATAAACGCTTCCAAATTATGACTAATTTGAACAGGGTGGATTGTCAATGACTTATAAACAGGTCTTATATACTATCACGAGGTTTCCATTCTACCTGTTTTTCAAATATAGTCTGGTCAGGTTGAAATTTCTATACTTGTGTTTTTATTTCTACTATTAAAAATTATAGTTAAGAATAGTTTATCTTAGAGAGCCAAACTAGGGCAAAGATTTTTCTCCTATCAAAAATATTCTTTTTTTTTTTTCTTTTTTTTCCTTTTTTTTTGAGGTGTTTCAATGTGTCCGTGGAGTTGCAGGGAAATGGATTGGAACACATCCATCCTAGTCCCCATGTGATGAGTGAGAAAAAGAAAATACCTGAATTGGGAGAAGTTGTAGTCATTAGAAGAACCTGGCATTTCATTACTATGCACATGTCAGCACATCGAGGAGGGGTCAGAAACACACTTTTCCCTTTTTTATAACTTTTACTGACTTCTCCGGTGAGCACAGAGACCAAAGCCCCTGTCCTTCTAATATTTCCCTCTTCCAGCACCTCCCTCAAACATTCAGTAGAGTGGAATGAGAGGCAGGAACGGTACTGTGAGGTGAGCTAAAAATAAAAGAAATACCATGAGAACCAGTGAAGAACTAAAGAACAATGGCTCACCAAAGAGGCTAAGCCACCCTCTCTCCTCCTCAAAAAAAATCCTCCCATAAAACCACACAAGTTTTCATTAAAATTAATTGAATTTATATTTGATGAAAAGCCAAGGAGGAGAAACTAGACCTAGAGCGGCAAGAACCTGGAGAGCTGAACCTGGACTGGTGAGCTGTTGGGCATGAAGGCAGACCACCAGGAGGAGCTTGAGGGTGGAATGTGGAAGCACAACAAAAATCAGAGAGAGAAGCAAGGTCAGGCACAGATTCCAGATCTCCTGATGCCCCAAACTTCACTGTTCCTTCATTGTAAATCACCCCCAGGGGTATCTTGGGCCCATTTTAATCTATTGAGAGGGTGACAAACTTCTGCGAATTTAACCCCAGTGGCAAAGACTACAAGCACAGATGAGAACACAGGAAGACACATACCCGCACCACATCTACCACAAAATTATACCCTAAAAACATTCAAAGTCACAGCACTAATTGCTCTGAAGAATTGCTTACAGCTGCCTTTTAGATGGAAATCAAATTTAACATATACTTCTAAATTTGATAGCTCTGCATTGTGGCTTCTTATGCTTCTTATTTGTCAAACTTAGATATTAATGCCTTGTAGGCAGAGTGAAAAACAGACTGCCCAAAATTTGGGAAACACTGAGATTATATGGGGATGAGAGCCAGTATGTCAGTGTGCCCTTAAAAGCTATATCAAAATGCACAACAGCAATGAGAAAAATGAACAGTTACATGAGTATCATCAAATGTAGCATTTCCTAGTTGTCGGCATGGCAAGCTCAAGAAAATTTTGTTTTCATTTCTAAAAGAAATATCAGATGTCTCACAATGCATAATAGACCTTACATTTGGAGTACCTTCCTAATTTAACCTCAACTACTCAGCTATAGATTTTCTTGAATTTTCACATTAAGGAGAGACGTTACAGAAGATAAAGTTGCCATATAGATACATACATTCTTTTCCAATGATTTCAAATACAGTTAGACACAATTAATTATTCAGTTCATCACAGAACATTTATACTTTTATATGAAATATTCCAGGTGAGAGATATTTTTCAAGTACGTAAAAAAAAGGACTTCAAATAGTAGTAAATAGATCTAAGGGGAAAAAAAAGGTTAAAGTTGTGATCAGAAATAATTTTGTCCACAAACTAGGTAAAATATCAAGCAATTAGGGCTGTATTCCAGGTAATTCTCTATTTCTTTATCACTCTTATGAATGCACAAGTTTGGAAAAGGAGTAGTTTTGCATTTACTTTACAAGTCTACAAGGAACAAAAGTAATCTTCTCTTTAAAGAGATAATATAAAAAGAAAGACTAATACTGTAGTACTTTATAATGGAAGTGAAAGCAGCACAACACTGACAAAGAGGATCTGGAGCTGTCATGCAGAATGCAATCCTTCTGACTGACAGCTGTGGCTTGGCAATACTGAGACCTTGGGCTATTTGATTAAAACAACATCAAGATGGAAAGATCTCATCAAATTAGAGGTCAGAAACATCAGTTTCTGGTTTTTCTGCAGTTGTCAGAAGTGATACAGGGTAATTAACTAAGTCTGGAGTAATGTCAGACAGGTGGTACTTTTCTTTTGGACCAATTCATTAGGGAAGGCTTGTCACTTGTGACATTCCCACATAAATCCTGGTGCTCAGTCTCTTCTCCAACTGAGTTTAAACTGTTCTCTTGAACATAAAAATACATAATCTCTATCTAATACAGCAGTAAAAAAACCCACAACACAGTTTCCAAACCTTATGTATAAGCAACAATTTACAAAGTGAGAAGATGCACAGGAAATGGAGAAGCTGCTGTCAGCGAGGAAACCAGAATAAACACTGCCTGGTTGAGCAGCAGATTTGGTCAGTGCACAACTGCCATTTGAATACCTTCTCCATCATTTTATCATCTCAAATAGCTTGCCTATTCTAACTGTCGTCGTAATAACATATCAAAAAATCTCAGCAGTGACAAAAAATTATGACATTATTCCATAATATGTGGCATATAATTCTCATTTCATTGCTCTACCAGTTACTCCAAATAAGTCCTCTAAAAAATCTGAAGATTTTCTACAAAACCAACTATGCAATTTAAATAAGCATCATGTACTGAAATACTCAAATGTGAAAAGCCACCAGCAAGGTGGAAAGAGAAAGAACACAGTGTCAAAGTAACTTCAGTTTGCATTTTATCTGGGTGTCTTCAAAGGAAAACAGTTTTTTTTTTAAGAATTTTGTTAATTAGTTTTAAAATGAAGAGGAAGGATAAATGCTAAAGTCTAACACCAAACCCCAAGAAAATGCATTTATGAAAATACATCTAAAACATACTGCAGAAACTTTGCTTATATTGAATATAGGTTTTTTTAAGACTACAGGAGTCCAGCTGAGGAAACTCATTAAAAGCATAACCAGTACTAAAGTGACCTAAATAACTGACGATCCATAGTACCAGTACTGTCCTATCTTGCAGCTGAAGGCATATTGAAGGTGTCATAAAGTTATGGACTTGCCAGTTGGAAAGGCCACATTTAAAAAGCTTTTACATGATAAGTTTTTTTTAAACAATCAATTTTATTTCATTGGGTCAGGTATGGATCAAGACCAGCCTACTAGACTACCTAGCAGTATGCTTACTCAAAAATTTACTCATGTGCTGCAAATATGCATGTGGGAAATAAGATCATGACATCAGCTCCATGTAGAGTTTTCAACAATATCCATTATAGCTTGGAAAATTAATTTCCCTTGATTTTCAATATTCATATTCATTTCCAGACAGAAAGTATCAGATTTATAAGCAGAAGTTTTGATGCCTTACCTGAAGGTGTGTCAGTTACTTAGTGATAATTTATGTGGGCATTTTCAAGGAAGAACAATTATCAAAGATTCAGAATCCCTTAATGTAGGTAATTTGTGTTCTGGTTTTATTCATTTAAAAAATAAAAATCATTGGCCATTATTTTGCACACATTTTCTCTACAAATACATCTGTTTGACAGTAAATTACTGCCACACTAGTCAGGAAAGTCAAAGCTCTTAATTCCTCTGTGTAAATGTATTTTTGCTAAGAGGAGTCACTGCCATTGTGTAGAAGTCTTCTCTTCTTTAACTGACATTCACACAAACCATTATCCTCTGTAGGAGAAATTTATTTCTATGCAACAACTGCTTTTGGATTTAAAAAGGCCCTTAAATGTTTACCTTTAGGAATGCCAATCATCTGCACGATACTGACAAGAACCACTGCAGAAAAGCAGTTTAATTCATTTTTCTGCAAAAAACTTGTTGGTCAAGATTTGCACAGATAGCATCATTTTGGCTTCTGCTGCACAAGAAACTGGAAATTATGACAATTTCTTGGTTTCCAGGATTCCTTCACCTCCCGTATTTTTAATATGAATGTAAGCAGCAAACAAAACTTTCCATCAGGTTTTCAGCAACGAAAATGCTGATTTTCACCAAAGCACAAAGCACTATTATTAATCTGCATGTGGAAAGACAGGTCAAAATGCATGTTTGCTTCTATCAGATGACCAAGAGAAATTGTATGTGCTGTGTCAACAGCTATATGATAAAGTTATCCTTCAGAAAAAAATCCCATTTTGCAAACAGTATGTACAGGGCATGTAAACTGAAACATTACATCAACCCTTGGTTTCCATGACAAATAAAAGACTGCGGCAGCAAAGGTAACATATTTGTTTAGCTTTTAAGCCACAATGGTAGGACACCCACTGAGAGAGTTTCATTAAAGCCAGCTATATAAAGCCAAGCTTATTTTCAACAGTAAGCAGCAGTGTCTGAACCCTTGCATTTGCTTCCTTTGGAATTAGACATTGGATTTGACTATCTTTTTGGAGATTAAAAATCTCTCCCACTAACAAGCAGATTATTTTCAAAGGAAAAGGTCATGCAGATCTCACCATTTCTTTTACTGGATTCAAACATTTGGGATTTTTTCCACCATTACATATTTGCATTTTAATATTCTTTCAGTTTTATTTTACTCTACAGCTTTTTTTTCCAAAAGGTTATCTTTACAGAGGTCTTATCCAGAATGCTTCTCACATAACTAATGTTACAGAATCACAAAACCATTCAGGTTGGAAAAGACCTTTAAGATCATTGAGTCCAACCAGTAACTTAATACTGCCAGGTCCACCACTAAACTATGTCCCTAAGAACCACACCTACACATTTTCTTTACACTACCTTGTCTGCAATTAAAAGGCTGGTTAAACTAGCGGGGCAGAGCACCAATCCAATGCTTAAAGTGGCAATTTGCCTTATGTTCAAGTGTAATGTCCTTGGGTTTATATGAGTTTTCACTAAAAACAGGAAAGAATAGGAAGGGCAAAGACGAGAAAGGGAAATAACTCCCAATCCTTTCAAGCTGGACAACTCTATGATGTTTTAAGTCCACGTCAGTTGAGATGTTGCAGACTTCCAGATAGGGATATGTCAGCACAAAAGTGAACGATCGCCCTGATAGCCCTTGCACAGCAAAATACATCACGGGCAGCTGCACACACAGCAATTTCATGGGAGGCAGTGACAGCTTCTTCCAAGATGGATTATTCTTACAACATCTTGATTTCCTCACTACACGGTCTGCAAGTCAGGCCAGTTGCCCGGCAGATCTGGCGCAGGTGTCAACTCTCTTTAGGCAGCACATGGCAGGTATCTGCTCTCCAGCCCAGACTGCTTGTGGCTGCTCCTGCACACCTCAAGAGGAGCCCCAACATCACTCAGCTGTGCAACAGGCTGACATCAGCTTGAGAGGAAGAACTATTTTTCCCAATCAAGAATTGTGCCGTGGCCTTTCAGGCAACTTCCCAGCGATATGCAGGAGGAGGCTGTCTCCCACTGTTACAGGAAAAAGAAATAAGACCCACTGGAGAAGCTATCGCCTGAAGCTAAGCAATCCTCCATTTCAAAATTTGGGTAATACCATAGTCTTTCATGCCTGAAATCTCAAATAGAGGACTTTACCTTATTTTTAAACATATTTGCATTCTCTTGATTAATTTCTTCAGGCTCTCCTGTACTTCATCTTTTCAGACATCAGAGCACTTTTTGTAAGCTAAGTCAAGTGTCTTCAGGTCTGAAGCAACTATTAGCAACTGCACTTAGATTTCAGGACATTTTGATTTCTAATTATGTCTTCTGATACAGCACAATTCCCTCTTCTACATGTCCGTGATATATAAATCTACATAACTCCTGAATCTGAAACACAGTTTCAGGAGCTCCTTACTGTACATTGTATTTTAACATCTCTTGTATAACAATTCCTACAGACATGATGACAGGATTGGTACAACCCTTCTTTTCAAAATTACTGAAGAACTTAAGAAATAAATGACTCAAAGCTAACTACTTTTCCTTGGTCTTCTCAGTCTAAACACGACTGCCTCGCTCTTCTCAGTGAGCTTTTACTACGCGCAGCTCACAGCTGCACATTCATCTAGATCTGTATGTTTTAACAGAAATGCGGTGTTGAGCACACCTGTAATCTGTCCCCAACTCTTAAATCTGGATACAATGTGCTTTGTATTACAGTGCATCAAAATGACACCTTGGTAGGTTGTACACACACAGAGTTGGATACATTTTATATAGTGTGTACTGAGACTGAATTCCTGCAGCTAAAGCAGAAAAGAGAAGCATAATGAAAAGATGTAAGTTTGGTTAGAAGAACTGAGGCACAAAAACACTAACTGTTCCACTTAAAGGCAGAAACACCATCTGTAGTAAAGGCAGGAAAGGAGTGTTTTCATCTTGAATCTCGATCTGATCACAGATCCAGATCTCTTGAAGTACTATGAATGCACTGTGAAAGATGGTCGCAGATCACAGGTTAACCAACCTGCAATAGAGATCTGCAGTGTTGCTCCTTAATATGGCTAGGAATCATGGCTAGAATCATAGAATATTTTATGTTGGAAGAGACCCTTAAAGGTCGTCTAATCCAATCCCCTGGCAATGAGCAGGAACATCTTCAATTAGATGATTGCTCAGAGCCCTCTCCAGTCTGACTTCCAATACTTCAAAGGATGGGGAATTCTTTACCACTAAGAAAGAGAAGTTTTTATCAAGTAATTCACAAAAAAACAGAAATGCAATATTAGACAGGCATAATTCTGCCTACTCAAAGCCATGCCATTAATGAAATCAATCACCGATAAGTGGAATGATATAATTTTAAAATCTCATAATGAACAACTTCTCAGTTACATACAAAATGCACCTACTTATGTTACTATAAACTCACTCCAGAAAAAAAGCAACTACTTGACTGAAAAAACAACTTAGCTTCCCTACCTGTTGCCACACAAAACTGTTACTCAAGCTAATATCTA
This sequence comes from Cephalopterus ornatus, assembly GCA_013396775.1. Classification (NCBI taxonomy): domain Eukaryota; kingdom Metazoa; phylum Chordata; class Aves; order Passeriformes; family Cotingidae; genus Cephalopterus; species Cephalopterus ornatus. The sequence continues at coordinate 241,413 of VZRE01013813.1, read as the reverse complement.
CTGTCGGCAAACAAAATGATCTATGATTAACAGCTCATTTTCTTTCTTTAAAGACTCCTGAAAAACCCTGATGTTCTCACAGTAAACAGCTGCCATTAACAACTGCCTGCTAAAAATAAAAAACCCAAAATATCCTATTTGAACAGATAATGGAATTTAAATGAAAAAGAAACGTAGGTTCAGTCTGTGGTTAAAATTACTTCCCCACCCCTAAAACACACTATCATGCAATCAATGGAGTTCTGGCACATGCTAAATACATTTTTAGATAATGTAGGCAAAATACCCCACAGTAGATCAGATGAATAAGAACCATTCTGCACGGCTGGCACAGAAGTAGTTGATGCATTTAGGGGAAGGACTGGGAAGCTGTCGTGCCAGCAGCAGCCACAAAGCCTCCTTTGGAGCTACTGTGGGGCTATCTCAGTTCTTCCCCAGCATCCTTGTCAGCTTGAAATATCCAGCACAAAGGACGGAAATTTCCTATAACATTGGTATAAACTTTTCACACACAAATAAAATATAACTCTCCTTAATCTTGTCCCAGGAAAATTATGGGGTCAACTTCAATATACAGCTTTGTATGAAAGAGCCTATATCATACTCTTCACTGATGTACAGCAGGAAGTGCAGGGATATTTTAAGCAAAAATGGTCTTGACAGTATCTTATAAACCTTTCATTTCCTTTACCACAACAACAAATTGCTGCCCAGAGCTAATGCAGTCCAAAATAAGCACATGTTCGTATTTCCCTTAAAATATTCATGTATCAAATTAAATTTTGAATTTCACATGGCTTTGCCTCACTCACGTCAGTTCTAATTACTGATTTATTTTTGGTACCAACATCTTATATTTAAACAGCATTCTCAATCACAAATTCTTCAAAGCAATCTGATCAATAGATCTCTCGCCCACCACTACAATGTAGATCCCATTGGGACTGAACTTCATTCTGGAGCACTAATGTTATAATTTTACAAAGAGATGAGAAACTTGGGTAAAATCCTACAGGGAAAATTTAAACAGACAGTACAGTTACCACAGAAGGATTCTTTGCCAGGCAGTTGAGGTTAACACCCCTAACTCCTGCCAAAAAGCCATAGAACGTGTAATGGCAGGAAGTAATCTTGGCTATTTTCTAGCAATTTCTTACTCTAAATGATGTAATAAAATGTAACACAGGATATTCAGCATCCATCTAACATTTAAAAGTATGAACTGCTGACTTTCTAGAGTATTAATATTTTCATGTACACACACGTTCACTGACTTTACATTTGCTTCCAATTTAAAAATAAGACCTTAAAGTCCATTTAATCTGTTCAGTATTATCAAGGATAATTTGAATAATATAAATGGTAGAATTTGGTTGTAGCACCTTATGTAAATGACTGAACAGCCATTAAAACAATGACTTTTATTCCCAACTACAGCTTTATCAGAAATACAAAGATATAAAGCTGAGGAACTTCGCAGATGTATTATGTTTACAGTCAAATCATTAACCTACATCTAATTCATATGAAATGTACGTAAAAAGCATTCAGGTAAATAGTGCCACACCATTTTTCCCTTTTAATTTAAGACAGCAAACCAGGATGGAAAGGGGAAAAGACTATTGAAATACTACACATAGCCTTATGCTTTTTACAATCTACATGGATTTAAGCATGATGTTTCTATTTTACCCTGGAATACTCACATTACTAATTCATCCTCCATCTTTTTCTTTCTCAGTCTCCTAAATCACACAAAAACTCCACTTAACACACACTCTCACTTTCAGAGAAAGATAAGGCAATAACAAAGGGATAAGAAACTGCATCAGTCCGTATATATGTAGTTGGCAGCACTTCCATAAGTTTCATCAAATAAAAAAATCCAAAACTGACACACACACAGACCCCATAACAAAAAACAACTGATCTGAACTCAGAAAACCTGGCCCATCCACAGTATTTAACTCATGATAAATGGCACAAATACGATATGGAATTCCAGGAGCCATACAAGAGTACACACTTAGCACATCAAGTATCTTTTAAAAAGCATGAAAACTACTATTTAAGCTAACTTGGGAAAGCTGAGGTTGCTGTGTGGTGCTGAAAAACTAGGAGGTAAGTTTTATTTCCACAAAACAGCTGGCACTGAGTATCTTGGATGTAACAGCTGTCAAATCTAGCACTAGGTTTGTAAACCAAACAAATACAAAAGACCTAGACCTGGTCACACTGTCTGACTCCTTTACCAGCAATTACAAGACCTAAACTAAAATAAAAGGAAATATTTCTTCATAAGTAAATCATTCTTCCAGTACTGGTTGCTGAATAACATCATCCTTTTTTCTAAAAGAGACAATTAACAGAGATAACAGATTTGTGCTTAATTTAAAGTCCTTTTTCTGGTGCATAAGTGATTTTTCCAACCTGAGGTAATGTACAGCCAGGCAATGCATACACCTCACTCCTCTGACTGCCTATGGGCTTTCCTGATAAAGAAATTAATAAGTAGATAATAGGAACATGAGTTCCAGCCTCCACTTCTATATGTATAGTCTGGTGTCTCACAACATTTCTTCCCATTTTTTCCTTTCTTCCCTTGCTACCTCAGGGTCAGAGATAACAACCACCTTCTTGTTTCAGGGAACTGACAGAAGCCACCACTCTTCCCTCTGTCGGGACTACCCAAATGTGCCACCACCTCCCAGAATGTGCAAAACAGATATTAGATGGCAATCACAGAATCATAAATGTACTGAGTTGGAAGGGACCCACAAGGATCATAGAGTCAAACTCCTGCCTCTATGCAGGAACACCCCAAGAATCACACCATGTGCCCCAGAGTGTGGTCCAAACACTTCTTGAACTCTGTGAAGTGACCACTTCCCTGAGGAGCCTGTTCCAGTGCCCAATTTCCAGCACCCTCTGCGTGAAGAACCTTTTCCTAATATCCAACCTAAACCTCCCCTGACTCAGCTTCAGGCCATTCCCTTGGATCCTGTCACTGGGACCCACAGAGAAGAGATCAGCGCCTGCCCCTCCTCTTCCCCTCACAAGGAAGTTGTAACTGCATTGAGATCTCCCTTCAGTCTCCTCTTCTCCAGGCTTAACCAACCAAGGGCCCTCAGCTGCTTCTCGTGTGGCTAATACAACACAACTACCTATTTCAGGCATCCCTGAAAGTAACTGATGTTTATTGTAACATTGTCTTGTTCTGATTCGCTCTTTTATAGTAACTGTCCTTTTCTGTTAATTGAAATTTAAACCATTGATAGATATTTGTTGTAATGGTTACATTGAATTAGGCAGGATTTAGTGCTAAGGCATGAAAAAGTTGAGTTATGTCAAGAGTGAAGTGGACAGCAATTCTTATGCCTATGTTTTCTCTGCAGGATCCTGCTTTCCTGGAAAGGAAAGGCTGTGCTTTGGTGACCATCATCTCCTTTGTCCAATCCACTTTTCCTTCCCCACCAGCCACCAAGTCCCACTTATGTCCTACCTCATGTCTTACAAATCTCTTTTTCACCATTACAGCTGTCACTCCTCCTACCACAAGGACTGCAGCTGAGGGATCTGTGGGGAGAAACCCTCATTTTCTATCTAGAGGAGACATCACAGCAGTGCCTGCTGCTACAGAAAAGTGACAAGTAAAGCACGGCCTGACTCCTGCAGTGCCAGATGGAGGCACACTCTGGGACAGCCGCAAACTGCAAGAAAATCATTGAATACTAACAAATCTTTACTGAGTACTGAGTGACTTTGAACTTAAAATCTGATCTCCAAAGTGCTACTTTTTCCTCAGTGAGTGCTGGCACTAGATTGGGAGGACTTTTTGTCATCAGGGGAAAGGGAGGGCATAAAAGCAAATCCTTCTCCATCACCATGTTCTGCGAAATGGTTCAGATGTTTTAGAAGCTTGAAAATAAGCTAGCAAAAGCAATCAGCCTGAAGTAGTCAAACAGTCTAGAAAATGTTACTTTGACTGGCACTGTTTTGCAAACAACACCATAAAAATGAGAAGTACTACATAATCAACCAAGGTGAAAGTGTACTTGTCAACATAAGAAAAGGAATTAGGCTCTGACAGTAATCTGGTAATATTCTCCAGCCAACAGCACAATAATTTTACAGTAAATATTAGAAATTAAAGTCACCTCAAAGAGGGATGAAACAGGGATGATAAGGTGGACTCCCACCTTCTGTCCAAAACTTTAATAGCTCTTTTGAAGAGAACTAACATTTAACTGTTGGTATAATTACATAATTCACTCATTAAGTGGACTGCACACAGGTCATTAGGTTTCATCTACTTGTCCATAAAGCGAGCTACATAATTCATACTTGGCTAAAATATAACATTCAGAAAAAAATGTTATTAAATTGAAAACACAGAAAAGTGAAAAATTTAAAGCATCTCTTCATCATTTGTTTCAGCGGTCAATTATCTTTGTTGCTAAATTATAATATCTTTAAGGGGAAAATCCAGTTATTGTCCAGAATTCCTCTCTGTGTTGTATGAACTATCCAGACCTCCTCCTGCACTGAATAAAAGTAACCAGGGACCTCATCTGAAGTAGTTTCTTCAGTTCATTATTTTGCTGCTTGCCTTCCCTAACATCCCTTGGAAACCTGACAGGCAGCGTGTGCTCTGTGCCAGCCTCAGCAGTGACCTGGACGAGATGTACTGGCAGAGCAGATGATGGGTGATTTCCCTCATCCTTGTTATTCACAGCAGCAGTCATCTCCCAGCCTCTTCTGACAATTTCCCCGTCTGTACACACGGGGATTACACTTTCAACCAACAGGACTGCACTGACAGCTTGTGTTTAATTGCTGATTCACTGTGATCCCTGTCTAGAGCTAATTAGAAACCTAAGTCCACAGTTTTGATGTTTGCGTGTCAGAACATGATGATTTACTCACTTACAGAAATGCTCTAGGGCTACTTGGTTTTGACAGCATTTCTATTAAGAGAAGATAATTCTGTGCTCAAGGACAGGGCCTTCAAGACCATCCTACAAATTCTTCTGAGCAGGCACCTGAACCTCAGCCAAATCTCTCCCTCATGAGATTCTTCAGCTTTGTGCAAGAGAGCCTGTCTGTCTCTCACTCTGGCTGAGAAAATATTTGGATTTTTCATAAGAGAAAATGGTCCTGATTGGCTAGATAAGGCAATGGGACGAGACCATGGTTCAGATCAGGAAAAGCTGGGAAGAGAAGCTGGGTGATCTACCAGAAAGTCTGCACAAAGTAGAGCCCCCCTCTCAATTTTCCAATAAAGTTCCAGAAATCCTTAGCTCTGTTCTAATGAGAAATGAACAAAATATAAATTGCAATAACTTTTTGTAAGGTAAATTAGGTACGATCTGACCATCATTATATCCAAATTCTTATCTGAGTTCTCTTTTAGGGGATTTTCCCAATCTGAATTCCTTAATTCATGCCATTTCATAAAATATAAATCCTATATACTATAAAGAAAATAATTCCTATTCATATTAATGTATGCATCCTAATGTGATTCAACTATCTTAAAAAAAAAAAAGAAAAGAAAAAAACTAAGTGTTTGGAAACACTACTTCTTATATAGGAAAAATATCAACATTTCACATGGCATGTTTGTAGAACAGTGAACCACTATACAACATACATAGTTAATTATTTTTACTTTTAGAAAATACAGAATAATTTCTACTTTGACTCTAAATGTGTGAACAGAAGTAATAGATGGTTGTACTTGTAGTATCCATGCATGCTACATTATTTTAGTAATGCAATTCAATCTCATAAACTAGTGGCAGAGTAGCTTATAAGCAATGCTAAGCTTATTAAATCATTATTGAAATTTCCTCTATATTCATGCTCTTAATTACCCAGTGTTTAGGGGCAAAGGGAGAAGGCAAAAGTGAATTGGTATCCAAATAAAACAGCCTGCCTATGCTACCTGACCATTTAAGGTCACCTTTAAACTTAATCACCTTCTGAGTCATCTTATTACTTATCTCTGTTCTACATTCAGGTCTATTTTTTTTAATTAGTAGCTGTAATATAAACTGGTCTGTCTTTATTCCAAATGAAATAGAAATGAGCAGTTAAAACCAGAAATATCTTTATGCCTCACCACATAGCTTTTTTAATTTTTTTGTCGACAACTGAGCATTAAACTGAACAAGTGAGTAAACTTCTTTAACTTTTAAATTCATTTGCCAACAGGAAGAAGAAAGACTAGCTCTACTTCTCATTAAGATTACAATATATAGAAATCATAGGATCACATTAAATAATTCCCCAGAAGACACCCATGGGAAACCACTAAACTTTTAATATGCCATTAAAATAAAACATATATTATTGATCAGAGAAAGGCTACTGACAATTGTACATATGTCAATAAAAAAGGAACAGGACCCTTCCAAAATCTGGCTGGTCAGAAACTCCTGTTAGTAGGATGAACAGAAATGGGAAGAGGTGATCTGAGTAATGATTTCTGGGAAATTAATTTTGACACCAAGGAAGTAATTTGACTTTTGTGCACTGAGTAATAAAACGATAAATCTTTAGCTGTATTAACATGTTGGAATAGACTAGATGATGAAAGTGTTTTGGCACTGGGTTATGAGATAGGTTAATAGGACATTTTTGAAGCTGTTCTGCTCTAATACTGAACTGACAACTATAATAACCATGAGTCATCACATCTCACCAGGACATGAAGATGCAAGGATGAAAGTGATAGCAAACTACTAACAAGGCTTTACTCTCAAAGTTTAGGAGAAAGGCAATCTCGTGGTTCCTGCTAAGGTAACTTGTGACTTCATATGTATTTTTCATCCATTCAAAGCTCACAGAAGCAGCAAGCATTAAAAGAACCATAATAATTTCAGTCTAATCACATGATAATACACAAATTTGAACATATTGAAGGTTTTAAGGGGATTCACAGAATCCTCCAGAAACTCAGGGCAATTTTTAAACAACATTGTAAAACTTATCTTTCAAAATTTAAACTATATGCTCACTACCATACAAAAAAAAAAGGTGCCTTAAGTTATCACTGCCTTTCAATTAAAATAAGTATCAAGCGAAAAAGTACCTCTAATAAGATATTTCCAAGTGTGCTAGGTATTGTTACAGCATGTATCAATACAGAGCCAAAACCAATTATCATTTAAAATCTGTACCCTAAGGGACAGGTTTAGAAGTAACAGTCATGGCCTACCAGACTCACTGGTAGAAATTTTGAAGTGCACAGGTATCTGGTTTTAACAGTTTTCAGCGCGTGAATGGTGCAAAGGGAAAAAACGGTCTCTGTTTTGCAATCTGCCAGAAAACAGCATTAATAAATATAAAACCCTTTGGCAATACAAAAACCAAAAGCAAACAAACTGCCAAAAAAACCCAAAAATACAAAAACACACACAAAAAAACCCCAAAACAAACAAACAAACCGAGAAAGCACACAAAAACCCCCCACCAAAACCATAATCCTCTGCCAGACACAAGCAGATTATGTCTATGAACCAGAACATCTGAATTCTCAGTATATTAACCCAACGGTAATTTCTCTCCTCCATAAATAAAGAGGAAAAGTTTGGCAGATTTCAGACAGTAATTCTGTGTGGGATGCGGGGCTATTTTGTTACGTATGTATTCATTATATTCTGGCACTAGAAATGGACAAAACAACACTGATTTTGGAAGAACGTAGGATATACGGAAATGCTCAAGGTGGTGAAGAGCAGGCCTATTTTCAAAGGTTGAATTGTTTCCAGGTAAGACTTGTACTGTGATGCCCTTGATATCCTATTTCTGTAGCAGTCACATATTTTCAATTACTGATGATCCAAAACACTGTAACCAGCTGAGAATACATGTGATGTAGAGCTGGCAATCTGATATTTCTACATACACAGGGCAATCTTCCATTGGAGTACAAGCATAATCTCCCTAGGCTGATAAATCACTTCACACTAGATGATCCCTAGCACTGCAGGTGATCTTTGACAAGGAACAGTACATAGTCGGGCAACAACAAAACAATTCCAATAAAAAGAATCTAACCATAAGAAACTCGAAGACTGACTCTAGGGACATAAGTATTACTCTGTCCTCCAACTTTTCCTGTATTTTGTCACCACTAAAATCGCAATGCCATGCCTAAAACCAACTTCCCCTCACCATTCCCCTCCTTAGTGGTTTTCCTTATACGGGATCTCCAGACTGGCTGCGTCATCATGCAGATGCAGTCACGGATATGTCAGAAGGAGTAGCCATGACCCCCACTCATTTCAAATGTCCTTTTAGCACAGAGAGTCCTTCAGTAATTGGGCTGCTGCTACCAGCAGTCTGATCACAGTTACATTTGGAGAGCCTGTGGGAAAGCATCCATTCCTGCCTCTATTCATCTTTCTATTAACCAGCCTCTTCTATTCTATGCCGCTTTTTTCAAAACAATCCCTCACTCTGGATGCCTTAAACTGTTCTGATTTGAGAATACTGTAGAATTGCTGCACAGCCATGAAGGAGTAACAAAACACCATAAAGAGGCAGCCACAGCCAGCAATGGGGCTGTCTGTACCTTATGGAAAGTTGCTGCGCAAGGGTGGAGAAGGAAACTTTTCTCCATTCTCTCACAACAACAGCCCACGAACCCTACAAAGCATGAGATTCCTGCTCCAGTATCCTCCACAGAAGCCCATGATGTGCAGCTGGGCAGCTTCGCCCATGAAACACTCGCCAAGCTGGGAACAATATTGCTTCCATTATCTCTCTGAAGTCCATCTGGTACAGAGCAGCTCATGCCACACAATTCTGCTGTAATTTCTACAAGCTAACCCTGACAAAAGCAAAAGCAAAATTGTTAGACTCACTGGTATCAGCCAAGATGCCAAATCTTAGACAATAAAATTAACTGATAAGTCTCATTTTCTGTGTAAGCTTCTTCCAGTTCAATTTATTTTACAGCTCTCATGAAAAATTAAGATTTTAATTTTAATTAACATTTAAAAATCAAGTCATTTCTGTTCCTAACAGAACACAGAATGACCACCTTTTCCAGTTAAGAATCTATCCTTTGAATATAAATGACTGAAAGCCTCATTTAGAAGCATTTCTTACAGAAAGCATCAATCATGTCTTTACTAGACCTACTATATGATTCGTTGCCTTGAATTTTTAGCATTATTGAGCCTAGCCAAAATTTTTGAAAACATTTAAATAAACCAAGCTTTTCAGTGTCTTTCAAAAGCAAACACAAACTTATATCCTATTAGTTTTAGTGAGCACCTCCTTCTAAGTCACTTTTGCAGCTGAAACTCAAGTGTTTCTGTTTTATTTTTTTTTTTAAGTTAGATGAATTCTTTCATAGTCTTTAGAGTCATTCTTATTATTTAAAGCAATATGAAAGCAATAGCTCAAACTGTTTGAAAGTAAAAAAAATGGCCTTTGGAAATGTGTAAATGAATATAGTTTACCAGCTGTAAGGATATTTCAAACAAGGCCAATCATACAACATCATAAAGAAAGTATATTAAATCCAAGCTGTGTGGACAGCATAAAAAAATTTAAACTCCTGATCATAAGATACATTTCAGGGATCAAAATGTACAATCCAAAGACAAACGTATACAAATCAAACTTAACATATTTGGAAAAAAAAATCATCAATAAAATTTAACGCTGAATAACACTGACTCGATTGTTTTTAGTCTCAGTGATTTCTGCAACTCCTTTAATTTTTTAAACTAATGGTTCCTAAAAACATCTCTCTTTTGTGCCTGCTCTCTGTTGTAAATGAGCATGCACACCTGATTGCTCAAAACAGGTTATTCAGGTGCTGTACCTGAACCACCAGCTGTTCCTTAATTCAGATGGTCTGTCAAGAGCAGGGACACTCATGGCCAAAAGAACAAATCTGTGGGTAAGATGTTTGCACATACCTGTGTATCAGTAACCTGCTTTTCCCTGGACAACCGCCAACACAAGCAGCAGATCATAATTCTTACCTGTCAAGCACTGCGCACCAGAGTGTTTCTCCTCAATTAACAAAGACAATTAAGAATCATGAATATTAAAGGCAGCATTAAAACCTATATTTGCTAATTGATACTACATCAACTGGTGAAGACAGGAGAATTAGCAACAGCCAATTTGCAATCTGCACAAAAGTGCTTCACGTTCTTAACTCCTTATGGTCAAGCTGGGAAGCTCGACTGCTCATGCATCAAGTTCTTTGTGTTATCCAGATACCACTTGTGGAATCTTCTTACAAGGCTGTCATATTGCATTTTTTAATATTATTTCACGACATTTTTGAGGAATCACACTGTCAGAGTAGGAGCACTTCTAAACAAACAAAACAAATAAGGGTAACTGGAGATAGAAAGGTAAGATGTAATAGAAAGGGAGAAAACTTGCACACGCAACCAAAACAAGAGAGAGGAACACACACAAAATTATATTACTCAGGTAGGAAAGAGAATCTAGTTTCCCATACTGTTTAATTAGAGCCCTTTTCTCTTCCCAAATTAGGGCAAAATGTGAGCGGCAATTTTTTTTAATTGAAATTCTTTGGCTAAATTTTTGAGTTTATGGCACTATTTACTAAGAAGGGAGAAAACCCCAGACAACCTTGGTGTTTTGAAAACATGAGACTTCAACAGATTTTTGACAAATGAAAATTTGCAACTTTTGTAATGACATAACAATTTGAGAAACAGCATCAATGAGTTAACATTTCCCCAAAATGTCACTGAAAAGTTGCTAACCCATTTTAACAGACATTTATTCAAACACTAAAAGGGTTCTTGGCATAGTTACACCTCTAGTATAATGCAGATGAATACAACTCTAGAATGAAAATGCATTTGAATGTAAATCCATCCAATTCAATAGCTAAGTCATGACAATTTGAGATGTTAAAAAAAAGGGCTGGTTATTAATGGAATTATAAATTTTTAAACATTGCAACTAAACCTTCATTAAAAGAAGTAATAAGTACAGTGAGAGACAACAACTTTTCATAGCTTTTCTTTACAGTGTCCACATATGCAAAAAAATAAAAAGAGGCTAAAAAGAAGATAAAGTATGTGTAATTTCTTATTACTGATAAGGATCTGATGCTCAAAGCATGATGAGAGCCTGATGTTATAACTCCTCTGCAAAGAGCAGGATGCTTTTACTGAGTTTCTCATGGCACTTTTGAAAAAATGCACATACTCTGAAACACGCAATTCTTACAGGGAGATTTGACTGAGGCCCAATCATACCAGCTTGAATAATGATGGAATGAAGACAAACCCTTGGAGGGGAATCACAAAAATAATTATGTGCAGCTATACAGTATACTGGAAGAGCTTTCCACTAAATCTTGCCCTTTAGCTTTTTTTACGAATGATTAAGACTCTTGCTCTAAAATTAAAGAGAGTGTTTATGATTCAGGATCATTGGGCTCTTCCTGACCACCGGCACAAAAATCCTGGCAAGATCCTGTGGAGCTCTAATCTTCTTTCTTTACCCTGACACTTTGATTAGCACTGTCAGGTTCAGAATAGTACACAGTGTGGAATTACTATAGCTGTAGCATCACCAGGTGGGTCACAACACCGCTGGATCTCATCCTGCAGCATGCACAAAACTGCTGTAAGTCTAATAGAGGACAATATGGCTCATTCTGTAACCAATGTGTCACAGTTGCTTCTCCAGAACTTCCAGAAGCCTCCTTATCTGTACATTTTGGTTGCTTCTTTCAAAAGGAGGGTTCTTTCCACCCAGGATTGTCTGAATCTCAGTTTCAAGGAATCAAGAATGTCAGCTCACCAGTGCTCAGAATTTCACTGCCACTCAGAAGCAGCAAAAGGAAGGAGCAGACCCCTCCTGCAACATAACTGATACACCTTAGTGTTCCCCTTTCCCTTCCAGTTGCCCAAGAAAAAAAAAAAAAAAACACAAAAGGAAACACCCCCCACCCATTCAAAACAAAATCCAAACAAGAAATCCTCTCCCATCGCAATATGATCTTTTCTTTTTAATAGATCTTTGGCTATGGTGTGAACTGCCACACCTACTCACCCACCTGAGCAGGATCTAAGGATGTTATCTGTGCCGGACTAGCAATTTGAACCAACCTGGAGATTCCCAGACATAGTTCCTCTGCTTCAACCTGTCTAGGATTTATTCTGTACTACTTTCTTATTCTAACCTTGCAGTTAATTAGGACAGCACTTAAGAGAACCCCTGCCTAACACAAGTATCATTGCAATGGAGATGAACAAAAGAATTAGCAGACTGTGCTTAGGCAGGTCTCTCGAAGCCACGTGAACAACTTGTGAACCACCACCACACAAGGACAGAGAAGTGGGGAAGTAACTCATGTTGGTCACTCACTCTGTGGTCAACAAGGCATTGACAAATTTACTCCCAACTTCTCTGCATCACAAAAGAGTGGATGTCATAGGATCAGGCACCACAGGTCCAGTTCCAAAGAAAGGTGGCATTAGGACATGTTTACACTGAGGTATTCATCTCATATAGAGGAAAAACTCAGTTAAAAGAATTGTTTGAGGACTATCATCAGTGAAACAACTCATGGTATCCCGCTAAGCTAAAAACATCCAGAAAACAAGGACTTGTCAGGTGGCATGGAACAGAAAAAAAACTTGTCTTGCAATCTGAGTGGAAAGAGACTTTTGCAAAAATCACACTGCGAGAAGCACTCCCAGGTCTAAGCAGAATCCAATTTCTTGGTAACTCCTACAGCTTAATACAGGTCAGCAAAACCTACCAGACAACTTCTCCTTGGGGTTATCAAGGTAACCTTTTAAATAGCAATGATAGACTCCCATTACTTGAAGCAAATACTGACATAAGAACCATGACATTACATTGACACTTGCCTCAGTCAAGCTATTTACTCTTCCTGAAAGAAAATAGTTTTCTTTCTCTTTTGCACTGCACCAAGGAAAACATCTGGCAGAGTCCCCGTAAAGAAAAGTCATGGGACCTTTAAAATTTAAAAACCAACTATGAAAAATCCACTAGTTATTACACTATTTGTCCACTTGAAGTTTAGAAAAATTAGTTGCACACTATCACACGTTTATCTATCAGTGTGACTTCTCACTCCTTGGTTATGCAAAGGAACTTTTGCAAGATGCAGAATAAATTCTGGTGAAAAGTAGAATTAAGGAGAAGAAAATGAACTGCATATCCACATAACTGAAAAAATGAGCATTTGAAACTATCGCTACAAATCTGAGGCAACAACCTTGTGTGTGTAATGAAGCTTGAGATGTTGATAAAGGTCATATGGTGAGGCTGTAATGAAGATTCATCTACTTTAGTCAGATTTTCTCTGGCTTTACCTTTAATGGCATCCCATTACTCCCACTGGCAGAGGTAGTCATGTTTGTACACAAACTAATTAATGAGGAACTCTACCAAGACTTTCAGTGCAGAGACAATCATGCATGTTGACAGTTACTAATAGCAGGAGGGAATTCTCATTCATGACGGATGAGGGCTATTCATAGCATTTAACTGTAGGCTAGTCACTTCGTGGGGAGAAATGATAATTAAACCATTTTACTGATCACAAGAAAGGTAAGACATAAGGCATATTGAAATTATTTGTGTTTTACAGGTAACAAAAAGTTTACATGTATTCCGGGAGGGTTTATTCATGTACAGATATATGTATTTTGCTTGTTCACTTGCTCTTTCCTTGCCTTTTGTCCTCGCCTTTTTTCCTCTTCTTCTTCACTGCTAGAAAATGTATTCTGTAAATGTTCAATATGCTTTTAAAACCACCACTTTTCAGTTAACAAGAATTTTAAAAGAAAACATAACCCCTCTCTTCCATTTTTTCAGAAATAAGCTATGCCCTTTGTAAGGTTTTAAAGTCAGGGTTCCAAGAACAAGTTAAAATTCTTTGTAATACGGAGGCTGATAGCCCCAAATTAGCATATCAGGGAGCAGACAAAAATATTTCAGTTATAACATTTACTATTTTTTTCCTTGTAATACAGTCCGATGCATCCTAATTGTAATTATAAATTATTCTAATGCACTACTTCTACACAAAAGAAAGCAATACATGAATTAATAAATTACACTTTGAATGAGCTATATAAGAAGTTATAAAATAATTAGGTGGCCAAGATGCTATCTGCTGATATTTTAATAGCAGGTGATTATTAATTTAAGAATTCTGTTTAATAAAAATTAGTTTTTAATTTTCAAATTTAAAGATTGCTTTCAAGCTTTTAAAGTGAGCTGCTATGATGTTACTTTGTTCCCAAAAAGGCCACATAGAACAATCACATATGAAAGGAAGTAGTCTTCTTAAATTACAGTAAATGTGCACTGACTGAAAGTGCAACAGCACTCTTAATTATTTTTCTTTTTTTTTTTCTCTCTCTCTCTTTTTTTTTTTTTCTTATAAATAATATCCTAGCAAGGATAGATGAGGAAACTCACAACTTGATTGCAGCGTTCATAAGTTATGATTGCCTCTGCAATTAGGCATAAAGACAGATTGCTTCCTTCTCATAAAGCCTTATTCCATGCAACATAACAAATTAGACTACTGCACAGGTTTAGCCAAGCACACAGAAAGAACAAGGTAGTAAAGACTGATAAACAGGAAAGGAAACAAGCTTGTGCATTATAAAAAACACCAGTAATAACAGGATGTAAATCATTACTCTTACTCCTAGAACAAAGATTGAATTACTTATAAATTAAATCACTTACAAAATTCTGTCAATTAGAGAGATCTTTTATATCTATTTCTCGAGGAAGTTTAAATTGATTGGATTTTATTTGTTATAAAATCAGAATCCAGTACCTGTGGGTTGCTTGTACCATAGCCTGACACCGAGACAACCACAAAACAGGATTCCAAGTATAGAGACTGCACTGCTATCCAGGAAAGAAAAATGTTATCCCTTTAGCATCTGCTGCAGCATAAAGCCATTATAATACAATTAGATAGACTAAGGAGCAGCTGCTAAGAAACTAAAAGCTGAATACTTTAGTAACAGATTTCTTTCAAAGTATGTCTCTTACAAAAATGCTCTGCTCAGGATTCAGATCTGGGTTAAGCTTCAAAGGTTCAACATAATACAGATCAATGATGTCTGACCTTGCACAGAAAGATTTACTACACACCTCCACGCTCTCAGTCCTCTCTTATACACACTCTGATGAAATTGAAATTTGCTACCTGTGCAAAGAGGCAATAGTAGGCGATCATGGAATTTGAAAAATAGTTCACAATTACTTTCCTTTCTTACCCAGCTCTGAAAATTCTGCTTCAAAATTTGTCTGGGATGCAAATGTCATTAACTTCTTTAAAAAACAAACAAGCAAACAAACAAACCAATTAACAATCATTGCACTATCATAAGAAGATTTAGCCAGAGCTATTTAATTTTCAGTGATTTTTCTATAGCAATTTTCTTCACTCAATCCTGGAATAGATCTGATTCCTAAAAAGACAGTTGTTTCTATAAGAATCTGCATTCATAATAAAAAAAAAAACACCAAAACAAACCCACCAAAAAATCCACAAAAACCACCAAGTGACATTGAAAATAGAAGTACTGTGCAATGTTAAAGTCTTAATACGAAGACTATAGCTAGAACTACAGAACAGTTGAGTCTGGAAGGGACCTCCCAATGTCTCCTCGTCCAAGTTCCATAGCCAGAGGAGGGTCAGCAAGAGAAGATTTTTCAAGGCTTTGCTCAACTGGGTTTTGACCACCTCCAACAGTGGAGATCCCACAAAGTCTCTGTACAATCCATTCCAGTGACCAACCACTGAGAACAAGTTTTCATTACACCAGCTCTGAATTTCCCTCTTTCTAACCCACAACCTTTGCCTGTTGTCCTACTGCCATGCACCTTTAGAAGGTTCTGTCTCTCTCTTCTCTCCAAACCTCCAGCCAGGTAGCTGTAGATGGCAATTCTTCTCAGACAGCCTTGATCTGAAAGGTGAATAAACCCAGCTTCTCCATGCCATGTGCTCCAGCCCACAAGCATTTGGGCACTCCTGCTCTAAACTTACTCCAGTACATCCGTGTCTAAAGCGAAAGCCACAGCAAGAGACTGCATTCCAGGCAGGTCTCAGGAGAGCTGACTAGAGAGAAAGCAACACTTTCAGATGGTGTGCTGTACATCCATGTTCATTACATGGTTTTGCTATGCTTCTAAAACTCTATAAGTGGTATTTATTCTTGTCAATAAATTCTCTTTTTATTAATTTTAGAATAATGATGGAAAAATACTTCTTGTAGCCAAAAAACGTTTTACAATTTCTTAAAATACTCCTACTACTTCTATAAAATATATCTGGTAATTTGACAGCTCTCAGTACTGATCACTAGAACATCTACTGTGCTGTTAAGGCAAGATGAAACCTACTACTTGTGAAGCATTAGTATTGACAAGTATTTTAATAATTCAAATGATCACAACAGGATGTTTACCTCAAATGATATTTCTCTCCCTGATTCCTTTTGCTATAAGGCAAATCAGTTGCAAATCACTTGAGAATCCATTGTGTCAATCCATTTGAAACAGAAAACAAGCTAGAAATCTAGCAAATTCAGTTGTTTGACCCTGAAGAGCTTGCTCAGATTTCCCCAGGATTACATTTCAAGTTACATCACTGCAGTACAAAATGTTACAAAATTTTGCCTGCTGTGCTTCATAAATAGTTAAGAAGTAAAATGTAAAAGGACTGTATTGTCACTCTACTGCAAACATACCCCACAGTGATCTTAATGACATCTTTGAGAACACTGTTCCTTGGATCTCCTTTCATCAGAGACCTCTGTTGACACATGTACAGCTAAGTGCAATGCAGCACACTAACAAGGTTTGAATTAGGTATGCAGCAAAGCTCTCTGAGATTGTGGAAATTTCATCAAGATGATAAAATATGACTCTAGGAAGTTGGGGAACTCACTGCTCAGAAAAATCAGCCCTGTAGGCAAAGGAGAAGCCACAAAAAATAAAGTAACTAGATATGGCTTCAAAGTCTTCAGTTCTCTATGAGGGCTGAGCAAGCTGACTCAAAAGATTCTCAGAAATACAACCAAGATTTATTTTCCTCTTTCCAAAGGTGAAGGATAAAGTAAATTATTTTCTTCTCATACTAACACAAAATTTAATTTTGTTGCTGGAGAAGCCCCAATATGAGAGGAGCATGGCTCCAGGGAAATTCTGTGTGGTTCTTAATCTGCCACAGCCACACTCACCCCCCTCCAGTTCAACTGCGCCAGGCGGCAAAGGCCTGTCCCAAACCATGGACTGGAGGGACTTGGACACAGGCAGCTCTAACTTGTTGGCAGTTGAGGAGCATCCTCAGACACCACCGCCCAGCCAATGCAGGCCTTTGTTGGGAAAAGGGAGAGGGGGAGGACAGGGGAGAGAGAAATTGCCGGACCGGCCAGTGACACGGTGATCCAATTTACAGCTGTGCAGAGCAGCTGCCTGGAGCTTGCCATCCTGACCAGGGGCACCAGACAGACTATTTTAACAAGGAATTAATCAGATTAACATTTTTGCTTAAAGCTTTGAATCTAGGAGAGCCAATGAACACACAATATGTAGTGGATAGGTAAATGGTAAAAGCACAGTATCTGAATTATCTGCATCATTCAGAAGGACAGGAATTCTAACCATGGATTTGCTGCAAGTCACTAGTGACCAGGGCTAAGGGGCTGTATACTAGCTCCAGCAACTACTAATACTCCTGTCTACAGGCAACGCTTCATCAATCACACCATCACATTCAGACCCTCTTCCCAAAGCATGTGTATGCCTTCAGTCTTTTCCAGAACACAATTAATTCTTCCAAGGAGTATTTTACTTAATTTCTAAATGTCTAAGGAAACTCTCAGACTTAAAAAAAGAAAAAAAAAAAAATCTCAACAGGCATGGGCTTTTCTCTCTTTATTGATGTACACATCCTTTCTTGTTGGTTTGCTTCAGTCAGGAAGCATGTATAAGAAAAGATAAACAAAATTAGATGATATTATAAATGTAGAGATTAACCCAGAAACCTGCCTCTAAACATAGCATCCTATGACCCAGCACTACCTTCTCAGAATGAAATCCTGAATGAACAAAGAGGCTTTACATTCATGTTCTCAAAATCAACAGGTTTTACCAGGCCTGGCAAAAAAAAAGAGCAAAAATTATTATTTTTTTTTATGAATAGCATACTTATAGATTGTATCTTGACATACAGTCTAGTCTTGCACTGACTATGGTTCTTAGCAATGAAAAGAAAAATATCTCAAAATCATGACATTGATGTAGCATAACTATGTAAAGTCTACAAGCTGATCATTTTAAAGGAGAAACGTGTCTTTACTTAAGGGCACACATGGCAAAGGTCAGCAAAAAGTAATGAACACGTTGGGAAAAAAGTTTCATAAAAATAATCTCACCAAACAATTAAATGAATCTTATATGCTCAGGTTAGTCAGATTCACAACCAACTTGCTTTGTAACCACCCTGGAAAACTATATATTCATTTTACATGTGAGAGTCAAGTTTTTGTAGTCCATCCCATCCTTATCAGTTTACCCAAAACAGGATTTTGAAACAGCTATTCTTTTTTAAACTGTATGTTGAATTATTTATAATGTTTTCACTTTCTACTAGAACTTAGGGAGTTTGATATCTCCTGAAAGAATAGCCTCTGCCTGAAGCATTTACATTTTAAGTACTGCCTAAAACAGAACTTGTGCGGTTGTTCACTTCAACAGAATAAAACTGGCATGATGGCAAATTGGCTGAACACGGTTATCTCTGTTAGAAAAGTTGGAGAAACTATTGGTTTGGTTTTGAAGTTTCTTGTCCTTTCTATGCTTTCTATAACACAGAGAAAGTTAGAGACATCAAACTCCACTTACTCATTTTGATAATTTTATTATACGTTTTCCTCAAGAATCTTGCTTGTTCCTCCTTATTCCACAACTTCCTCTGAATCAGGCAATCAACAATACTCCACTGATTCTGTTAGGATGCTTAAGTTTTACCTGCAAGAAATAAAATATTGCAGAAAGTGCCTATCTTTCCCTTGACTGACACTAAAACAATTAATTATCAGCATCACTCTATATTCTGTCAAATAGGTCCATGACAGAACATTTTTTTTTTTTTAATAGAAGTGAAATTCTTAAATATATTTCCATATGCACAGAAAATTTTGAGAGGAAGTAAATAAAAAGATACTAAGGTATCTATCTCTTGACTCTTACTTTTCAATAAGAAAATGATAGTTTGACCTTTTCATTTCTATCTTGAAGAAGCTACTTCAGTGCAACACATTAGCCTTTCACTTCAGCTCTGCACTGACCATGCTTGCATTTATGACACGACTATCTGAACTGATGCTTTCTAACATGCCATATAGTCCTTTAAAATTGTGTTTCATGCAATAGGCATCCTACTGTGTGCATGAGGATTTGACAGCAAATCCCACAATATTTTCCCCTGAAACCCTGTTTGCATCTCTCATCACTACATTTAGCTACTAAACTAACGGGAGTAAAACACATCTTGGACTGCTTGCAGTGAATTCCCTCTGATTTGGTAGGAATGGTTATTCCTGCGATGAGTATTCAAAGGGATACTCTCTATCTGCCACAAAATAAGTGGTTGTTGAACACATCAAGTACCTTAAAAATGCAGGGCTGAGTTGTGAGCAAAGCTGAACAGTACATTTGAGAAATTACACATTTATGATAATTTAAATACTGATTACTTAAGATTAGCTTCATAAAATTTAAGTAATGTAGAACTTTTCCAAAGTTCTTAAATTCTTCATTCTGTTCAGAATACAGTAAAGAAAAAATCCTTTTTTTTTTTTTAAACATACCTCACAGGGCTATCCAGATTTGAGATTTAATCTGATCAATGTTACATATATGACATATGTGGGGTGTTTAACAGTATATTTTTACAGAAGACTGTTTTACTTGGAATCTAATACTGCCCTTAATCCCAATGCTATCCAGTATGATCACAAGACAGCTTCAGGTACAAAAGACTAGTCTTACTGTCTAAGGAGTCCTAAATTAAGAACCTAAATTAAGAACTGAAATTGAAAACCTAAATTAAGAACACATATACAACAGTGGCAAATGTACTGTACAGGAGTCAGCTCAGACAACACTTAGAGCATGTGTCTGATTTTCTTCTTGGTGAATTCTTATGTAAAAAAGAAAACAGATCGGAGGATGCTGCTACTCTAAAGTAAAATCAAGCTGACAAATGGCACAGAAATTTAGTAGTCTGATAAATAGAAACTAAATTAAAAATACTATTATGAGACACGATCCTACAACATAGATTCAGATACTTTTAGTTATTTCATGCAGTTTTGGAGCTCTGCAGATTCTGACTGACTTCAGCTGACCCTCCTATGCACACAGAACACAATTCACTTTAGAATTTCTGATGATGAATTCTCACTAATTTAAATGCTCTCTACAATGTATGTTTCTTTTTCCACAGAGTTCAGAAATTGTATGTAACTCTGAAGGCTGATTGGCATTTTCTGTAACTACTTACATAAGCATATTTCAGATGGCAAAGCCTTGAATTTATTCACATAAATATTCTAATAAATATATTGGGGCTTTCCTCACCTTCCAAATGCAACCATTCAGGTTAGGAGGCTAATCTGCTAATGCACAGGCAGTTGAGGAAATAAGATACCAATGCTATTTTCTTACTTGGACTTGCTGGCTGAAAGAGCTTATTGCTCTCTACTGTCTAGATATCTGAGCCTAGTAAGTCTGCCCAGATGATACCAGCAGGCTACATAAATAGTTAGCAACAGTTAAGCAAAGTAAATATTCCCCCCCAGCATATTCCTATGATTTTTTTTTTCTTATTGAAGCCTTAGAATACAATTTGCATACAACAGTCAATAAGCAATTACTTTTTATTTGAAAAGCATAAAGTCTTTATGCATTCATTGCTGAAAAAGAACCAAGAACCCAATCAAAGTCCATTCAACTACATTGAAAAATTCTCCAACTTTTTTTTTTTTTTTTAATATCAAAATTCCTTCTTGGATGTTTATAACTGGCTGCATACCCAGAGCTCTAAAAGGCCAGTGAACAACTATGTTAACCCAGTTAATGGTAGCTATGAAAATCTTCACATGGGAAAACAGCTTCCATGCAACTAAAAAAGAAAAAGAAAAACCAATCCATCACTTCTTAAACGATCCACTTTACTGTTGTTGAATAAATAGTGTATAGTTTCCTGTTGCTTTTGCTGAGATGCCAGGCAGTAACACTAACTTTGATCTATTTCTGTTCAAGTTATGGAGAAGTGTCTAAAACCATGATAATGTGCACTGTTGATCCAGTAACCATAGTAGATTATACAGCAAGATATATCTTATTGGCTAAAAATAGAGGTTGTGCAGACAGGATGTTCTGAAGAGCAGCATAGAGCATGGGATGCTCTCACTGTTAAAAGCTGAATGATTTTTATGATATTTATGAGCTTCTGATTACATTTGCTGTTTGCTCATCTATTTGGTATATCACTCCTCGCAAAAGAAGATCTATATGGAAGAGCAATAAGCATGTTATTTCATGCTGCAAAACAGATTTTGTTTTGAAATATAAGTAGTCTCATGTACTGAAAATATTTGTTCTGTTTATGAGCTCTTTTTTAAAACCCTTAAGAGGCTACAGTCAAATCTTAGTATCACAGGGAAGGACACACACTCACCTACCCAGATGAGATTGTGTTAGCCTACTCAGATTTCTCTAATGTATCATGATCAATGAACAAGAAGATCAACTTCATTGTCCTAACTGCATATTTTATGAACTGTGACAAGTTTGTTATAACTCATTTGCTCTAAACTTTTCTTCTGAGATTGCACAAGCACCAAGAGATAAACTCAGCAATGTCAACAAGCTCGGTGGCATAGTTCAAGCTGTGAAGGTTCAATAAATAGGTCCGTAAACATTGCAAATCAACAAAGCTTTTGATGAAATGTCAAGCAAGACAGAGCTTAGCTATATTCAGCTCAGCTTGAACTCATAAAGCACTAACTGGCTGTAATGGTTTGGATTTGATTTTTTTGTTGAATGTTTAAATTTTATAGTTTGTAGGGGTTTTTTTTATTTTTTTTTTATGAATGTAAGGGAAAGGGAGAAGGGAAAAGTTATTGAAATGTTGAAATGAGTAGATTAAAGTTGTATAAAAATATATATATGTATTTATATTTATATATAATTAGAATAGTATGTATATAGGAGAAGGGATCTTGAATAATTTGTTTTGTAGTTTCCAGAGAAATGTGTTTTATGAATAAAGCACAAATGTTGAAATAGAAATAAAAACCAAACACATTTTTTTTCTTTAAGAGAGAAGATTAACAAAAGCTATTTAAATAAAAGCAGGAAATGGTATTTTAATCACTCTAAGAAAGATAGATTTATAAAGACAAGGGATACGACAATGCTACACATCCTTATGATGGAATAACCATTATTTTATGGATCCAAGTTAGGAGAGGAAGCAAAACACAGGAAGAGAAATTAATTAATTTTGAAATACCCTGAAGATACTTCAACTTCGAACCACTGCAAAATTCTCCTTTTTCCTTCAGGAGACATAAAAAGTATAATTTTCTTCAGAAAAAGTAAGTATTTGCTTCCATTTTCCTCCATTTTTAGGGGGAAGAATAGAATAAAACTTGTTACAGTGCATCAAGATACCTATTTGTAACAGAAAATAGGATTATTTTTTTCCACCTAAGTGGAGCATTGTATTACATACATACAAATATTCTCCCAAGATCTATTTCCAAAATGCCAGAAAGATATGAAGTTACTTTAGCTACTTTTCAGAATCAATCCTCTGCAGACATGTCTATGCAATTATCCTAGACTAAATGCAAGGTTGTTTTCACTCGATGGCCCAGTTTCTAAGCTATTTCTATATCATCAGTTGAGAAATTCATTTGGCCATGTCTGAATTCTTTTGCAGTAAACTTCGCATCTTTCCACTCGCTTTATCAGAAACTCATTAAGCAAAACAATTAAGTCCTCTTTGATCAGCTAACATCTATATAACAGCTATATCTAACAGCTGTGCAAACCCTCTTGTTTGCCATTGAACACGCTGCACTTTTCCTTCACGTTGGCAGGGAAAAAATAATAAACCTGTTTAACCTAATCAAAGACTTGCTACATGCAAAAGTTTGTTTGTTTTCCGGTCTGTTTTAATACCCTGTTGATATCCTCCAGCCAGTTTTGAATCAGATTTTAAAATAAAAGTTATGCAAGGCATGGGTATCTGGCAGAACGGAGCTGGTGCTGCGGCGAGGTCAGTCCCCTCCCAGGAGCCCCCTTTGCCCTCAACTTTGGGAGCCCTCGCAGAGGAACTTCCCACAGCCCCCTCCCGGCAGCCGGCAGCGCCCCAGCCACGCACAGATATCCCGGGAGGCAGCCCACTGACCTAAATGCCGTCTTTAGGGTGGCGTTGCTGCTGCTCTTCGCTCTTTTGAATACTCCTGGTATTCACTTACAGCCGGTACTCACCCAAGGCATCCCCAGGCATTGCCGGCACTGCGGTGTCTTGCTACCTTCGTGGGGAAGCGGTTAGTGGATTTCCCCGCGGGTACTTCTCTCTAACACATTCTCCAAAGTAGGAGAAACCTGGAGGGAGACTCATTGCCAGGTGCAGGTAGCGCTCGCATGCAATCACCCTCCAGTTTCACAAGCACAAAAAGAGCACCCCCTCCTCAGAAGCCGACAGGAGAATTACAGCCAATTTTGTTTTCTTTAAACAACAGCGAGGTACTCTCCCAAGGTAGACAGCCAGCGTGTGCTGCGCTCTCTCCCTCCTCGCTGAAATGGTTTCTCCCTACACAGGCTCAATCTACCTGATTATGTTCTCTCCTAATCAGTAATCTTAGTTTCCCCAGCAGTAGCGGCCCTCCTATTTCACCCGGGATTTCTGGAGGGCAGGCTGCAGCAGCAGAGCAGCAGTACTCCAGGGAGCCAGGGCAAGGGAGCAACATTTTTGGAAGCACTTGTGTTTCTGTCTGCTTTTTGTTCAAACACTGGAGTACAGCCTACGCCTGTGTGTGAGAGAGATTATACTTCCTGCTTTTACAATCCTATTCAAATAGGCTTAAAGTCCCTAAGAAGAGAAAGGCTACCTACTTCATCAAGCAGGAACTGCTTTTAATGCGGTCCCTTTTTTGTGTGTGTGTATCCTTT
Source organism: Cephalopterus ornatus (assembly GCA_013396775.1). Lineage (NCBI taxonomy): Eukaryota > Metazoa > Chordata > Aves > Passeriformes > Cotingidae > Cephalopterus > Cephalopterus ornatus. Next base: position 217,134 of record VZRE01013813.1, on the reverse strand, counting down.
CCCTAAAACCAGCTTGCATCTCTCTCATATATAACTGTGTATATGCATCTGCAGTATATTCTTCCTTAATTCTAGTCAACAAATGAACTAGAAGAGGTATGATTTCCTTCTCCTCCTTTTTTTCTTTTGTAAACTAAGAGGGGAAGAATAGGTACGACACTTATTACCTAAACCAACTTCAACACCATCTGCCTGCCTTTCAACAAACATGTTTGCTTTAAGTGTGAAAGGCTTGTTTGGGCTTTGTTTCCTTGTTGATTTTTATTTTTTTAATTTTAATAACTAAGGGAGGATGGTACAGACAAAAGAATTTTCCTCTTTTCTCTTTATTTTTGTCCTGATTATTCCAGTTGACCTGATTATTGCATTATTAACTGTTACTCTCCTGTAAATCTCTTCTAATCCAAGTTTAGTGACTAGATTAGAATTGATTCAAAATTTCCTTTAATAGTTAACAGGATAGTTTTAAAACCATTTGTTGAGAGAAAGCAGTGGGCAAAGCATTGATCAAGGGAAGATTTGCACTAGTATTTCTTCTGGGCTGGAGGGCACAGCCAGGCTGTGGTCTGTCAGACACAGCACCACATAAAACCATGACAGCAAAGAGGCAAGAGATGTGGAGATAGTAAATGCTTAGGATCACTCCATTCCAGGATAGTGTGGTACTGTATTTAAACATGTCGTGAAGATCTCTTATGTCTGACAATTTAATAAATAAGCAAAACTGGCTTTTGTAGGCACTGTAAATGGAGTTATGATAAACCTTGGAATTTGTATGTAAAAAAGGATAATATGAATTAGTATTCATTTGACAGAAGACCCAATACAGAAAAAAAAAAAGTAACACAAACTATACAGCAGTCTCCTAACAAAAGCAGTATATCTTCATTCACTGGAAAAATCCATTCAACTGAAACTAAAGGTCATTTCACATCCCATTCTGAATCAAGACTTAGCATCCTTTAGGACAACACACTAAAAGGTTACTTGAAAGTAGTTTCCAGTTAAGTTAGATTAAGCCTCTAGAACTACTCAGTCAGTCATGGGAAGAAAGACAGCAGCTAAACCCTTTTTTAATTGCATCCATGAGATAATGGAGCATCTAAGCCATGCCATTTACAGCATGGTGAATGCCTTAATACCTACAGCAGGGCTGAGCACATCTCACACCAGAATAGTGAGTTGCCACAGTTCTGGAAGGCTCAGAAATGCTGTCTGAAGCCTCCTTTATGAGCAGAACAGGTTGTGTGTTTTCTTTCTTTCCCCTGTTTTTCAAACAAAATTCAGATGAAACTGTGCATGACTGAACATGTATATGCTGGCAACCTTATTCTAGCATTAGCATAACACAGAGTAAAGTTAATAAAGAATTACAAATGGGGTTGCTATGATCATCTCCATGATACAGCTATTTACTCATTGTAACTTTGATAACATGGAAACCTCTGTCACAAACATGTCTTGGAGAAACAAGTACTTGGAGGTACTGTAGAAACACCGGACTAGATACAGTGTCAATTCCCAAGACCTTAAAAACTTTGAGAAATTTGGCATAAGCATGAAAAGCAGCCAAAAGGCAGTAAAAAAACCAACAAACAGATAAACACAGTTACATGAATTAATAATCGACAATAAAATTATGGTTAGGGAGCATAGTGGAGTCTAGCATGAGGCAGAGCACATTACTTGATTTCTTAATTTCGGTTGGGAAGAATAAATAACAGATTTCAATGCAATCTACTCCTTAGAGTGATTGTACTCCATCACTCTGCAGTAGGGCAGATGTGCACTGCAAAGGGCATTTGCTTCCATCTCTGCCCTGTATGGCTGCCTCGAGGGAAGGTAAGAACAGGCCTTATGTTGCAAAGAGTTTTTCAAAATACTAATTTAATAGAAACAATTACTTTTAATCTTCTATGGGTTTTTTGGCATTTATCAAAAGTGTTTCTCTTCTTATTTTCCTGAGCTTCACAGGAGGGATATATTAGTTTATAGGTGCAATCTTGACTGCACTTGATCATTAGCTGACAGCTGATGTGAGGAAAAATACCTCTAAATGTTCAAGCACCACTATGTATGTACCCATACACAGACAAAATTGTTGGTATTCAAAACTAAAGTCCTTCTGTGAACGGAGGTAATTTCTTTCTAAAGTAAGTGTTACAATCTGTAAGCAGTCTGAACTAATGGCAAGAGGGTCCACAACTTTTTTTATTTTAATCACATCCAAAATAACCATAAAACTACTCTGTCACACCCAACCCTTCATGCGATGTGTGAAACATAGCCACAAATCATCTGATGAGAAAAAACAGTATAAAATCATACCCCTCAGCTTAGCTTCAGACTCTTCTGTAATATGGGACTCCTAAAATCACAAAATCATGGAATACTCTGAGTTGGAAGGGTCATCGAGTCCAACTCTTGACCCTGCACAGAACAGCCCCCAAAATCACACCATGTACCTGAGAGCGTTGTGCAAACCCTTGAGCTCTGTCAGGCCTGGGGCCGTGACCGCTTCCCTGGGGAGCCTGTTCCAGCACTCAACTCCCCTCTGCCTGAAAAACCTTTTCTTAATATCTAACCTAAACCTCCCCTGACACAGCTTCAGGCCATTCCCTCGGGTCCTGTCACTGGTCACCAGAGAGAAGAGATCAGTGCCTGCCCCTCCTCCTCCCCTCACAAGGAAGTTGTAGACTGTGATGAGGTCTCCCCTCAGTCTCCTCCTGAAAAGACCAAGTGCCCTCAGCTGCTCCTCATACGGCTTCCCCTCAAGGGAATCAACCTCATGGCCCTCCCTTGGATGCTCTCTAACAGCTTTATATCTTTCTTATATTGTGGTGCCTGAAACTGCCACAGTATTCAAGGTGAGGCCACCCCAGTGCAGAGCAGAGCAGAGCAGGACAATCACCTGGTGATGCTTTGCCTCATGCCCCCCAGGACACAGTTGACCCTCCTGGCTGCCAGGGCACTGCTGACTCATATTCAGCTTGTCATCAAGCCCAGGTCCCTTTCTGCCGTGCTGCTCTCCAGCACCTCATTCCCCAGTCTGTACGCACATCTGGTGCAGAATCCAGCACTTGCCCTTGTTAAACTTCATACAGCTGGTGATTGCCCAGTCCTCCAATTTGGAAAGGTCTCTCTGCAGGGGCTGTCAGCCCTTGAGCTAGTCAAGAGCTCCTCCCAGTTTTGTATCATCTGAAAACTTGCTTAGTATCCCTTCCAGTCTTGCTTCCAACTCATTTACAAAGATGTTAAACAGCACAGGGCCTAAAATGGAGCCCTGTGGAACTCCACAAGTGACAGGTCGCCAGTCTGATGTTTCCTCATTCACTATTACCCTCTGTGCTCAACTCATGAGCCAGTTCCTCACCTGTCACATGATGTATTTATCCAGCTGTGTGCTGGACTTTTTTTCAGAAGGACACTGTGAGACACAGTATCAAAATCTCTACTGAATTCCAAAAGGATTATATCAGCTGGCCTCTCTTGATCAACTAGGTGGTTTACCTCGTCATAAAAGGAAATCAGATTTGACAAGCATGGCCTTCCCTTCATGAAGCCATGCTGGCTGTGATCAATCTCCTAGCCTTGGACAGCCTGGCTTTAACTTGGGGTGTTATATGGAACAGCTGTGCTATATAACCCCTGAGGAACCAGATGCTGGGAATTTAGCCAATAAAAAGTAAATACCGTGTAGGTGGTTTGTTATCAGAGCAGAGACTTTTTGTTTATCTTTGATTCCCCAAGTAATTTGGGACACGGGAGAGATACATTCATGTTTTTGAAGGAAAACAAACAGCAGAGTTTATATGCAGAGTATAAGTATTCCTTACAGACTGCTCAGGAGAAGGTGCCTTTACAAGGAAACCTGCTATACTCTTCTACAATTGAGAGCTGATACTACTGAAGGAGCTTTATGCAGGAGGATACATCTTTTCCTCAGACTGATGTGATTTTCGATAATCTGGGATTAGAAAAAGAATAGCTAGAGGGAAAAAATAACCACCACCAGCAAAACCCACCCAAACAAAACCAAAAAGGTTTTCAGAAAGAATAATTTGATAAAATAACTGATAAAATCCTGATTTTGCTGAGGTCAAAGGCAAAACTTCACTAGAAATTGATTTTGCTTCAAGATCAAAAGCGACCATCTGCTCTATTTAGTGTCGTATTATGGAGGGAGATAGTTATTCATTTGTGCTGGCCTTGAGAGGCCTTGCTGAAGAGTCAGAGCATGTCCCTTTACTTTCCTGTAAATGTAGACAAATATGGCTATTCTGTATTATCATATATTTTCTCACATTTTTGTATATTTATATATATAGGAGTGTGTGTGCAGATATGCACAATTTAAATATATTCTTATACTTTCAGGGGTTTGGAGTGGGTGTGTAGACATTTTTGAACCACAAAATTTTCATGAACCTGCTCCCCTATTTTTTTTTCTTCGGTCTTACACTTTTTCTTGCCAGTGTTATCAAGTGATAACAGCCTGCCAAGCAATTGCACACCTTTTAAAACAGTGTTTTCTTAAAAGTTGCTAGCTATAATGTTATTTTAACTTTTTTTTTTTTTTTTTTTAATTTTCCGAAAAGGAGGGTATGAAAGAAAAATAGAAGATCATTACTTCTGTATCATACTTGCAGGCCTGGAAACATCTCAAATGAGGCAAAAATACATCTCCTTACATCAGGTGGCTGTAATTTTTCCATTTTCAATTCCTTTATACATTCACAGCTTGGACTACCTGATGATACTCTATGTCAGGCTAACCCAAATGTGTCTATTCAGTCTAATGTCTTGTTTGTAATAGTAAAGGACTGCTTCATTAGGTCAGGAAATCAAATGTGTAAGTTTATCCACACAGTTATAATAAAGCATAAAAAAATTACCTATCTGTTGCAAAGGTTTTTATCCATCCCAAGGTGGATGATGACAAGCGTTATGTGTTAGTGAGCCATTACCATGCTGCCCACTGTAACCTGTCTGAAAACTAATGTATAAATACATGAGAAATAAATCTATGGAGTCAGGGATGCTTTTAGGAGTAATATACCTAAAATTTAAGGTGCAATAAAGATCTGTTAGATCCTAATTCCTTCCAAAATTACTTCACCATTATAGTTATATGCATTCTGACTCAGTTTCTCAGAATTACTCCAGGACTGCTGTTACTGTAGCAATATGATGACTACTTGGTTGAATGGAGATAAAAAGCATTTTTGCCCTGCAAGACCATACATATTGAATTTAAACTGTACACATAGGAACTAAAGATATTATCAGATATAGCATAATGTACTGAAGCTTGTCCAATTGTCAGCTGGCATTGTGATACAGTAAAAGAAACATTATTAAATCCTTATCTTCACGCAAACCCATTCTCAAAGACCAGTCAGACTTCCCAGGGTACTGAACTACCAAAAAAGTCAATCTTATCTACCTGACAACTGTCAGAAAATCTTGAGATACAAATACTGTTTGCTGGATGTAATGGTTTCTAATAATTTTATAAACCACAGTTTCACTGAGTTTTGCAGTCCCAATTTGCTGTAAATTGATGCTTGCATAGAGTTTGGATAACGTAATAATTAGGCAAGCTATACAGTAAGAATTATGACAAAATATTCCATCCCCTGATTTCCCTTGTGAGGCTTTTCTGTTGCCACATGCTTCCTCAGACATCAGCAGGTGTCTCCAGCAGAGTTCCCCAGCCTTCTGAAGGGCAGCCCTTATTGTTGCTCTCGTCTCCTGCACTGTATTTTCTTCCTTAACTTTTAATCCAGTCACATTTATTTTTCCCTTTCAGCACCACAAGGAAGCATCTGGGGCAGCTTCTAAGTGAAACCTCAGCCTCCTCACTCCCCAAAGAATCTGTGCTGCTCCATCCTTCACACTGCTTTTTCTATGTATAGTTTCTTATGAAAACTAAGATAATGAACAGGATATTTGGAGACTCTCAGACTACATCAGTGTTTGATTTCAACTTCATGGTTTTGTCAAGATGAGTTTTAAAACAGACCTCTCAAAAGATGGGCTTGTGCTGTATATATCCTTGGGAAGCCTTGAAGGCTGCACCTCAATTCCAGAGCTCCCCATGTTGCGCAGGAAAGACAAACAAGCTGTAAAATCCAGTAAAATTGAATCAAGGAAAGCATATCATATTTTTCCTCAAATTCAGTGTATATATTTTTTCATGTATTTCTTTGGAAATATAGTTTCTTTCCTGATTTTTTGGCCTTTGTTTCTTCACCTAGTCTTCTGATTTTATTTATTTGCCTGAAAGTCCTGTTCATTTTATATTCCCATTGTATGGTCTGTTTTTACCATAAAAATAAGCTTGTCTTAAAGACAATTAGAGCTAACATTTATATTTAGTTTTTAGTAAAGCTTATTCGGTCAAACTTACTTATTAAAGAAGAAAAAAAAAGTTACTACTGTAACAGAAAAAAACATGTTTGCATTCAGGAAATATGTCTTTGCTTCAGAATATTTTCTGGTTTTCTCTGAGCAGCACCATTGCTCTGAACCCACAACTACAGTCTGTGCCAATAAAGTAAAAAAGAAAAACAAAACCATAACCATAACCAAAACATAAGCAACAAAAACCAAGTAAAGTCAAAAATATCCCCAAAACCAAAATTACAGACACAGAAAAAGTAGCGAGTAGGACATCTCCAGTAGCACATTACTCACCCATTCTAGAGCACTAGTTTGGTGCTAAATCACTTGTCTTAACCATTTTTTCCACACTATCTCACTCAGGTATGAAGCCCCAGATCGCTTGTCTTGTGAAACCTTACATGATCACATTTGCAGCAATAGCTCTAGTCTGCAGCAAACCAAAAACTTCTTAACATACATCTTGCTGATAAGGCTTAATTCACTTAAATTGACCATTAAGATTAGTGTAAATTGAATTGCTCTCTTGGAATTGCTGATAATTTCTTGACAGACCAATAAATATGGGGCTTTCAAACAGAACGAGTTACAGTGCTCAATCAAATATTGTCCCCACTGCTCCCCTTGCTTACTCCTCACCTCCAAAAGGTCACAGGAATTACAGGTTGACTTGCTCTAAAATGCTTGTCAGAGATTTGCTGTTTTTATATCAATTAAATAAACAGTCCTGAATCTACACACAGGAAGAAAGTTGCAGATGTTCAGAATGGTAACACAAACTGACATAACATCTTAGACATGGATTATCACTTCAGTTGAAATTACATGAAGAGTAATGCAGACACTGGACCTGAATCCAAGCTCAGAAAGGTTTGTGAAAGAACACAACCAGAAGATCATTTGCATTATTAAGGGGGTTTTTATCTTCTTTTCTCTTCTTTTTTTTTTTTTCCCCCTATCCAAAGGATAGGAACAGTTATTTTTATACTGCAGGGGCAGCATCTTCAATACTTTGTTCAGTTTTAGGTCCAACACTACAACAAAGACATTGAGGCACTGTGGTGAGTCCAGAGAAGAGCAGTGGAGCTGGTGAAGGCTCTGGAGCACAAGTCTTAGGATGAGCAGCTAAGGTTGTTTAGCCTGGAGAAAAGGAGGCTCAGGGGGTTGAACTGAAGTGGGAATTGGCCTCTTTGCCCAGGTAACAAGTAACAGAATAAGAGGAAAGAGCCTCAAGTTGTGCCAGGGGAGAATTAGATTGGATGTTAGGAAAAATTTGGAAAGGTTTAGGAAAGGTTTGTAAAGTACTAGAACCAACTGTCCGGGGGAGTGGTAAAGTTACCATCCCTGGAACTGTTAATAAACATGTAGATATGGCACTTAGAGACATGATTTAGTGGTAAACATGGCGATGGTCATAGATTGGAGTTGGTGATCTCAAAGCTCATTTCCAACCTTGACCATTGTATGATTTTATGAATGATTACTCTCAATTTGTTGAATACTAGTTATCTTTAAAAATAAATTAAATCTAAGGACTGATGCACATAGTAATGAATTCAGTGTTTTTTCTAATCATTGAGACTTTGATCCTGTGCTGTGGCACCACTGGTACAGCTGAAACTCACCAATAGCAAAAGACAAAACTGGAAACCTGCCTTGTTTTGACCATTTTTTGATTGCTTGCTATTTTATCTAGGCTAAGAGATGGTTAACAGGAAATTATGGCTTGAAAATATCCGTGTTGAAAGAAATCAGTAATAATGGGCAGCTATCAATCCTGCAAAAGAAAGTGTGTAACAATAGCAAGAGGAAGTTGGACATGTTCAGAATAACAACTGCATATTTTTAAGTGTGAACAATGGCAAAAAAATATTTCTGGCTCTGATGTTCTCTCAGGAACCTTAAGTCATGATGTGACTCATTTCTGGAAGTAAAGCTGTAAGTCAAGGTTAAAATTATGGGTGTAATATCGGATCTACAGGAAGTGTTAGAGGGAAGTCAGTCTAATCTTTTACTCGAAGGAATCAGCTCCATTGCAGTTTTCACTTGACTTTGGTTCATGTCTTTACTTCTCTGCATATTCAATGAATTAACAGAAAAGTTGTTATATAGTGTCTAAATAACCTTGATAGAGGTCCATTTAATCTTCAAGTTGAATTTGACTCTAGTTAACAAAGTCTCACATTTTTTGATACAGATATAGATTAAGAAGTAGCATTTGGGGATTGATAAACTGGCATAAACAGATTTCAAAATATACAAACAGATACCCAAATTAATAAGCATAAAACTTTACTATGAGACATTCTCTTTTTTATGGAATATTTCTAATAATATCATAATTGTCAAATATATATACTCTTGGATGTATCTTTATTATTCCTCTATGCTAATGACTCACCAAATGTGACTGCTAACTCCCACACATACAATACGATTAAGATACAGCAAAATAAACAACTACCAGAAGGAGCTTCAGTTTCATAGTCATTTTGAGCTTAAAGTAAAATATATGTGCAAATCATTGTACAATTGGGATTTAAGACATACCTACAGCTGGTTGTTTGTTTGGGTTTTTTTGAAGTAAGAACTGTTAATACTTCTCTCACCAGCCCTACGGGCAGTTTTGCAAGCCTTTAAACAAGTAGAAAGCAAACAGATGTAGCAATAGGACAACTTGATAAACTGTTAATCATACACAAGTACTTCAGAACTTTTTTTTTTTTTGCCTTTTCATTGATCTACAATAACAAGAATGTCTAAAAGTAAAGAGCAAAATCTTACATTTTATTCTTTAAAGGCTAGGTGAGACTCTAGATGTGAATGGACACATCGATCTTCACTACTAAGTGGGTCAAAAGGTGCGAAGAAAGTTTCCAGTCACAACTGCTGCAATGCTGACAGACTGCTCCAACCAGCTCCTTGGGTTAAACTTTCTGCTTGAAAACCGCACTGAAAATTGATAAAAGAGAGTTTTCTCTCTTCTCTTCTGTCTTTTTGCTCTCTGTTCCCTCATTCCACTCTTCAGCAGCTCTGTTTTCCCTTGCCGGGGAGGGGCAGCAGCTGGCTGCCCCTGGCTGCCTGCCCCAGCAGCAGCAGGCAGGTGCTGAGGAGAGCGGGAGCGACCTAAAGCAGGAGGCGAGTCTGTGGCCCTGCTGCTGCCACCTCTGAACCACTCTGTTTTTCCCTGTTTCATACCTGTGTTGCCACAGGCAGCGTAGAGATTGGTGACCTTCAGGCGGATGATCTAGTTCGGTGGGAACGGGAATTGATCATTAATGTACTCACACGCACTCACACTCTTGTCTTCTTACCTAAATTAGCACAGCATCAGAGCGCCCAGCCAAACTAATGCACAACTCCTCCCAGTAAAGAAACAGTATTTTTTTGGTCCCTCTTACCCATTTCAATATATCCTTTGCCTTCTAACTTGTATGTGAACTGCAGGTTATCACTCTCTATAAAACAAAGGCTCGGCTGCGTCTTTGTACTCTGGACACAGTGCTTCGTGCTACGCTTACATCAAATGGCAAATGGGAAGGAGAATGTCATTTTAACTAGAAACAAACTTCCTCAAAGATCCCTGAGAATACCAAATGATGCCCTTTTAAGTAGATCAATGCTTAGTGTACTGTAGCTGTCAAAAATCCCACCCATTTCAAGACAGGTCTTACTGAAATAAATACACCAGGCATTAAAGCACATTAGCATCTAAGAGCTTCTCTTTTCCCAAGAGCTATCAAGTATTGACCGTGGGAAAAAAAGGACCAAAAAAAAAAAAAAGGAAAAAGTAGGCACTTACCACTCACTTTCTTTGTCAAATTAGGGCATATATTAAACAGGGAGTTTTCCTTAAGTACCTTTGGCAGACTGACTTTCAGTAACTTGCCTTAAAGAACTAGACATGGAAAAACCCGCTCTTCCTCTGTGTAAAGACTGACTGCCTAGTGCTGAAGAGAGCAGATGGGTAGTATTTATATTTTCTTTGGAGGTAAACCAGTATCTTCCTAATTGATTTTTGCAAAACAGCCATATCCAGAAATACCAAAATGAAAAGGTTCACTTAGTTCAAACACAGTTTGCTTTCTCTTTGTAGGTAGAGAGGGGAGCACCTTGGAACTTGGAAGTTCTCCTATCTCTCAAACCTTGTTGAAACAGCTGCACTTCAAAAAATTTAAATTTTCTCACAAAGCCACTTCCCTTGTGCTAATGATGCCAGAGTGTCATATTTTTTTTGTGGTTGTCAGAATAAACCACAGTCGCAGGCAATGGAAGCAGTAAAAATATCAGCAAATCTCTGCATCAATTTTTTAAAAACAGATATTTTCAACAAAACTGACAGTGTTGTCACTGTCTAGAGCTTGATAATAGTGACAGTAGGGTTGAGTGTTTATAGGTAAGAGTCAGGGGGGAAGGCCAACAATACAGATATCCTGGTGGGATTCCATTACAGACCTCCCACCCAGGATGAATAAGCAGATGAAATATTCTATAAGCAGCTAAGAGAAATCTTAACATCACTAGCTCTTGTTCTCATGAGGGACTTCAGTTTACTATACACCTGATGGAAATACAGAAAAACAGCAGAGAGGAAGCAGTCTAGAAGTTTCCTGGTGTGTATGTAAGATAAGTTCCACACCTGACGGAGCCAGCTATGGGAGGTGCCTCACTGGACCTGTTGTTTGGGAACAGAGAGAGATTGGTGGGTGATATGATGGAAGCTGTCTTGGGAACAGCAATCAGGAGATGATACGGTCAGCAGAACTGATACCTTAGATTTACAAAAAAGCATACTTTGGCCTCTTTAGGAGCCTGGAAGACAGAGTGCCTTGGGAGGCAGTCCTGAAGGGTAAGGAAGTCCAGGAAGGCTGGACATTCTTTGAGAAGGAAATCTTCAAGGTCCAGGAGCAAGATGTCCCCATGTGCTAGGAGAAAAAAAGAGCAGCCCAGCTGAACAGGGAGCTTTGTCTGGAATTTAAGGGGGAAAAAAACCTGTTTATGACCATTGGAAGAAGGGGCAGACAGCTCAGGAGGACTACAAGGATGTTGTGATGTTATGCAGGGAGAAAATCAGAAGGGCCTAAGCCCAGCTAGAACTTAATCTGGCTACTGCCATAAAAACCGATAAAAAATGTTTCTATGAATACATCAGCAACAAGGAGAATCTCCGTCCTTTGTTGGATGTTGACAGAAGGGGGCAGGGGGAGGGGAACATGGTAACAAAGGCTGAGGAAAAGGCTGAAATACTTAATGCCTTCTTTACTTCAGCCTTTAATAGCCTGACCAGTGGCTCTCCAGGTTCCCAGCCCCCTGAACTGGAAGACACAGACAAGGAGGAGAATGAAGCCTCCATAATCCAAGGGGAAATGGTCAGTAACCCACTGATACCTGTCAGTAACATTTGGACACATATAAATCTATGGAGCCAGATGGAACCCACCCAAGGGTACTGAGGGAGCTGGTGGCAGAGCTCACTGAGCCTCTTTCCATCATTTACCAGCAGTCCTGGCTAACCTGGGAAAACCTAGTTGACTGGAAGCCATGCTCCACCACCTCAGTATCTTTCTTAAAGTGAGACACACATAATAAAAACACCTCTTTATTATCGACTCTGTGTTCAGCACAAATCAAAACACAGTCCCATACTATCCACTGTGAAGAAAAGTGATTCTACCCTAGCCAAAACCAGGATAGGATATTTTCTACCCAAAATGATTCTATGATTTGTATCACAGTTAAAAATCTGTGAAGCATTTTTTGATTGCTTAATTTGTATCTTCCTAAACATTCTCAATATTTCATATTTAGTTATATTTGCTTGATATCCCCTTGATAGAAGTCATATTAGGAGTGACTTACTGATCACTGGTATGACAAATATTCTAAGACTGCCCTTACTGATCAGAAAATTTTTATCAGCCCTGTATGAATGATGGAAATAAAGATGGATAAGTGACTGTACAGCAGATTTGTGTGCTTGAGACAACTAACAGCAAAATCTATAAGGTTCCCCCCCTCCCCTTCTTACCTACTGAAAGGAGAAAGAGAACAGCATTAATTGTGCTGCCATTCAGCAGAACCTTCATAGGCTGGAGGGATTGGTGGAGGGAAGCCTAATGAAATTCAACAAGGGCAAGTGCAGGGCACTGCATCTGGGGAGGAATAACCCCAGTTACCAGCACAGGTAGGGGGTTGACCTACTAAAGAGCAGTTCTGCAGAGCAGGACCTGGGGGTCTTGGGGATGACAAGTTGACCATGAGCTGACAGTGTGCCCTGGGGCCAGGAGGGCTAATTGTATTCTGGGATGCATTGGGAAGAGCATGGCCAGCAGGTGGAGGGAGGTGATTCTCCCCCTCTACTCAGCCCTAGTGAGGCCATATCTGGAGTGCTGTGTCCAGTTCTGGGCTCCTCAGTATAAGAAAAACAGGGAGCTACTGGAGGGTCCAGCAAAGGGCTCCAGAACATCTCTGTTTATCAGGAGAGACTGTGGGAGCTGGGCCTGTTTAGTCTAGAGAAGAAAAACCTGAGAGAGGAACTCGGCAATGCATATAAATATCTCAAAGTGGGTGCCCAGAAGATGGTTCCAGACTCTTTTCAGTGGTGCCCAGCTACAGGATGAGGAACAATGGCTATAGCCTAAAACACAAGGAGTTTCACCTCAACATGAGGAAAAACTCCTTTACGTTGAGGGTAGCAGAGCACTGGAACAGGCTGCCCAGGGAAGTCGCGGAGTCTCCCTCTCTGGAGACATCCAGAACCCACCTGGACGTGTTCCTGTGTCACCTGCTGTAGGTGACCTTGCCTTGGCAGCAGGGTTGAACTGGATGATTTCCAGAGGTCCCTTCCAACCCTAACAATTCAGTGAACTCAGCTTCTCTGTCTGTTCTGTGTATCACAGCAATCGCAGCAAATGCAAGGTTAAAGTTATGCCTTAGTTTTAACTGTTACCTTATAGTGCATATCAGATGTGACATACATCAAGAAGAAGCCTGACTTTACAACAGCTAGTCTTATATATCAGTTGCAGATACAGTACTCTCTAAAGTTATTTCTCCACTTCATTCTTCTTGTTAAATTTGTTTTGTTGTATAGCCTCAGTTTAGGCTTTCAAATATAGAAGTAAATGGAAAATGGAACAAAATGAATCATGAGTTTGTGAAAAGAAGATTGCACTAGATTAACCAGATATACTCCTCTGAGAAGATAACTGAACTTCTAGACAAAGAAATGAAATGGATTTAGTCTCTCTGAATGTCAGCATTTGACAGTTCCTCAAGTACCTCAGCTCCATCTGACTAGAATTCACTAGCTGAAGGCAGCTACAAAAAAACGGCAAGTTTAATGAAAGGCAAGTCTGAGAAAAATACGAATTCATTAAAGAATCACAACTAGTAAGAATAAGGTGAAATGTCAATTAGTGTAATGAAAGGGAATCACTTGCTGATAGTCAAGTTCCTTGATTCATTTTTTTTAAAGAGGATCTGGGACAGGAGGCATTAATGACCTTTGCACAAACAAGTTATGCCAAAGAAGTCAAACGATGACAAAAAAATTCGGAATCGCTGTCAAGGTGGAGGGAAATTGAAATATCAGACAAAGAGACCTGGGCAATGTTCAGAATGACGTTAATAGATATGGACTGAAAATTAGTAGCAAGAAATGAAGAATCAAAGACTATGGACTTGCTGCTATATGCTGTGGAATAAAAAATCACTGGAGTGCTTTAAGGGCAGACACAGACTTACCAGTGGAAGGGAAAAAAAACAACCCAGAAATGCAATAATTAGGTATATCAAGTGAAATATTTTAATCTCAGACAGAGCAAAGTTAGCATCATTAACAACTGGGCTAGTCTCCAATGAAACAACTACGGTAGGATTGAACAGCAACTCTCTATTGCTCCCAGAGTATCATTAACATTTTAACACTGGATACTGCTCCCCTCCCATGATTGATCTGTAATTCTATACACTGAGAGCCATCATTTGTGGTGGTTTGACCCTGGCCGGATTTCAAATACTCACTAAAGTCATTCTCTCTCACTCCTCTCTGCAGCTGGACAGAGGAGAGGGAAAAAAAAAAACAGCTAAGAATTCTCAAGTAGAGATAAGAGCTGGGAGAAGTCACTGATTGGCCAAACAGACTTAACGTAGGGTAAAACTTAAATTTATTACTAACAGGATAAAAGCTAAAGAGAAATAAAACAGTCTTAAAACACCTTCACCCCCCACCCCTCCTTCCTTCCATGTTCTCTCTCCTCTCCCCTCAGCAGTGCAGGGGGACAGGGAAGGGTGGTTGTTATCAGTTCTTGTTTCCCATGGGGTGCAGTCGAGTCTCTACACCCCGATGGTCCTCCATGGGCTGCAAGGGGACAACTTGCTTCACATGGTCTTCACCATGAGCTACAGGGGGCCCACATCTCTGAGTCCTTCTCCAGTTCCCGTGGGGTCCCTCACAGGACCACAAGTCCTACCCAGGAGAAACTTGCTCCAGCATGGGTTTCCCTCTCCTTGGGCCACAAGTCTCCTGCAGGACTCTGCTCCATCCTTGGGCCTACCATGGAGTCACAGCCTCCTTCATGCATCCACTTGTTTCAGCATGGGCTCCTCCATGGGCTGCAGGGGGGGTCTCTGCACCCTCCACGGGCTGCAGGGGCCTCAGCTCTGAGTCCTTCCCCTGCTCCCAGGTGAGGGAGGGGCCCCTCTCCCCCTCCTGCTGCACTGACCTTGGTGCCTACATTGCTGTTCTCATGTTCTGCTCCGCTCTTCCTGGGCTGGAATTTCTTCTGCACAACAATCTCCTCTGTTCTTAAATATGTTATCGCAGAAGCATTACAGTGCTAATTGGCTCAGCCTTGGCCAGCAGTAGGAAGCCCTTCCTGAAGCTGGCTATCACTGTCTCTTCATAGGACAGGAGAAGTTTCTAGCAGCTTCTAACAGAAGCTACCCCTATAGCCACCCCTGCTACTATAATCCAACCACATAAACCCACAACACCATTCCAGCATACCTGGTGTGCATGGATACATACATGTATATTTACACAATTACAGAGATGCACAGATTTGGCAGAAATGCAGAGGACCCTAGAGTACAAGAAAAGAAGGGAAAACCCAAGCTCCAAATATTCCACAGTTAGTTGATACTGTGAAACATAAAAAGTTCTCCAAGATACATGCTGCAACACATTCTTACAGCACAGATTGGTTTGTGATACACTGCTTATAGTTAATGTCAGTATGTGGAATGCAGCAAGTTACAGCTGGGACATTGAATTGGTAGATCCAAAACCATCTATTGCTTTCTGAATATATTAACACCTCATCTGTGTTTCTTTAAAATGTGCATTTGTTTTATTTCCATATGTGAAAATAAATTAAGAAATTCCATTTTCATCTTCTATCTATCTGTGCATGGCTGCTCCAAATGGTACTGTATTCAAGATTTTAATGGCCTTATGAAACTGAGAGCTATTTGACAGTGTCTCTTATGCCTAAATTTCCATCAATTTTCACTTGCTTTAATTTACACTGGCAAGAACCTCCACTGACCAGGTGACAGTCAGCCTTGTGCACATACACTATAGCACTACACTAGTATAAAATACTTATTCGCAGGGGTTTTTTTTAGTTTTATAAAATAAAGTACTCTGTACTTTTGCTATTATAGTCCTATACAAATAGGGTCAGCCTTTCTCTCTCCAGTCTAATAAAAATATTAAAATTATTAAACTCTTTTGCCTTTACCATAGGTCATCAAACAGTTTTATCATGACCCTATCAGATACAAACTTATTCTACAGATCCATTTTAATCCTAAAATTCCAAACCAGCTTTGTCCTCCCATCTCCTGAAACAACTGAAATATCAGGATAATACAAGGATGTATTCCTACAAGTTTTAAAATTAAACAAAACTCACTTCTGTCTTCACAGATACTCTTTCAATGCCGTGCCCACATGTAAGCTCAAGACAACAGGAGTTTCTTCAAACCGGAGCACAACACTCTGCAAGCTCAAGCTTGTAACTCATGATCAAAACATTAAATAAGGACAGTAACGTTCTGGGTAGTTAATAGCAGTGAGACTGCCTGTACCTGAGCACTAACAGAGACTTGACTGGGCACTTACGCACCTCTCTCAGTGTGATTGTTTCCTTCTTTCCACTACTTTAGATTTCAATAGTCTGCATACTTTCAGTGGATTCACATTTGTGAGTTAGTACTGAGATAAGTGACTAAACTCCAAATCTTTTGGTTTGGAACACAATAGTTGTATTTATAGGCCATTATACTTTCTGCCAAAAAGTTTCAAACTTAGTTTTCCGGTTGTTGTCAGTGATGCAGTGTCCATCTTCGCTGTCACGCATTTTTATGACAGAAACATGTATTTTCTTCTGACAAAATTCCTTCTCTAATTCAAACTCTTCATTGCAAAATCCATTAATGCTTGTCATCAGCTTGTCAGCTGCTTAAAACCAAGCTTTTACAGCAATCAGTCAATGTCTTGAAATCAATTATGGGTAATCTAAAAATATTTTAAATTAAATGTGTCTTTATTACTTAGTCCAATTACTTCAATTGATCTTACGAAAGATTAAAAAGTTGGATTCAATTTCAGTTAACTGTGCTTTATTAAGTAAATAACTAGTTTTAAAAAGTTTTGGGAAGGCAAAACTGAATTATTTCACCCAGTTGCCAATTTCACTGTTTTTAAGTAAGACCTTCACCTCCAACAGTGAGATATATACAGAGTGATACAAAAGTATCAGTTACAGTGAAAAAGAGACATGAAGAGAGTAAGGAGATCGCTAAAAATTTAACTTAGATTTTTTTTTCAATTTTTCACTTTGTTATTCCTTGTTAAAAGGTACCTGGGGCAGCTGTATTATGCCAAAAATGTGCTTAACACCCAAACCAATGTGTTTAGCAACATTTAGACCCTCTTTCAAAAATCAGACTTCTTTTTTTGGTGATAACTGCTAAGTTCATTCAGCCTGTTCAGATCCACCTGAAAATTAATCTACACAATGCATTTTTTTTTTACCTTGTACATGAAATAAAAAGTAAATTTCCATATAACATTCACAAGTAACATTGATTCACTTTGAAGGACAGCTATGCAGAGCAACTTCTTACATCAGTTATTTTACCTGTTGGGCACAAACAATTTAAAACTTTTTATTTAAGAAAATGTTGAGGGTGAATTCAGTTTAAAATATACCACTTATCTCCCAGCACAATAACTGATCATTCCATCTTTATCCGGGCACAACTGCCCTTGATGTCATGGCAAACACTTTACAAAGGCTGCATGATCAGCTTCTTGCAGAACAAAAGTATGAAAGGTGTCTGCAGAGTGCTGTCAACCCTTTATCTGTGCAAGAAAATCTGTTACAACTTATTCTATACCTCTGTAATTTATAAAGCTACACCTTCTGCTTTCTTCCATTGTACAAGCAATAATTAATCATAAGGGAGTTTCCCTTTTTTTCTCAGTCTTTCATTCTTTTCCTTAAAATTCTACCAAAGTATTTCCTTTTAATTTTCTCCTGACAGCTAAAAATGTATAGCAATTTATTAAAACTACGAAATACAAATAAATAATCAAATAATTTCCTGAAGTATAATTTAAAAACACAAAGCTTACATTTCCTAATAAAGTATTTATCACTTTAAGCAAAACCCAGTGGTTTTGTTGTTACAGTAACAAAAACTATCATTACTTAAGTATTACATATTGTAGCGAGAACGTAATGTAGTAAAAATTGACACAAGCTGATGAACTAATCAGTGTGATGTCTCCACACTGCTGAAGTAAGTCCTCCTTGAGACAGTCAACATTCATTTTTTTAAAAATAAAGATTTATTATAAAGCAAAAATAAAGTATGAAGAAATCCGACATTAGAATGTCATCTTTAAGCTCCAAATCTGGAGGAATACAATTTTGTAAAAATTTGGAGTTGGAAAGAACTAAGTAACTAATAAATTGTGAAGTTCCTTCAGTTCCTTGCTTGGTCAATTGTCCAATCCAGCTGTAAAACCTAATACTCCGTAGTCAATTTAATTTTTGGCAACAATGTTTCCTATTTGCAGAAGGAAAAACTGAGTTATGCAGCTTCAGCTCTGATTACGAAAATAAAACCTGTAAGTGAAGTTAAACATAGGATTCAGTCTAGGCTTCAGCTACAGAAACTTCCATGAAGAGCTAAACATTTCATGTTCTCCTCCACCTGTGGCACACGGCTGTTCTCTACCAGAAGGAGCTGGGGCCTGACCCAGTAATCATTCAAGTCAGCAAAACTCTTTGCTTTGGCTTAAACAAAGGGTGGATCAGTTACAGCCACGGCCAAAGGTCATGTTGTAGTTTACAGACAACTGAAAGGATTACTTCTAATTGATTTTTGGTACCTCAGAATCCAGTATTTCCCCAGATAACGAGTATCATAAAACTGGATATATTTCAAAGTATACTGTATGCTTTTGCCTATTTGTCCTTCTTTCCTTTACTTTCTCCAGTGATTTATTGTATGCTTCTTCCAAGACCAATTATATTACCATAATGGCTAGTTTTCTGTTCAATGTCTGTCCATTTCCCATTACACAGTGGGGTGTTTTTTTCACCCAGCAGAAATACATAGACAGTAACTGCTAGTGTCAGCTGTCTTAGGAATTTGGGTAAGGAAAATAAAAATTAATGATACTGCCTTAAAATTCCCTACTGCTTTGTCAAATTTATGCTGCAAATTTTAGAAGTTAGGTTTTTGGTGAGGTTAGTAGTGTATTTTTGCTGGCCTAAGCTCACACTAGGGAGGCCTTACATGAGATCTGAAGAAAGAATGAACTTACTTGCTTGAGGTTAATAGACAGCTTATGCATAAAGGTTTAGGTGAGTTCTAAAGTTGCTCTGCCATCTACCTCAATGCCAGTTGGGAATGAGTGCATTAACATGCTATTCTGTATGGTATTTTTTATTTTACTATGAATTCCATTGAAAATATTTTTAACTATTTCTATATGTGCCCCTTGTTTCTAGAAATACTTTCGCTTTTTGCCTTTTTTTTTTTCTCAAGTATTGCTATGTCTGGTCTAAGATAGAATTACTAATATATTCCTTCAGTTCTTCCAACACATTTAATGAAGTTCTTAAATACTTTTTTTCCTACGTTACTGCAATCTGGTGACATTAATGGTGAAGTTCATGAAATTTTTCTTCACTGCTACATAAACTGCTAACAATGTTTGTTTTTACTGTCCTAGCTTGCTTGTTTAATTAATCTGCAGTTCTATTTTAAGTTGCATGTTAAGCTTCCTAATATACTGCTGGAACTGAATCCTCTGAATCATTTCTATTTGCCACAGTCCTTTCCCTCACAAACAATGTTTTAAAGATCCTTAACCTATTTTGGATGCAGTGAATTGTGCTGTATATAACAGTTTCTACTGGAATAACTGTTTCTGTTCAGTAGCTTCTCTGCAATGCTTAGATACGTCATACGAAAGAGAGAAAAAATAAGCCTTGATTATATATATTTGTGAGTCTGAATTCAAACCATTTGTTGCTCTATGAACACGGTATCCTCCAGAGAGTATCACAAATAGTGTGTATGTCCTTGAGCCTTTTCCTTTTGCATTTTCCATTTCAGAGGAGTTGAAATAAGCCTAAAATCATACACAGCCATATATGGATTGATCTGTTGTGGACGTAGGGAGACTCTCGTGTTCTACTTTTTCCAGTAAAAAACTTGAGATTTAAGTAACCTCACCGACAAGAAATGAGCTTGCACCATGCACATTTGGGATGCTGGGTTGGTATACTTAATTTCTCTTCCTTTTAAACTTCAATTTTTATTCCTCATTCATGAGATTAAATGCTAAGTAAGACTTTTTTCCCCCCATATTAAGCCCTGTTCTTCAGCCTCTGACATCTTTTGACCAAAGACTGCTCTACTTGGAAATAAATCACAGTTAAACCCTTTTCAAATAAAGAACCACACAAACATTAGGACTTATGTGACTAAATGAAGGCCAGCATCCACTTCTGACTAGTCACTCAAAGCTCCATTTTTAGCCAGTGGAAAACAACAAGCACAGATAGTTCAGAATCAATCACACTTTGTAACTCTACATCTGAAGCAGTCATATCAGCCGCCTTCATAAACAAGCCTTCATAATTTCAGCCTAGAGTCACAGCTTATCACAGAATCACAGAATATTCTGAGTTGGAAGGGACCCACAAGGATCATCAAATCCAACTCGCAAGCGAATGCCCAGGGATTTGACGCAAAATGAATCAGAAGTCTCTTTGAAAAGCTTATTTCTCTCCACTAAATGGGAGACTGATGGGAGCCTTGGAGGTATGGATGTGTATTATAGACGTCTACAGCAAGATAAAGACCATTTCACCTCATTTATGGGCTAGAGGCAAAGATTACCAAAAGGATTTAAGAGCAGAGTATACTTAAATAACCTCCCCTTTCCATCCAAATGCTTCCAGTGGCCTACACTGAAAGGACTCCCTGCACCCTGGGCACTGTGTACCAACAACCCTTGTGTTGTTTATGGGACTCCTCCCAGTTGCTTTTTAATTCCATCTATAATTTGGCTTCCAAAGCCTTCCATGAAAATAAGTCCCACATCTTAGTCATGTATGGGGGAAGGAGTGGAATGGAAAAGTAAAAACTCAGCTCACTCTGCTCTCAACCTGTTGGCCAATTATTGCTTTTAAGAGTCTTGCCATTCTGGTGAGATGGGAAAAGCAGACTCCACAAATCCTTGTGCACTAAAGGCAGGGAAGGCCTCTCCCAGCATTCTCTGTGTGCACACGCACTGCTGCTTTCCGTTCCCAGTGGTAGAAACACTTCATCAAGCCTCCGTGCAGAATTATAATGAAATTTAATTTGGGAATTCTCCATTAAATGCTGCTCTACACTGTAAATTAGGTTCTCTTGTTAAACAGCTAATTCGTAGTATTGAGCCACTATGTCCTGAAGGCAGCAGCACCTGAAAGCTTATAAAATTGGATGAAAAGTGAAAGATAGAAATAAATAGTATGAAAGACAGCCTAAACCAGACAGAATTTCCACTGCTAAATTATAAAAATTACCTCCATTACTCACACTTCATTAAGCACACATTCTGAGCATGTCCCCACAACTCAGTCAAGAGAGTGAGAATATGATGTGTGTGTGTTTGGGTACCCCTTCAGCACAGATGGCCAATGACTATATTCTTGTTTCATAGGATTTTTTTCTCATTTGCTTTGCCTTTTTTTGCTCCCTGAATTTGTGTCTGATGAAATTCAGCCTTTTCTCATTGTTTGGATAGACAGAAGGTCTATAGTCTAATGCAATATCCAGCAAAGAACTCCAGAGAAACTCCTTCACATAACATAAATTGTTGCAAGCAAGTCCTTCACTAAAGGCTGAAAAGATACCGTGAAACTTTCCTGTTTCAAGAAACTCAAGCCATTTTCAGAAGAAAAGTTCTGCTGGAATATTTTAAACCACTTTTACAATATAATGAAATTTGCTCCATATGTGTGGGATTCATTACAACAGGGATTGAAATGACAGCTTAGTGTCGTATGAAGCAGGCGGCAGCGGAATTGAGACTGAGAGCAGTTGCTGGACACTAGGCCAGCTGAATTGTACTTACTGCTGAGTTACAGTAATATGTATAGCTTCGGAATAAAGGGACATGAGGATTAAGGGCTATGTTTCAGAGAGATTTAGTACTACAGAGATCTTATCACACAGAAAAACTAAAAATGGACTCACTAGGAAATTTACGACTAGTGGAGAAATGGCAAAGCACAAATAAAAAGCAAAAATTTTTAGTTGTCATAAAATCCCATTATGCTCATACAGCACAGATGTTACAGAAATGATAAGCAGGTGTTTTTATGTAGATTAAATTCTAAATGATCTCACTGTTATCAATCAACATTCTTCAAATAAATTCAATGGAAGTGATGGTAACCAAGAGGAGATTCTGGGAAAACAAAAAAAAAATCAGTTCATGCCTGTAAAGGGTTAAACTGCATCACAGGAAAATATTTGTAGATGTGACATGATAAAAGTCCTAAAATTACATTTCAGACTTTAAAAGCCACAATATTGAGGGTCTAGCACAGGAAATCCAGAGGAATATTCTAAGAGGACATGAATAATTCATGGCTTCTGAAGCACACACGAGACAGATGATCGCAGAACAACGAAGTATGCAGGTGTGCTCCTGCCAAGTGCAGTGACATGAGCACACTGTAAATCTGCTGGAGAGAAGCATACGCTCATCTCCATCCCACCAAGACACCCTGTGAACTGGCTTCCAGGAGAAGTGTTCCTGTTTTAACATCAAAAGGATGAAAAGCCCAGAGAAGGGGACTAGCTAATAAAATACCTTAAATGTTCACTGAACAGAAAATGCTCCTTTGCTCTAGCATATATTAGAATTGACCTTAAAGTGATTGCCTCGTTATAAATGAAAAAACCCAACAACCTAAACCATACCCACCCCTGTTTAATTTTGTGTATCTCCCTACATATACTCCCCCTCCCCTCCTCTGATATGCACTTTCAGTGACGTATTTTTGAAAAGCATAATAGTAACTCTTTTATCAGGAAAACAACCATCTTTGGTACATTGCTTGATTGCTGTTCCTCATGGTGAAGGTTTAAGTATAAATTTGCTTTCCTATTGAAAATAATGCAATTGAAGCATTGAGTAAACTGAATAAATTGCCAGATCTCTTTTAATGAGAAATATTAACATGCAGTAATATGTTCAGGGTGATTCCAACTGACAGCCAGATGTAAAGCACAAAATAGATGTGTGCCTTGCACAGATTCGACCTCCTGCCTTTGCAGCCCAGAGGGAACAGTAAGACAAGGGTGTCGAACATGTGAAATATTGAACCTGTCCAGTGTCCAGCCTCTCTCAGGGCATCCAATTCACCCTGAATGATTTCCTCTCCCCTCTTACTTGCCTCTCTAAAACACCTCCTGGCTTTGCCAGCTCCTGAACATGTAAGCCAGAGAACAAGCTAAGCTTCACAGGTAACAGGGCTTGTTTTCATCTCTTTGAAGACATTTTAATGCTTGGAAATATTCTAGCATTAGTACAACATATTCCAAGCCCTTAAAAGGAACAAAATAAACACTATAGTTTGAAAGCAGATTCTGTCTGCAAATCTGGATCTGAAGATAGGAGAGAATGAGTAATTATTACTGTGAATTTCCAATACAACTTTTGGGTTGTTTTGTTTTGTTTTGTTTGTTTGCTTTTTGGGTTTTCATTTGGTTTTTTTTTTTTTTTTTTTTGGTACATGCACATCCTTGTTTCTTATCTAAAACTTTTCTGCTTAACGCCATCTGATCCGTAAGATATTTTACAGCTAAACAGTTGAAATAAATGAACATGCTATAGATTCCCCTCAAAACTCGACTCTGGCAACTTGAAGACACAAAATATGGCAATGCAACTCTTTTGTAAAGAGGCACGTAAGAAAGAGCAGGGGAAAAGCACTAATTCAAGGAAATTGTTCACTCACAAATTTATGTGGTCAGTGTGATTAGATATACTACAGATATATGGACTTTATGCACACCCCCCCCATTGCTAATATGCACAGACACATCTATATACATATATATACACATACACAAACTAACCCCCCCAAACTCTTTGCTGCCATTACTTTATTTAGTTCATTACTAGTAACATTTAACTAACATTATTAAGTCAACTGGCTTTCTGACTTTTTTTTTACCAAATTAACCTTGGAAGAACAGATGTTTATAAAATCTCCTCTGAGCCGGTCCAATCCCTTCAAATTTATAGCTAAAGACATCTTTATAATTGGTGATGAATGCTCAGATTTATTAAAAGCACTTATTTCATTGCTTCATTTATCAATTAAGTCTGATCATACAGCACTGTGTAGTGACCAAAGTCCTGTTTCCTTATTGTGCCTTTATTAGTTTCCTTCCTTCTTCAGATCTCAGAAGAACACCCCAAGGACAGCATGTGTGCATCAAGCCAATGGAGAGGACCACAATACACCTAAAATATATGATTCTTTCTGTATCTACTGTGTGCCCACAGAGCCTGCATTTGGGCTACTCACATATGCTGGCACATCTTAATTGTTATTGTTAGGCACATCAACTAGAGGACTGTACAGACTCTTCAGCATATGCCAAAACTACATTTCCATTTCATTCTGTGGTTGCACATGTGGGTAACGTGGCTTCAGGTGGGGGACTTGTGCTGCTCAGCAGAGACCCTCTGCCCTCAGCCAGCTCTGGCCCCAGACTGGTTGAGGTCTGTCCCACACAGACTGACCTCACCCTCAGGAATGGCAAAACAGAGATAGATGACCAGGCTCGTGGTGTCCTAGCTCCTCCATAAGTCTACAGACACATTGGTATTGGTTTATGGAAGTAAAACATGTTTGTTTGTCACTATTCAAGATTTACAGTTAAAATTTCTTGAAAGACAACAGTATGAAGACTGTGGGTTGTTGGGAGATCTTTTGCCAAAAATGCATCAGTTTTCCCATTATAAATTTGATTTTCCTGCCTGTCCACTTCCCTTTCAGTCCTAACAACTGTTCAATTGGAAAATTACTGTGTATGACATGAATCACAGAATCCCAAAATGTGTTGAATTGGAAGAGACCCACAAGGATCATTGAGTCCAACTCCTGTCCTTGCACAGAACCATCCTCAAGAGTCACACCCTGTGCCTGAGAGTATCATCCAAATGCTTCTGGAACTCTGTCAGGCTTGGTGCTGTGACCACTGCCCTGGAGAGCCTGTTCCAGCATCCAACAACCATCCTGGTGAAGAACCTTTTTCTAATAGTCAACCTAAACCTCCCCTGACAAAACTTCAGGCCATTCCCTTGGAGATCAACAAGTGTTACTTGGCAGAAGGAAGAAGAAGAAAGGAGAAAGAAGAGGTGTTATCTATCAAAAAATTAGAAATTTTAGTGTCAGCAGACACATGCTGGAACTCATAGGATTCCAGTTTATGTTATTAAAAAACACAGTTTTCAGTGTGAGGGTAGTCAAGCACTGGGACGAGGATCTCCAACTCTGAAGATACACAGAAGTTGAGTGACAAGCCTTTGTCATGTATAGTGCTTGGACAACTAAGTATCTGAAATCATCCTGAAGAATATATCGCACCATGTTATGTTATGATATATTTTTATTTAATTTTACTTTATGATTGCTGCATATGACTCTTATGAGACTAACCATGTTGTCCAGCCTGGAGTGTAAGGGCTATAGTTAAAACCATACCTTATACCTAAATGGGGACTAAGAAACATTTCCCAAGCCTGAAGTCCCTTTGAGCATCTTGAGCAGATCTTAAGTCTATCTGAGAGTAAGACCCAAAAGTCTCTTCCCTGCAAGATATCCATCTTTCCAGAAGGAAGGAGCCAAGATGTCTGAGCATGTAGGGACCATGCACACAAGGCATCTGGATTCCTGGTCTGCACAGCTGAGAGTCGGAAGACCACATCCTACTATGTCTTGTCACCTTGCAAACCTGTTGCATCTTTTAGATGCCAGCTCAGGACAAAAAGTCCCTCCATTAACTGCATATGGAGCTCACTATCCCGTTCTAGGCATTAAAATAATGTCTGAAGCTGTATAATATAAATTCCTCTCTGATCCCTTTATTCATACCCAGAAATGCACCCATTTTTGCTCATTAGTGGTAATTTGAGAGTCGAGTTTCGGAAGGGAGCACATGGGAGTGCAAATTGCCCACACATTTTGCGGTTCCCTGAATACTTTGCATATGCACTTATTGTTCCTCTGCCTCATCCAGAACAGCACCTGCATATGAAATGGTAACCCAGACCACAGGAGATGCCACACTGAATCCTGCACTGGCATTTTCCTCCATGGGGTTTTGTATTGAAAAATCTTATGCAGCAAGCAGGGACAAGGATTTTTAGCTTATTTCTTACACACAGCATAGTTATCAGATACAGGCTCAGTGTCCATTATGTAAAAGCCATCAACAGAAGAGATCATTACAAAAAAATAATTTCCTTTTTATTTAAGTTTGTATCCTTTTTTCCAGTGTGCACAGAAGGTAACATTTTACACAATAATTATGACAAAATAAATAATGATATGAAACTGTAACAGAAAAAGAAAAATCGTACCCAATCATGATCCAAAAAGTATGAAAAACCCAACTGATTTTCATCCCACTTTTCTCTTTTCTTAAATTACTCTCTATGAAAGTTCAATTTTTTTCTTTTAATTCTCTCTCAAGAGGGAGTTCCCATTTGACCTAAATGTCTGTGCATGAAAAATTTATTAAGTGACGTGGTTAGCTTTATTTAGAATAAAAAGAATATCTATTTGCCATCATTACTGCAGGGAGCAGAAGGCAATGCTAGGTCAGATGAACACAATGCTCAAAGGTTTCTTTGTCCTTCTTATGACCTCCTGCTACCTAAACTGCATATCAAAATTCAAAATAATCCAAATAGAGATGCAGTATCAAAATAATATCTTACTTAAAGTGCCTTTGACTTAAAAGCAATATTTATCATGGAGTTTATTATAAACTGGCATATCATAGTTTTAATTGTTAACACCTATTGTCGAACAAAGGAAAATGATGCTTCCCAGTGTATCAATAAAGCATGAGTTTGGCATGTAGACACATTGTAGACAGTTCTGGCTTTGTTTTAAAAATTATATTTAAATTATTAACTAGGCATTTCTAAGCCACTTTCTTAATAAAGTTCCTTATTCCTGCACGTTTTTTGCTAATGTAGAAAGTGAAATCAAACCCTGTAAACTGACTATAAGAAATAAGGACTTCAGGAAGCATTTTTTAAATATTCTTCCAGTACATATATTTCCTTTCTTTTCCCCTTTGGAGTTAGGCAAATGATTCATTCTGATAACATGGTTAAAAGTTTGCATTGGTATTGGAATTAAAATATTAAAAAATTAAGGAATTAGAATTAATATTTTCTTTCATGGCCTCAACTTCACACACAATCAATTTGGCTTCAGAAGAAAAGAAATTTTCACGTCAAACATTTTGAAAAAGAAAATTGGTCCAAGTCTGATTTTGGTTTTCATTTTCTGGAGGCTGATGCTTTCCAAATAGCAAGTGCCTGGAGGACACAGGACAGTGTAGAAGGGAGGAAAACATAAGTAGCTGTTTGGAGGTTTTTGGTGGCATTTACCATGATCTGGAGAACAAAATTTAAACAGAAATTGGGCTATAAAAGTTTTTTTTGTCAGTTGCTTGGTTTATTTTACTTAAAAAATAATGAAAATTTGGCAACTTAGCGACTACCTTGCTGCTGACTTCCTGACATTTGTCACTGACTTCCAAGGGCGCTGTTTTTCGTAGTTCTTGTTATACTTTACAGGTTCAGTGCTGCCATCCTTTCTCTGATCCAGGAAATAGGACTCACATGCAACCTGAGTCAGATTTGTCAAGACAGGTCATGTCTTCAAATACGAAAATTTATGCAGAAGGAAAAAAAAAATGTTGAAGAATTCTCTTTCCGCTAATATTCAGGATTTTTAAAAATTTTATTGATATTTCTTGTACACCCTAGGCTGAGTACCAGCTCTAATCCAATGCAATCCAACCAAAACTTTGGTATGCAATGGAATTGCCTGAAGCCAACAAACATACCAGAGAGGGATAAGTCTATCCAACCTTAAAACAAATCTATGTCAATGCAGCTGACCAAAAATGTAATTTTCATGAGCAAAACTTGAACTTACATCTTTGGATCCATAGAAAAATAACAGACAACTGGACTTGAATTGTCATATAAAATGGTGGATCTGGGATAATACCTGTAGAATTTACTCTCATTTATAAATAAAATTCCTTTATAATCTTTTGTTATGCAAAATCATTTTATTTTCTCTTTACACTTTATATTCTGTCTGTGAAATAAGATATCTTGCAATTTATGAGCTCAAGCTTCTATTTATATTTGCTTGCTTATGTTTTATTCTGACATAATCATCCAACGAAAGTAGTGGAAATGTTCATATAAGTGCAAGTTATTGAGACACTGTCTCAAACAATAGGGTGTGAGAACTCATATTTGCAATTTCAATCAAAAAAACAAAGCCTTGCCTATGACTGAATTTAAGTTTCTATTCATCTACTGATACTTTAAAATGAAAGATGAAAAAGTGTTCTAACTACAGAGAAGCAATACCCTAAAGTGATCTCAGTTTAAAACTGTCCATTAAGATTAAACTGTCATCTCAAACACTGGGGTTCTCAGGTAGGGTGGAATTTCAACCCGCAAAATGTGTCAAGATGACATTTCCCTTAGATTTTTCATAAGAAAATGAAAAAACTAAACGCTTCACATGAATCTCCCTTCCTACTTATACTCCTGGATAATGTGGCAAAAACATAGTCATCTGAGGCTAAGAAATACACCCCTAAAACATTAAAATTTAAATTTTGCTAAAACCACATGATAAATATACTTAAGTGGCTGTATTTCACCTCTATAAATAAACATATACACCAGATTTGCTGAACTGAAGGAGAATATTTCATCCTCTCTAGTCTTCTGCCTTGATGGAAAATAAGTAATTCATTTAGCACATATAATAAATGGGTGTAATACCAATAGGAAATATCAGCCTGGGTCATGTTTTTACTTTGTATGTTGACACAGTAATTGGTCAATTATGTGTAATGGAGACTAACTGCCTCTCACAAAAAAAATACCTGCACTCTCCGCATTAATAATAAAAAGATTTTTTTTTTCCCCACAGACACTATGGAAGCCAAGCAAGAAAAAAAGCATGGAAAAAGCTTTGAAAAGGCCGAAAAATCAATCACCTGTGATTTGCACCATCTAGGAACATACTGTTCTTAGTAATCACTTAGAAGTGTGTAACGGGAATGGACTGATAGACTAGGAAATGTCAGCACACGTGAAGTTACTGAGCCTGATCCATGGCTTTGGTACAACACTGACCTTTGGTTGTCTTTCTGCCTCTCACGGGTCTATCACAGACCTTGCTCTTCTCTTCACACCTTACAGAATATGCCATACCTGAGCATTTAGAGCTAAATTAGCCAGCTCAAAATTATCACTATAGGTTAAAATAATTATTTAAGCCCCCTGTATATTCAGGCAAGGAGGAAACGTGCCTTCAACGGAGGATTTATCTCTCCCTTGGTATTTAAGCTATAGGTGATAAGGATCATCCTTCGGACCTGCCATTCTTTTTCCTCTGACTACAGTGGAAATGCAGAAAATTAATTTTTAGGTAGACAAAGTTAGGTGAAACTGATCTAACTGTACTAACAAACAATATCTAGCTTGAAATAAATTTAAACTAGAACTCAGTGTACAGTATGACAGCCTGAAAAAGAATTAAATTTTACCAAATCTGGTGTGAATCAAATGAAGTTTCAATGACATTGAAGGAAAAGGAAAAAAATCATTCACAGAGCACTACAGAAATATCTCAGTGATAATAAAAAGCTACTAAAAATGTCCTTTGCATTTAATTTTTAAGAAGACTTTGATTTAACAGATAAATTTAATTTATTGCTTAGGTAGAACCTTTGGGTATTTTACAAAGGATTGAGAAACTACTGTACTATCTCCTGTCACCTTGCAGATCTCATTAATGTGCAAGACACTTGCACTGAAGGTCTTATTTTCATTCCTTACTCTATTTACGAAAAGCTAAAAGAATAGTTAAACTATTAAATGAAGTTCCTGAGTTATACTGAAATTTTATTCGCTCACTTCAAAGAGCACTAGAGTTGAGATCTTAAGTTCCCCAGGGGCAGAGGCACCAGATTTCCTTTGGCACTTGGATAGTATCAGAACAGACCTGGCATTCCCAGGTGTCCAGCGGGCTCTAGGGCAGGAGCACCTGCCCCTGTCCTGGTCCCCAAGGTATTGTCCATGTACCATGATCCAGAAACAGGCTTGCAGAAATAAAAGAAAGAAGAAAGCAGAAGGTTTTGCTCTTTTTCTACATAGAGGTCATGAAGAGCCAGTATCTGACTTTCCAAAACACCTTTCTCTCATGTGGCTATGGAGGCAAAGAATACCATAGCCTAAGGAAATCCAAGAACAAGAAAAGAAAGTGTAAACGAGATCAGTAAGAGCAGGAAATTTTTCCAAGAGCAATGGACATAGAGGAAAACATGGAAGCACAAGTAGCTTAACGAAAGAAAGGAAAACCTGAAAAAAAGCAAATGAGGAATGCTGTGAAAAAAAGAAGTAAAAACAGGTGAAAAAAATCCAACGACAAAGATGCTGAAGGAAGGAGATCAGTCTTTATTTCTTAGTCCCTCTCACTTGCCACAGGTCAAAGTTACAAGACAAGCATGATAGATTTCAACTGACTATCGTGATAAAGTCCTGGCACATTTCCCATGCTATTACCATCGATCAGGAACCACTGTCACAAATTACTATGAACAGTGAAGGTACCTGTACACAGAGGTGATCTCAAAAGATGATGGGAGAGAGGATTTTGACACATTAAGGTATTATTCTGCCTTCTCTGTGTATTTGTTTAACTTTCAGGGTTCAGTGAGAAGTAGAGCACTGAAGTAGAGCAAAATGGAAATAGCTCTGTGTAACGTAGAGGCTGGTAACAGGGCAGACAATCTATAAATTTTCTTGCAAACTAAAGCAAAAGAAAGGGAATGACCAGAAAGAAAAAAAAAAGGCAAAAATAAATAAATGAAAAGAAGTCAGAGAAGCTGAGTGTGAGGGAGAGAGAAAGAGATAGTAGGGTAGTCAGGTTCTGTTCTCATTTACCCTCAAGTCATGGATTTACACTCATGTAACAGGCAACGTGATTTGGCTGAGCTCTCCTTATAAGCAACAGCTAAAAATGAATGACAGACATTACAGATGGGAAAAACTTATTTGCTTATCCAATTCTGTTATTTTTATAACCAAACTTAACTGATTATTCATGAACCAGTCCTCACACACACAAAGTGAAATTTTACTGTGTGTTCACTTTAGAGGAAAAAAACTCTCATTGCTTCTGATGATTTTTTAAAGATTTTTTATATGTATGTAATTTTTTTGTTTAGATTTTTTAAAATCTGTCATTTGTAATAGATTTTGGCCATCCACTGAGCACCTGTAAGGCTTAGAACAGCCAGCCTTCGCATCCAGAAATGCATCACATTTGTACTTGTCAAAATAAAGCTCTCTGTTATTCTTTTCTATCCATACTTTTCTATGTCTCTTTTTATGTCAAGCTGATGGTGCTTTAATTTTTTGATCACATCTGAAGGCCTGTACCTGAATGTTCCCCACAGCTGTAAATGGCAACTGCAAAGAATGGTGTAGGATAGAATCCACACCAGGAAAACAATATGCTACGCATCTTTGGGCTCTGCTTACTTAGGATTTTAGCCCCAGTGCAGATTATTTCTTGGACAGAGAGAAATGTTCTCTTAGGCACATGTGAGACACCAGCAAGCCTCAGAGACCTTATTCAAAGGAAAGTCAGCTACTATCATCCTGAAAGGTTCAGAAATCCTAACTCTAGTTTGCTATTACTCATTACTTTAACTCAAGATTGCAGTTTAATTTCTCATCTATTATTCTATTTTCAAGTATATTTTTTTAATTGAAGCTTTACTGTGGACTAAATCCTTACTGATTCCAACACAGAAAAAAACAATAATCCTACTTTAAAAATTGTTATCAATCTAATTTTTCATTAGGCTTTTTTTTTCATCTTTCACCCAGTTTTCAAACTATGCAGCAATACTTGATCAAAGTTAATTTGTGAGTATGAAAACAAAGATGAGAGCAATGAAGATCAAGAGTTTATTATGACCTGTTGTTGTCTTTTGGGGTATTTCAGATTTTCAAGGTCACGTCAATCAGCTTGATTTTTTAAATTATCTTTTCTTAGTCAAGTTTAAATATTAGGTTCATAATGAATTTTCAGAGGAAATAACATAGCTTACTTTTTATACAGTATTGAAAATAGTTCTGTTAATACATGATGTTGAAACTTATGTGGCAACATTACCAACAAGCTAATCACTGCTTTGTGAAAAACTTTAAGGATTTTTTACAAAAAATTAGTTAATCATTAAGATATTGATCTCAACTTTAAAAAACTAAATCTTAAATTATAGCAGTATAGACCAAACTATTAGGTTTCAATGTCACGTTGCCACTGATGCAAGTGTCATTGCTTAAGCCAATTTTATACATGATACAATTATTACATGGTCTTACAGATTTTTCATCACTTTTGTGTATATTAAACCAGACATGTAATACCAAAGCACAACTGCATTTACAGCTTGAGCTCTACTGTAAGCAATTTGATAGGAGGGCTCATTGAGGTTTGCAGGTTTATTCCAAGAAAACAAACAAACAAATAAACAAAACCCCAAAGGAGGGATTCTTTAAATTTTTTAGAGACTGGGAAATTAAACTTCAGAGAAGTCTATGAGTTCAGCTTGGTCAGCCATTCCTCCCTAACTCCATGATCAGCCATGATCACAGCCATGATTTGGAGCCAGTGGGCTTTGGACACGAGTGTTCGCGTATAAAATGCGAAAAAATTCACCTGATTTAAATACAAACAACGAAGCTTCCCCTGGTAGCACTGTTGCATACTTTCCATTGAAACATACAAACCTTTTCACAAAACTGAGGTTCTCTACTCTCTTAGTAAACCCCCAGGTAGGTCAAATGCACAAGCTCATCATAACATGTGTATTAACTAATAGCCTAAAGAGGAACAATTTACCTTTAGTACTGAGAAGCCCACATCAATATAGTTCTAGGAGTGTATATCAAAACATTATTTTGGTGGAATTTCATGCTGTGCTGCAATGCTCTCCGTAGCCATTTGCTTTATTCTGTCTTCTACAGGACAGGGCAGCTTTATTAACAACAACAAAAAAAATGATACAAAATGTAGTTCTTCAATTCTGCACCGTTAAAAGGTCACTTCTCTACTCACCCTTTTTGACAAGAAAGGGATATAGAAGAATTACTAGACTTTGTTCTCTTTCAGTGTTGCACAGAAAGCTTTTAAGGAAGAAGTCACTCTAATATGAAAGCAACACAAAGGGGCCACATGGAATATTGTGATTATTTGAACAAAATTACCCTGTTAGTGGACTAAACTTTCATCTACAGGGAACCAGACTCTTTGATCCTTGTGTCTACTTTTACACATCACAAAACAGCAATAACACTTTGGTACAATTCATCAGACTTCACCATCAGCTTAAATTTAAACTTGGCCTCTCTGGAGAAGTACCATTGAAACCACAAGTTGAAGCTCAAACTAACCCTCAAATACTCGTGCATTTGTTCAGATCATGTCTGTGAGCAGGACACTCTCTTGCCCACAGTTCTGTTACTGCTGCAGTTTCAGCTACTAGGCTATTGCTGATCTGTGTCTCCTGGGGTCAGAAGAGTGACATGAACCATCCCCAGCAGAGGAGCTCACAAAGTTGCACTGTGCTTGTGAACAAGACCCGTGCATATGCCCTAAGCGGTACTAAGACTGGCTTCACCTGCAAACTGCACAGTCAGCATACAGGAGAAAACACAGTAAACCACTCTCTGATTTAGAGATTATTTTTTAAAAGCCCTGCAGTAGTTTACAGCCATTTCATGTTTTCTATAAACCCTCACAAATATCAACAAAAAAATACAATGGCTGCAGTGGTGCATAGTACATGAGGTCCATGATGGCACTTTGTCACAGAGCCAGGACCCTCTCCCAGGCAACAATTGCCCCTGACAAGGGAATGGACATTTCATGGTCTTCAGTCATCACTAAGTGTCTGACCTCGAGTCTAAAGGAACATATTGAAATCTTCTCAATTCTGTCACATTTACTGAGCTTCACAGTTCCCGTCAAAAACATTTCTGAGGTACAAAAACTAGACAAAAAGAAATATTAGACATAATGAAACAGGAGTAATTTAGCCCTGATACCTGCAAAATCTCCCATCAAAAAGGTCATTTCCCTGATCAATCCAGGCCATGTCATACAAGCTCCTAAGTACCCAAAGCTTTTGTTCAACCAGAAATATCGATCCTAAAACCTTTAACACTTACTCCAGTAAGAGAAGCTGATAAATGAACTATTTATTTCCATTACAATTTCTGCTGTTACTCTTACTCCGTCACTTCCAGTAAAATTTGTCTATCATCTTCCAACATGCAGTCACTTGGCTGGTGAAGGCCAACTCTACTTTACAGGACTGGGGAGTATTTGAAATCCAGATTGAAAATGTACAATTCAACAAATGAAACAAAATTAGTCTTTTACAAAATGAACCATTCTGCTCTTTGGTGAATCTTCGTAAAAGCATACTAACAAAATAACAAACTAGCAGTTTGTTTGTTTGGGGTTTTGTTTGTTTTAATATCAAACTCCACACTTCTGGCTTCCTATTGATATTTTTCTCCAATAAATTCAGGCAATTCTTAGAACATCTTTATCTTTCTGTAAGGTTTTGGTTAGTTATTGGGCATTTTGAGGGGAATAGCTATTTCTTCCTTTCTTCCTTATTCAAGATATCTCCTTTGTATTCTGTAACATGGCTCCATTTATGCTCTAATACAGGCAATGTGTGCAGAAAATGAAAACATTGCTAAAATTGCAAAGAAGCAGCATATTCACTGCTGTGCCATTCCACAAGCTCAGCAAGTGTGTACATACAGAGCCTATATAACACCACGCTCATTTTCTATAACATGTTTTTTCCAGACTCCCACTTAACAAGCCCATCATTCCTCATGATGGTTTGAAAACTTTTTATTTGTTGAACAAAATTTCCACTCTGCATGATGCTGTTTTCAACGCTATTATGCCAGGAAATAGGCCTTTTCCCCCATCCCTCCAAATGTTAGTCTGTAACCTTTATTTTGTATTTATATGTAGACCATGTACATGTTGAAATTTAAGGCAGCTATTGCCATTCATAATGTATTTCACCAGCTGACAATGGGGACTCTGTAGATGCCAGAGTGCTTGCTTTTGTTTTGTTGTGTTTTTTTTTTCTTTTTGGAGGGAAGCATTATCTGAAATATGCTTTCTGGTGGTGTGTTGCCCACAACAATGCTTTGCCAGCACTCCTGACTGTCACCGTGCGTGAAAGTCTTGAAAGCTGCCACAGAGGAAAACACTGTCACAATTCATAGTAAATGTCCTTGTGGGCTCTGGAATGTTAATGTGCTGCATACTGCAGTGAGGACAGGGCATCCAAATAGTTTCAAACTATTATAACAAGTTAAAAATTGCCCACTGGTAGCTATTTAAAGGTCATTAGTTACTTTATATATATATATATATAGCGCATGTATTCAGCTAGCAGAAATCTGGTACTACGTTGTTGGCCATAAAGGGAAAAGTTGGACAAGTTCTAAAAAGAGATCAAAGCCTGGGCCAGATCCTCAACTGAAGTCAAATGAGTTATATTCATGCACATCAGCACAGGATATTTTACAGAGTGCAAAAGTCTTTGTGTCAGAGCAAGAGTTAAGTGACAAACCACTACTGGTGTGACTGCAATTCTAACTGTTCTTGTCCAAAAATATTCAAGAAATGAGTCGAACAAAACACTAAAAAACAACCCATGACATGTTGATTTCATGTGTCATCTCTCACTTCCTTACAAAATTTATATTCTTCTTAGCTACAGAATAAAAGGAAACTTCACAAATAATAGATAAGGACAGCAATGTATGCCCTTCTTCCACCTTTAAAAATGATTTATATATTCCCACAAGTAAGTTCACCCACAGGCAGAAAAAAAACGTGTGGGTGAGAATATTCTAATACATAGTGTTTGTGGTCAGCAATTCCTATGATTTTAGGATAAGATATTTGAGGATCTTCAAAAAGGATTTTTTTTTTCCCTAAAGCTAAAAAAAAAGGAAAACAGCTAAGTAGTGCTTTTACTGAGGTCACAACCTTTAAGAGTAGAGTATTTAATTTCCCTAACAATGAAAAAATTCTATGATTCTTCCTGCTGCCATTATTAATTTGGTAATGCTTTGGGTTTCATATACATGTGCTACATAGTAATAAGTTCCTTTCTAAACAAACAGGCTTAAACAGTGGAAAAAGGCAACAAAAAACTTTCAGGTTTTAAGTCTGTAAGTGAGATGAATGGATAATAGGTTGCCTAGGGCAGTAGAAAACTGAAATATCTTATCAATTTCACATGGTTGTCTTATTGTGATTTACAGGTATTTTTGTTTTGTTTTGTTGGGGTTTTTTTCCCCTTTTTTTGTTTGTTTTTTGTTTGTTTGTTTGTTTGGGGGGTTGGGGTCAGTTTTTGGTTGGTTGGTTTTGGTTTTGTTTTGTTTTTGTTTTTTGAAAAATAATCCCACACTGTACAAAAAAATATATAAAAAAATCTTCTGGTCTGTTTGGTCACAAATAGAGGAAAAACTGAAATAAGGATTAAGAACAAAGGAGGATATTGGATGAAAGGGAACTGAGAAAAACTATCAAAGAAAGAGTAAAGCAAAAAGGAATAAAAGAGGCTTTATACAGACCATGTGGATTAAGACCCACATATTTCTAATTCTGAAAAACAGAAATTAATGCTGGAAACATTTGCTGAACTGTATTTGCACGTTTTCTTTTAAAGGTCAAAGGGGTGTATAATGGTTTTGCAAAGAGAAAAAAGTAACTGTAATAAGGTCTGTTACTTACTCTACTTGCTCTGTAACACTAAACCAAAGAGCAATGAACTGTACCTTTGAAAACTCTAAGGAATTGCCTTTTATAGCTGAAAGGTCAAACGAAAATTTGGAAGAGCAGCTATTAAGCTACATGGTCTTTATGAATCGATGTTCACAGTTCATCAGTGAATTCACAGGAAATTCTATGCTGGATAACAGAGGGCTTGTTCCCTTTTAGCACTTAAGTAGGAGAGCCCAATCTCTTCAGCATATAATTCTCCCTCCCCAACACACACAGCCTTTCCAGTCTTTCCAGCATATTTCCTTGCTTTTGTATATAGCTGTACCTATTCAAAATGAACACAAGCCTATTTCATAAGCTCTTCCCTGTTCCTCTTGCAAGGCAGAAGCTGGCACAAGTGCAAGCTCACAGCAGAGCTGGGTTGGGGCACCTGGCAAGTATGTGGTAGCTAAGTCCCGATCCTTACGTGTTTTGTGAAACCACTGTCAGTCCAGGGAAAGCTCTCTGGAGTTGAATGAGATGGTGGGAGAGGTGGCGTTAAAGGAGCTGCACTGAGAATGTCATCTATTTAGGTTGCGATCAACACGTGGACATTTTGTCTAAGGCACATCATCCAGATACTGTTTCACTGTGCCGGCTGGGCAGTAACTGCTACACTCCCTTTCTGCCCAGACAGAGGAGCCTGGAGATCAGATATGCCCACAAAGAAAGCTTTTCTACACTTGAACACTGAACTGTCGGGATCTTCAATGTTGCATTCTACAAATTATTGCCTGACACGCACCCAAGAGCAGTTTCTCTGACCTTTGCCTGCTTCCTGCGCAAGGGATGTGAATGAAATAAAATGCTCCATACTTTCTACTTAAATCGTAGTGTTATGACAATGTTCTCCTTTAGATGCTTTACCCAGCTCAGGGCTAGCTGGCAGATATTGTCCCCAGTAAGAGTCACAAGGAGAAACCTCATTTGCCTTTCCATCTTTGGATCCTCCCTGGGAAGTTCATAATGACGTAAGATAAGCCTTTACAGAGGAAATGCCTCACAGCAGTCACTGCTCAACCACTCTAGACCAAGATTAAAATAGTTTATTTTACTGAGGAGAAAACCAAGGCAACTGCTGGGTTATTGTGGCAAACACTGGAACTATCATTTCTGCTGAACAGAAATGTTGATCCATCTGGCTCATTAGGAGTCTATGCTCCACTTAATCCAGGTCAAATCTGTTTTACTTCTGTGCAGTGGAAACTATTTTGAGAAGGCCTGTGCAATGCCCACAGATAGAGACAAACAGCTATGCAGAGCCTGGAGCACAATTACTGTGCAACAGCAAAAATAAAGAGTCTTCTGCCTTATGTACCTTTAAATAACATAGATCTAAACATGTCAAGGCTCATTCTGGATTGCACTGTTGTGTTCAGAAATTATTGTTATTTCTATGTATCGTCAAGAAGCAGTTCTAATGATTACAGGGGACTACAGTCTGAAACCTGTACACTGAGAAAATACCCAGCTAGGATGGTGGCTCACTAAAATAAAGTTAAACACTAAAATAAAGTTAAACACAAAAGAGAATGAGCATAATAGTACCAAGGGAGGGATTGAGTTCAAAAAACCCCAGGTTGTTGAAAACAGAATATTAAAATAAATAATACTTTCCAATAATAAATTTTTGGTTCAACGGGTAAGTCACAGTTTTCAGTGGTTTGTTTTCATTTTTTTAGCAAATCCATGCAGTTATATCTCTATTCTAAATTAAATATGATTAGAACATTCTTTGTAAAGCAAACATAGAATTACCAAATTATATGGGTTGTGAGAGAGGCCATCTAATCCAACACTATGCTCAAAGCAGGTCCCACTACAGAGCTAGATCAAGAAGCTCAGGGCTGTGTCCAATTGAGTTTTGAACCCCTCCATGGGAGGAGATTCTACCACTCCTCTGGTGCTTAACTCATGACACCACAGTAAAACAAAAATGTTCCTAGTATCTTGTCAAAGTTTTCCTTCTGTTTCATCCTTTCCCTCTACAGCCCTGCAAAGAGTCTGACAATTTTCTCCATAACTACCTATTAGGTAGCTGAAGAGAGCAATTAGATCCCTTCTTAGCCTTTTCATGGCTAAATAGTACAGTAGTTTTAATTTTCATGACTAGGCAGAATACAGTAGAGTATGCACTCAGTAGAGTACCCTACATTTTAGTAACAACAGGATTTTAGGCCTTTCTCAATTTCTAATTAGCTGTGGATTTAGCTGTAAGTAAAAGGATGAGACCATCCTATATTCACATAACTTCTCTCTTATACAAACTGTATGCATGTCCACAGCATATTATATTCTTAAATCTGTGTGGAATTACCTAAGTTCTCTAAAGATGCCTAAAACTAAATCAGAAATTGGTCAGGGAAATAACCAAGTTTTAACCACAGAAACTGAATTATATCTCCTGCTTATGCAATAATAAGAATAATACATTTGTGACACAGTTCTGGAAACCAG
Source organism: Cephalopterus ornatus (assembly GCA_013396775.1). Lineage (NCBI taxonomy): Eukaryota > Metazoa > Chordata > Aves > Passeriformes > Cotingidae > Cephalopterus > Cephalopterus ornatus. Next base: position 177,508 of record VZRE01013813.1, on the reverse strand, counting down.
TCCCCAGATTTTGAATGGAGCCCGTCTGCATTACCAGGGAAAGGGAGAACCCACAGTTAGCAAGTGCATAATTGAATCAGTTGCCGATTGAGCTACACACAACCCCGTGCAAATCTGCAAGTTCAATGTTCTAAATCAGGAAGATTGTTAATTTTGCAAATACCTTTTGAGTCATTTGTAGGACAGCTACAAAGAAGGTGAAAGGGCTTCTATCTTAGATCCAGAATGCTCTCTATTATTAGTATGTAATAGAAACATAGATGAATTAGTGAGAGAAAGAAGGCAAAAGGAATGAGATACTGCAGATATCTTTGTGCCAAATTGCACAGAACAAGGAGAAGGCGAAAAATGATTTTCTTTATTGGCTAAAGATGCCTCCAGAAGCCATCTCTAAAGCCCTGAATATGAATAGTTCTTCAAGGCACAGCAAACCCCGAAGTGGGCTGGAAAGGCCTGTAAGCCTCACACTCCAGCAGAGGCACTGAATGGTAAAATTATTAACCAAGGGTGAACTAGCGAATTCCACAACATCTTGGCCCCAGAGACTTGAGGGCTCCCAAGAGTCTGAAGGAACTGCAGTGCAGGGTTGCAAGAACCTAACAGGAGGCAAATAATAACAATTTTGAACGGACAGTGAGATCAACCACTATGCGAGCTCCAAGACAAGAAGGAGAGGGAATCGTCACAGACACCCTTCACAGTATGGTTTAAGTCAAAGTTACCAAAAGAAATCTTTGAATACAGCATTGTTGCTCTCAACTTAGGCACATGAATAAATCAGAGAAGCTGCACTCAGTGAAGTTTAACAGTAAATGGCTGAGGAAAAGGCTTGTAAGTCTATAAATATTTCATAGTATTTTAACACTAAAGGTGGTAACACTTTCATATTAAATATGAAAGCAGTACTGAATTTTCCACTTCCTTTAGTAATATACACCACACAATGTTTTCAAAACACTGGAAAATACAAGCATTTTTTTCCCTAATATCACTGAAAGACTTTTTTTCTCCAGGTTGAGAATGTACATTAGGTACTCGGAGAAATTTCTATTTTTCTCTATTACCTGTTTCCTAAATATCCAAGTAAATGGAAAAAAAAAAAAAAGACTGAAAACACAGCAAAAGAAATTGAAGATCCCAAAGGAAAAGAGATAGGAGTTTTTGTCAAGGATCAAAAGGGGATTAAATATATACAGTCAGTTAAGGAATCACTCTGGGAGAAGAGATTTACTGTAAAACAGAATTGCCTCACAGTTGAAGACACTGGAAAGTCTGCAAACCTAATACTGAGGAGCTGTCAGACTTTCCCACCCTGTCAGGGGGAGCATTTAGCTTATTTTTCTTGCCTCAAAGAATTTACACCACACAATGGACTTATGTTCTTTGGAGATAAATGGTAAAGTACTATAGGTGACAACAGCCATTTTCACAGATCAAGAGGCAATATATCGATACCATGGAAATAAAATCCACAGTAACTCCTGCTTGTTGCCTTATGACTAAGGGTCCAGAGGGGAATTTTTTTTTCCAGTTACGGTGTTAGTTTTCTAAAGCAGTAAGGGAATAAGATCCTTTCAGACAGGGTGAAGGGATTAATGTATCTTGCTGGTGATTTGGGATCAAGACTGGCATTGTAACTGTGAGGATGGTTCTTAGCAGTAATGAGGAGGCTGTCTGAAAAAGCGAAAAGAGGGATTCAATATCAGTGGCCACAGCAAACTGTGTTACTACTCCAAAAGCTTCAAGTTCCTTACAATAAAGAAAGAGAATGAAGAAAGAGACTGAGCAGGACATTTACCACTGGTCCCCTTACATGTGGGCTAAGGCAACCAAGCCCAGTCCAACTTGCCCACCTTTTTGTGCCAAGCCGTAACAGGTCTCAAAACATCTTTTACTCAAACTACATAAAAAATGAATCTAATTTTTCTGATGAAGTGGGAGGACGAGGGTGAAGGGACAACCATGACAAATAAATTAACCAAAGAGGGCCAGTGCCATGCAGTTGATGGAGCAGTTTGACACAATCAGTGCTGCCAAAACAATGGATAACAGGAGAAGCTCTGGAGGACCTCCAGCAGCCCCAGCCCTGCAAAAATGCAGCATTCCTCTTCCCTCCCTCAAGCCTCCAGTGAATACATCTCTGTTTCAAAAGTATGTGGGCCTGTCAGGCTGTGGCCTCAGCTCTAATCTGAGCAGCAGCTTTCAGCCTCCGGTGCACAAGGTGGACATGTCCTGTCCCACACAGCCACCTCTGGCACAGAGACCAGAAGGCAGCACCTGGAAGAACACTGGTGTTGGTGTCTGAGCTTTAGAGAGAACAAACAAGCTTCTAACAAGTCCTACCTATCCACAAACGAGGCTAAAGTTGAAGATGTATAATACAGATGTTCCAATGTGAGGTCTAAATTAACTTAGTCTGTAATTAATTGGACCCATCACAATTTATGCATAATCTGTAATTTATGCCATGCTGCATCAACCAAGCATGTGGTTTATTGTACACACAGAACAAGATGATTTAGATTATAGGGAGACATGCTGAAGTGACATACAGCAGACCTGTCATGAAGGGAAGGAGAGGAAAATTGTAAAGGGCTCTGAGTGAGAAACCTGTGTTTGCTCATCCTTGCTATCACACTCCGTTTGTGAAAGCTGTAGCTCCAGCAGCAAGGTCTTGCAAACCTACTTGCCAATCAATGTGAGAAGGCATGGTGACACAAAGATGCAGATTAGAAGTTAAGAGGGTTAAAATTAATTGCTATATCTGCTACTCCTACTCAAATTTCTTTAGAGTTTTCTTCACCTTACATTCTCAGGCAAGCCCTTTGCAGTCATGCATTACGGTGGCAGAGCTGCCATGTGCCTCAGATCTTTCCTTGAATCCTCTCCAGCTACGTTCTGGCTAACTTCTTCCCTCCCTTTGCCCCACATCCCGGTGCAGATTCAAACAGCCTTCCCATTTCTGTTTTTACATCAGTTCCTGCTGCCCCTAACATCCCCTCCTCTTCAGGCAGGCACTAGTTACCACGAAATTTGTGTCATCAGAATAAATTCTTGTAATTGTTCTGCAAATACATGTTTCTCTTATTGTAAACATGAGGAGATCTGAATGCATGAATAAATGATCATACAAACTGGAGGTCTAAGTGCATGTAGTTGCCCTGCCAGTGTTTGAACTGCATTGCCAACCAGCTCCTGTCCTGTCAGCCTCCACAAAGAAATCTTGTGACAGAAAGGCTCTGGGCATAATGAGACCTGGGGTACTCACTGCATTAGTTACAGAAACAAGAGTTTCACTGATTTACTGGTGCAATTCTGACTGGCTTACAGCACTGACATTTTTGTCTGTTAAAAATGATGATATTGTTATCAGTTAGGGCTCCATAAGAAGGTTTCTCTGCATGAAGTCAGCCTTGAGTGTTACACTTAATCTGCAGTTACGTTTTAAATTGCATTTATATTATAGCTTAATTGAAGTGTGCATATGATTTCCCACAAATAGTACTTTCAGCTGTTATACTGTATCAATAATAATTATAACGATTTATACATTCATTCCACTCAGATCATGTGTAATATGCTTCAGAATAACTAGATCTTTTGACAACAGCTGTAGTAGCTAATAACTGTCACTACCATCACATGAGGTGCTTGAAGCTTCATAAACTCACCTCTAAGGAACTCTTCTCTTTCTAGCAACATCTTTGATCATTTCCAGCTATGAGTTCAGCCCTGGCCACACCATAACAACTTCTTTCTTCATACAGAAAAAAATATGTTCTTGCTCTCTTCTGCCAACTTAATTTCTGTATTCAAATTCATTGACTAAAAAATAACAAGGTTTTTGTTTACAGTGATTATAAATCCATAATCCTGTCTTGGCCCCAGAATTTTGCACAACATATTGGCAATTAATGTCCAGTTAATGCTTGTGGACCCATTGATTGTGTTACATATTTACAAAGCAAACTGTTGACACATTTATTTATATTTCAAACTGCATGCTGTAAACTATATGGTATAGGGAGTATATTGAAAACTCTTAGCATATTCCAAACTCAAGTACAACAACTTCCCAGGAACATATTCTTACAAAAAAACCCTACAAAAAACCAACCAACCAACCAATAACAACAACAACAAAAAGAAAAACAACAAAAAACCTCAACAACCTTGAAAAATGAAAAAATATCCAGGGATTTTTACTGTGTAGAAAATAAAGAATTAAATCACCCCAGATGAAAAAAAAATAATTCCTGGTATTTATTAGGAAAAGGTCTCAGGCAATTGCACAGGCTTGTGCTGCTTGTGTGTAGGAAGGAAATAGTGGATTTCTAAAAGTAACATCCTACGACTGGCCACAGCTATGGGTACACTGTAGACCAAGAAATAGGCTGCAGTGGATGCAAATTAAAGCATTATAATAAAACAAAACAGAGAGGATGCAAATTTGTATGCTGTAAAACTGAAACAGGATATAGCTGTCAAAGAAGTGAGATTAACTTAAGGAATCCTGGAAGCTGTGACACACACCATGCATTTTCTTTCTGGCTCAAAAATACTCTCTGTCTTAATGAAAAGCTGTTATATATAAGTACATCTTACAAGTTTTCAAACAGAGTCCTCAGGTTTCCAATAGGTTCCCAACTGGGAGCCCATTCCATTAGAATGGAACCAAATGACTTCTAAGTCAATATTTCAAATATCTCACTTCAAACATCTTATGCTAAACTTTAGCATTTAATTGAACTACAAATTCACAAAATCGCAGGATATGCTATTTAACAGTTTAAAAAGCAGCTAATTCTTTCTTTGCTGCACTTTAACAAGTGGAAATACAATTAAAAATAGGGCTTATAACTTAGGTGGCATAAACAAACATGGTCTGGAAAAATAATTAACATCTCTTATTACAAACACTGATTGCTTGTGGTTACTAGAAAATAATCACAAAGCATACTAAAATTACTATAATAACCAAAGATGATAACTGAAATTACCAAAACATAAGACAGATGAAAGGAAAGGTGGAACAAACAGAGTTTGTCTACATCTAAATGATTAAAGTGGCAAAATTAACTACAGTTCTTCTGTGAGAGAGACACACTGACTGTATACTCAATAACTATTCATTTGGAAGGGCTTACTTTTTAAAGGGCTTACTTTTATTTCTTTGATTTTAAAATAAGACATCCAAACTAAAATCTCAACATGCCTAAATCTAATTAAACTAAATTTTATTAATTTTTGCAATCAGAGTAAATTTGCAACAAGTCTTCAAAATAATAACTATGTTTTTACAGAATATGGATCAAATCATTTACACTATCACCGTAGATACTTTGCTAACTTCTAATTTTTAAACAACTTGCAAAAAATGTGCTGATACTACTGCAGGTTTAGTCTTGTATATTTAATGGGATTTGAACTTGCATAGACTTTAAACAAATAATGGATATTCTACACTACATATTAATTTAATTAGATGGGCTTTACAGTAAAAGGATGTTCAGATAAGCTAGAGTTCATATGAATACGTCCTGAAATACTAGCACTAAACTGATTTGCGGGTAGCTTATAATATGGGCACACAGCAAATATGGACAGTTTTGGTACTTGTGTGCATGCCCTGCCAAAAACTGGCATCAACAAAGACATGAGAGACCCCAAATCTCTCTTTAAAGTCACCTTCTGCACTGGTCAGAAAGGCTGCTGGCAAATAAAAGCACTGAGAGATCTGGTCGAAGTCACTGCAAGGTGACTATTGATTACTTGAGAAGGGCTTTTGTGATTGTGGGAGATCCTGGAGGAATGGGAAGAAAGCAAATGATGTTCATTTTCAAGAGGAGCCAGGAATAACTGGAAAACCTAGGAAAGTGATGCAGCAAATCCTCTTAGAAACCTGCAAATCACCCTTGAAACCATTTCCCAATGTATGAAAGACAAGACGGTGACTGGGAGCAGATGGCAGGGGTTTACAAAGGAAAACGGTGCCTGACAGCCCTTCATGAAGAGGTGACTGGCTCAGTGATGGAGGGGGGAGAGCAGTTGATGCTGTTTATCCTGACTTTAGCAAGGTCTCCCATAATATTATCATTAAAAAAAACCCTGCACGGACCAAGTAAGTGGCTAGTGGGGTTTACTGAAAACTAACTGGACTGCTAGAATGTAGTGATTTTGATTCTAGGCCTTCCTTGGTAACCAGGTTGCAACTGAGGAAGTGGCCATGTTCCCAATATTCCATATGATTTTTTACGTAAACCAGGGTATAAATAAGAAGGGGGAGAAGCCTCTTGCTCTCTTTCCTTTCCGGTGGATCCGGGAGCAGGTTCTCTGCTATCGGCTCTGCTCGTGTGGGGGAGTGAGGCCCAGTGAGGCCTTGTGGACCTTGGGAAGCGGAGAGTGCCGGCGGTCGCTTGGTGCAATTCTGCTATCTCAAGGAGAGTAGTAAGATTTTCTTTTGTTAGTTCTTTACTGGTTGCTCCCGGGTTTTAATTGTGCGTATCTGTTTTGGGTTTTCCCTTTCCCTTTTCCCTTCAGGGGGGAGGTGTTTGGGGTCCCTTCTTCCGTGTACATAGTATTCTGATTGTATATAAGTGTAAATACACATATATATTTTTATACAGCTTTGGTTGGTCATTTTGGTGTTTTCAGTAGCTCTTCCCTTCTCCCTTTCCCTTGTGTTCATGGAGGGGGTGGTGGAGGAGAGGCTGCAAACTGTAAGGGTTGAGCATTCGGCGGGAAAGTCGGATCCAAACCGTTACATGGGCGCAAAGGTCGGGGCTCTACAAAGTCCAGCTGGAGATCTGACAGAAGTCTCGTGAAGTTCAGGAAGGGGAAGTACAAAGCCCTGCACGGAGGGAAGAGCCACCACATGGAGCAGTACAACCTGGGAACCTAACAGATAGAAAACGGTTTTCCAAAAATGGATCTGGTGCACACCAAGCTGGGCATGAGCCACCAATGTGCCCTTGCAGCAAAGAAGGCTAATGTTATTCTGGGCTACATTAGGCAGACTGGTCCTTCCTCTCTGCTGAACTTTGGTCAGACAAAGCTGGAATACTGAGTCCAGTGCCCCAGTATAAGAAAGGCATGGACATACTGGAGTGAGTCCATCAAGAGGCCACCAAGACACGATTAAGTGATTGCACCACCTTTCAGATGAGCAGAGGTTGAGCAAGCTGGAACTGCTCAGCCTGGAGCTGAGAAGGCTCAGGGAGATTTTATCAATAGCTACAAATATTTGATGGGTGGGAGTAGGGAACATAGAGGCAGACTCTTCTCTTTGGTGCCCACTGGCAGGATGAGAGACAATGGGCATAAATTGAAATAGAGGAAATTCCATAGAGACTTAAGAAACAAAATAGATTACTGTGAAGATGGTCAGCTGCCAGAACACACTGTGGAGTCTCCATCCTTGGAGCTATTTAAAACCCAAGTTGACATTACCCTGAGCAACCTGCTCTCACTGACCCTGCTCTGAGCAGAGTTAGAGTAGATGATCTCCAGAGGCATCTTCCAGCCTCAGCTGGTCTGTGAGTCTGTGAAATTTCATCTGTTTATAGGCTGAGCAACAGTTTCTGGAAGCACTCCAAGACACACAGAACACCTCTTAGAACTCATAGCCCCATCAAAAAAAGCCTCCATAGATTGACTTATTACACCAGAAAAAAATTAATTCCTTGGTTACTATTTAGGGCTAAGACATTTTTCACTTTCTAGATAAGAATTTACCAGATAAGAAGCAAATAAATTTGGTGTCTACAGTAGGCAGATTTAGGGAAAAAACTCTGTCCACATTTTGAACAAGTTCTTGTTCAAATCATATCCTTCCTTCAGTTAAGGGGAGGATTATTGGTCAAGTAAACTTTGCTTCACATTTGCCTGCAACATCTCAAGAGTAAAATGAATCAATTCAGCAGTAGCAGCAGCTGGGAAGAGTTGGGAAACAACTGTTAAATCAGCTTAAGATAACATGCAAAAATTAGCAAGCCTTCTTGGGGGAGGAAAGGGCTTATTTAAAGTAGTATAAACAGTACAGCAATGGATGTGTATGACTCAGAGAAATGGTAAAATGGCAAGAGGACTAAAGAGAAAATAAGAGAGCTGACAACAGTATTGGTAGAAAGAGTCTGGGCTTCACAATTCAGCTGCTATTCCCTAAGAAAAATAGGCTTGTCCTTACAAGATGAAAGGGTGAATGTTCACTGTCATTCAGTTTCTTTCAAAATATAAAATGTTTCCAATTTTGGTTTCCAGCTGTAACAATTGCAAAACATTATTAAGTTAACGCCTGTGCTAAACCCAGCAGTAATTCTGAATTGATTCTGTAAAGACATGCCTTGTTTTGAACAGGAAATAGAGATGGACAACATAATCCAATAGATTCCTTTCCCAAGGCAAAAATGTGCCCCAACTTACATTCTCTAAAGCTTTACATCAATCAGGTAACCAGGAGAGAAATACCATTTCACTGAGGATAACTTTTACTCTTAATAGAGGAATTTGATATAACTAAGTACAGGTTCTACTTATCTGCTTTCTAGAAAGCATCTTGATTCAAGCAACGTCTTTCAAAGCTACACTACTATCAGTGAGCCATGCTGTACGCAAGGATACAGGGTATCATGGAACTTGAAAAAGTTATTGGAAAAAAATTTAGATTTGTGATAATTTTTATATTTATAAAGCTTTTTGTTTACAGTAAGTGTCATATATTCTAATGTTAGATAACTGCTCCTGGAATCTACCATTTATTTCACAGTTTTAAGTTTCCCTCCATTCCTTCTCTTGTTAGAGCTTTCAGAACTGATATATTTAATTATTAGGAAAAACAGAAAGGTCAGAATCAAGCTTACAACACGCTTGTCCTTTAGAGACTACTATAAAAGGAACTGTTCTCATGCTGGCGAGAAAACAAGAATTCCTTTTTGTGAAAAGTTACTTGGCTTCACCTTTGGTTTGCATTCAACATCCAATGCAACTGAAACTTTCTCCTCTGTAAACAGAGTATAAGCAGAGCAAACACTTTAATCTGGATCTTCTGCATTTTTGGAGAGTGAGTAACCATCAGTCAATCAAGTATTTATAAATGTGATCTTAGAATTTGGTGTAAAAATATACTGATCTCTATTTTCAGTATCGTTTGCTGGGCTTGGAAGGGTGGGGCAGGGAGTAAATATAAAATATGTACTGAATCACATGATAGGAAAAGGTCCACAGTAAATAAAGTCAAACGAATAAAAGAAATACTGTTGTATTCCTGAAATCTAGTGGAAAATAATCTGAGGTTTCTAACAATCTTCACTAAAAGCAGCACAAAAAACCACTAAGCTGAGTTTTTTTGAATTAATAAGCCTGTACACAACACATCCACAGGCTCACCATCAGACCATCACAGGTTGGTAACTTCTCAGTTTCCTCTTCCCCTTCATTTTTATGAGCAGTTCCCCTTTTTACCATGGGCTAGTCCCACCTGGATCTCTCTGCAGCAAGGAGCACCTCTGTCCTTCTCGCTTCCCTCAGACCCAAACAGACTTTCTCAAGTTTTCCTTTCTTATGAGTTCATCAGCTTTGGGGTGAGTTCGACAGCCAGGAAGAGTTGGAGACTCATACCTTCTAAGCACAGGAATGTGACAGGATGGCTTTATGTCTAACAGCATTTTTGCCAGTATTGAAGAAATGAGCACAAATGTTCTCAGTTATTCCTATCCTCAGAACCAGCCATTTATATCAGAACGTGTCGAGGGATCCTATCCATTTATCTACAGAACCCACCATCCAGGAACTTCATAAGAAGCTCTTTAACACCTCCAATAATGCTATCTATTTAATGTTATTAACTTTTTAGAAAATACAGTGCCTGCATTAATTTTGCACAAGCTCAGCAACAGCTAAGAAGATTTGAGGTTTGTTCAGAGAGAAATAATTCATTAACAGTTTTTTCCAAATAAAAACTTTAAAATACTGGGGGGGAAAAAAACAAACACTGAGAAAACAAGGTGAAGGGAATCACTGAAGTATTTGTGTGTGATGAGCATGGAGAGGCTTAGGAGAGAGGACTTTTTTGTTATAACCACCATCAGCAGAGTGCAAGCTGTGTCAAAGTAGTAAGAAGTCTCACTGCAGAAATGTTTTTTATGAGAAGCTTGTACCTGGTTAAGACCAATAAAGAAATCTTTTTTTCTTTCATTCTTTTCTTTCTTCTCCCCCCTCCTGCCCCTTGGTTTTTCTCCCCCTCTCCTGCCACTGCAGTCCATGACCTTCACAAGAAAGCACTTCTTTGACAACAGGCTACGAGCCTCCAAGGACTAGCACTGCTTTCTGAGAGAGAAAACTGTTGCCTCATTCAGAATCCAATCAAAACCTGAATGTACCAAGTGAAAAATAAACCAAGGACATCATTATTCTGTTTCACTGTGATTTGGCTTGCCTTCAAATCTCATACCCTGTATATCTGAAATAGCAGCAACGCCTCCATTAGCTGGGCCTTCCAACACTTTAATCAAAGTATCTTTCAGAATAAAAAGGCAGAGAAGTCAAATTCCAATCACCCCTTAAATTCCTTCAATTCCCTGTGCTACACAACATTAAAACCCATGGATAATTTCCCATAAAAAACAGTGTGCATGTGTGCAGACACTCAGCCACGCGGGCAGGCGCCAATTTTAGAACATAGCAAGCACCAGGGGGGTGAGACAGGGAGGCTCTCCCATGGACATCCTGTGCTCACGGCCACGCTCCTGCAGCCAGTGTAGCTCATTTTCACAAGTGACAACAACTTCTACACTTTGTAAGAAATACAGGTTATCGTGCATCCAGCAGAACAATGCCCTGTGCCTAGTCCAGTGCACATTACTAAATTTTCCCCCCTCTTCTTTCTAAGTGTATATTAAAAATTTTCCCCCCTCTTCTTTCTAAGTGTATATTAAAAATGTCAGATGCTGGTGTGTTTCTTTTTTTTGACTGGGACACTTCTGGAGGACAAGAGACGCACGGTTTTCTCAGACTTTACTGACGGCCAGAGGAATTAAGTGGTTAAAAGAAATAGGCACAAAAGGTTTAATTAGCCTGACTAAAACTCACTCTCTTATTCTGGGGTGCTCATAATACCGTTAGGTCTCCCAGGACCTTTCAGAATATTTTAGCAAAGGCAATGTAAGCAAAATGTGATATTCTAGATTCACATTTAGGTCATGTCTACACACTGAAGATTATTTAGGTTTTTTTTTTTTCCCCAAAGCAATCCTCAAAACATTATGTTACTTCACGGAAAAATACTGTAGGGGAAGAAAAAAGCAAAAAAACACCACCCTTGGGTCTAACATACTTTTGCAATGTTTTCTATGAGGAAATTTTTACAACTGTATCTTTTTTTTATTATTAAACTATGCTACTTTTTTCCTGGTAAAGATTATTATCTTTTAAAAATGTTTCAAGAAAGAAATTCAGTATAAATGTGACAACTGTTATCTTGTATGAACATATCCAAAATTACAAGAACATAGGCTTTTGCTCACGTAATACTACTTCTTTCTCCTACATATGCTTGTGATACTTAAAAACTATATTTTGCCTTTCAGAATAAGTCTGCATACAACTGAAAAAATCATATAGATACCCATTATTTTAAAAATACAGAACTAGAGACAGAAAGGAACAGAAAACCTGCCAAATATCAGCCTCATGCTCTAAATAATACCCTAAAATTAAAATATGTCTTGCAAGAAGAACCAAGAAAGATTATGACTTTCTTAAAATACAGCCTATCTCTGCCTCAAAAGACATTGTTAAGAATGTTCTGACCTGTTACACATGTGGCAAGTAACCTAGAAGGGAAGCTTCTGTGGTCTCTGCAGCAAAGAGCAACTCCTCTGCTCCACATGTGTTTTTCTGGGAAGATGAAGGAGCTTGTTGCCTTGCGTGGCTCAGTTGGCAAGACATTCTGCAAAGCCACACTCCACTAACCATTACTTTTGCTTTCCATAAAGCTCAGTCTTTGATAAGGCACAATAATTTAAAATTCCCAATGCTGTTCTGCTTCCCCTGACAGTGACACAGTATTATCGCAAGTGCATCCTCCTCGACAGCAATGTGATGCTATAAAGTTCCGCTAAATTTATCGAGGAGCCTTTTTCCAGCGGTTAGCTATAACACAGTACAATGGTTATCCTCCTAAATGATAATTAAGCTTTGGGGTAACATTTAATTGAAAATGTGCTGTGAAAATCAACAAGTCAGCTTTTTCAAGTCAAGGCTGCTTGGTTCACAATACCATTCAATGTGATTTTGTTTAACAGTAATCCATGACAAAAATATATGAATCTAATCCTGTTTCCTCTGGAGATCATTTGAAAACACTTAACGCCCTGGACAGTTCTGTGGTTTGAATAATTTCACAGTATTAGTCAAGAGTTAACTTTTTTTTTTTTAAATATTGTACCTTTTCAGTAACAAATAGCATGATCTGATCAGTAACTATGTTCTATTAGTAATATAATCGACTTGTTTCCTAAAAAAAAATTAAAAAAATATAAAAAGCAAGAGGGTTAATTTTCACAGGATCACCAATTTTATATGTAACATGCCCTGTTCCTTGATCAATAATCACGTTGGAAAGAGCCATGGGCAGCCTGGGGATGAGGGGTGATGGAGCAGACACTACATAGGAGCAGACAGGATGAAGCACCCATGTTGCACTAGCTAGGGAGTAACTTTCCAAGCAGCTCTGTCCTCCCATCCAAGATCCAAAGAAACTTGTTGCCATCTTTTTCCTATCTTACTGAGTTGCCTTGAGCATCAGCAAATCATGCAGCCCAACAGGAGCAGGCTGCCACCCCAGTGCTCCCCCCCAAGGTGTGTGTGTGTCACTGAGCTCATTTTGGAGGAGCTTCAGTGGGACCCCAGTGCCCCACACAGCTACTGAGAGTTTGTGACCAACAGCCGGACCCAGAGTGTACCTTTGAGGTCAGCTTCCTCCCAAAGGGATGCAGAGCACATCCTCTGGCACGTGCACTGATACACAGTCATAAGCAAGGAGCCTGACATCTGAGAATTCACTTCAGAAATGCACTTCTGATCTGAGCTAAAACATGAACCTGGATGGACCCCTGCTAGAGCACACCCATGCCATCCTGTAAGAGACCCCTTGTGGCCACCAACTTTCAGGCAGAATTAGTTTCTTTTCCATGCTGGATGATTAATTCTATTTTTAGTCACTACTTTGTGCAAATCCAAGCACAGAAAGAGGATGCCTGTGTGTGACTGCAAGCAGAATTTGGTTCCATGTCAAAATAAGGATGCAGAAAGAGGATTATGTCTGCTAGAAGGAAGACATACAGCATATGATACTGAATCCCCTAGGGAGACTGGTTTCTGAGATGAAGTTCACAGTAATCTCATCATAATTAAAACAAAATGAAATTTATGGTATCTCATTTCCCCGCCACTTTATTGTTTAGGTGTCATTGTCGAAGACTGCAGAAATCTAAGAAGAGACAGCCTCTGCCCCAAGGAGTTTCAGTCTAACTCAGGAAGAAGTAAACACTGAATAGCTCAGGAAAGAAAGTAAAGCCCTCGGCAATGAATAAATACCTTTATGTTTTCACAAAGGTCATTCTCAGCAAAAGTAAGACAAAGCAGGGAAGGGGGAACCTGTCTTTACTGCTGTGGCATGGAAGAGAACAGAATAGAAAAAGGAAGAGGTGAATGCAGAGGTGGATTGAGGGTCAAAGAAGGGACTCGAAGAAAAGAGAAAGGAGTATTTAAAGAATAATGCAAAGATGTAAGTGACCACTGTCACCTCCAAGAGCAAAAAGTTTCCATCCAATATAGAGGAAGAAGGAAAGGAAGGACAGGCAACAAGTAGGAGAAGTGACACATGCTGAATGAAGGCTGTGGATAAATTTGAGAGCATTATTTTGGGCACACTTTGTCACAAAGTGCAGATATAGGTTTTCCTTTTTTATTGAAATACAACTATAAAAAACTTTGACAATGTTATACAAAATTATATAAAGAAAAATGTCATGCTTTTTAAAAAAGTGAGAATACAGGTGAGGAAACCAATTCAACTAAATAATTCCAAAGAAGTGCTAGGACATCACCCTTTCATTTTAAGTATGAACATAGTTACATAACATGTAACTATGCAAGTGATAGCAAGTTACCATAACATGTAACATAGCAAGTGATTTAATGGCTCTTGTCATGAATGCTATTCATCTGCTAGATGCAACTCTGGTTTTCCATTCGTATTTTACAGAAGCTCTAACACAACTACTTTTTTTCTTTCTTTCACCTGCTACATCTTCAGAGTGCAGTTACAACTTTTATACTAAGCAGCACATGTCTTTCCCCCTTACTTAGTAAGCACGTGCCCAGCTTTCCTTGCAGCACTGTCTCTTCCTCAAGGCTGAGGACTAGAAATCTGGGCTGACATTGTGATTCCCTTGGAAACAGAGTATATCGAAAAATGGAGAAAGCAAATTCTCCTTATTTCTCTCCGAAGAGGACTTGTGAAAAAGGTTGGGCACTATGTGGGTTTCTTTAGAGTATGTGATCTTCGTCTTGCTAAACAGGAGTAAAAGCCCTTAGGAGAAACCCATGGCATTTCTTCTTCCTAACTGCATCCCCAATATTTTCAGAAGTCTAGCAAACTGTCTCATAATTATTATAATATGTGATCATGGTGATCTAATCATTCTACCTTACTTGAACTGCCAGACTGTGTCCAATAAGTAAAAGGTGCTATCACCGAGGGAGATCTCTTAGGAGGACAAAACTGTCCAGAAAATTTTTAGCTTATCTAAGTCTTATTTATTGCACAAGAAAACACAGTTTGAGTTCATCTTGCAAAAAGGGAAAGCAAATATGGCAAAAGGCCACACCTGCACCTTGAAATTTTCTGGTTTAAGCTTCTTTCCTGTCAAACATAACAAAATCTAACATTAGTTTTAGACTGTCTTCACTGCATGTTAGTGGCCATGCAGTCCATTATATGTTATGGGTTAAATAACAGAGTGTATGTATTTCCCTTCCTCTTACCATCAGAAAGTAGAGAAAAACAGACATTCTATTATTATAAAGACATAGGAGTAAGCTGAGAGTGGAAGAGCCAAAATAGATTTTAAACCAGGGGGCAGGGACCATAGATTATGCCCAGACAACACTGACACTTCTTTTTTCGCCAGCACAATCTGTTCTGAGAGCCTGGGTGGGGAAGAAAGATCATCTGTGAGCATGGTAGATGGATTTTAGAGCTCTATGTCATTCTTTCATTCTTGCCTCTCTTCAGTCTACTACTCTTGTCATCCTCTGTTTTATTTCTTAATGCCCACAAAGGGTAGTTCTAACCCAACAAACAAGTGCAAGTCTGGAAAAGGTACCTGTTTTTGTTTTTTTTTCTGGGAAGTTCATGGGAGAGCTCAGCTGCTGCTCCCTTCGAACAAAACTGACACCCTCTTGTTCGGTTGATACCAGACAGTTCAGTGGCCAGAGAACTCTTACTCTGTAAGTTAATATTAGGCAATGAAACTGCATATGCCATTACAGTTCAAAGAAACTGATTACTCCTTTGATGTGTTGCCAAATTATTAGAATAATGACACTATTTTATTTTATTTTTCAAGTGTATTGGTGTGTCTTCTCAATTCTTTGGTTTTTAACCCCATGCTTTAGTAACTGGTGAACTTCAGAAAGAAATGTATTATTTTTATTCAAAGGAGAGCTGGATGCTGTTTCAGGAGGACTTCTTTTATATATATATAATGTACAGGATATTAGCCCCCTAACAGAGGCAAAATAAAATCTCTTTATTTTCCCCCTCTGGTGTTATCCTCCTTTAAACTTGGAAAGTAAACATTTAAAAATGCATGCTGTTAGTGGGCTGTGTAGCACTACACCGCTCTGTCAAAGTGAATATTGTGATAAATTATGTCAGTCTGTTCATACTTACAATCATCTTCCACTTCCTCATACCAAAGCATGTGAGCAGACATGAAATCTCTCCACAAAACAGAGGAAAAAGAAAACAACAGCAAGATATTTCTTGGCAAAGTGTATCCCAACTTTGCTGCTCCAGTGGCTTTTGCTGAATTAGGCTTGTCCCTGCATAATGCCAGATGTGTCTCTGCACAAGCCCAGGCAGCTCTGCAGTGGAGAGGGCAGGAATCCCCCGGGTGGGATGCCGCTCTGGGCTGGCTGCTGGCAGGGTCCGCGGTGTCCCGGGCAGGGAGAGGCAGGGATCCTCACTTCCACCCGGCCGGCATGGTAACTAATGCCAGTGCTCTTTGGAGGCCCCTAAATGTTTCAAATTCCAGGACTTGCGCAGAAGCAATGCTCTGTGCTTCCCTCAAAACAAAGTTGATTTCCCATAATAGGACAGCCCATGCACTCGACATATAAGGCTCTGCTTCCAGGGTGGCATGTGCAATGGATTTAAATTATGTGTTGCAGCTTCCCAAGGAACATTTAGGCTACAAAGCGGGGTGAAGAAAAGGAAAATTTTCCTGCTCCCTTTGCGCAGTTCCCCTGAGATCCCTATGAAGCAGATTTGCTTCCTTCCCAGCAAATGACCCACAGCCCATCCCCAGACAGGATCCTCCCTTTTCGGGAGAGAAGCAGTAACCCTCCCTGACTTTTGGGATTTGAACATCGCTTCCAAGCAGAGGAAAAAATAAACAAATCCAAAAATAGTGTTGTCACCAAACTGAGTGTGTAACTGCTAACACAATCTGTGATAAGTCAGTAGCTGCTTTTTAAAAAGAAAGAAAAAAAAACAAACGCAAAAACTATTGACTTGCAATTGACCTTTCCACTCCCAACAAAACCATGCAGTACTGCTGCTATACACAGCCCAGAGGCTGCAGAGGAAGCAGAGGAGGGAGTGTATTCAAGCTGCCTGTGGGAACGTCCCTTCAGTCTCAAATCCCAAAAGCTGCTGGACCCAAAGGGGTGGGACCTGGGCTGATGCTCTCCCCGTGTGTTCGGTCCCAGGCCTCTTTACTTTACACAGGAAGGAAAAATAGGCCTCCACACAATACTTGGGAACAAAACCGTGGCATCCTCCACCCAAACCCAGATTTTATAGGGCTGCTTTTTACAATATATACTTTGTACAGTATGTATGGCTTTTAGAGACAGGCCATATTAAATCATGGCCATTTGAAAAGTCATTTGAAAAAATACTCTTGCACTGTTCATTGCTTTTAAAAATCTATCCCTAAAGCCTGAAAAGTGCTATTTTTCAATTTTAAAGCTTAAAGTGTCTAGTCATGGTGATTAAAAGTTTATAAGTAAATTTCTGAATTATACAGAAAAATAAACACAAACATGAAATATGTAATATAACTTTACAGCTAGTGGCATTTTCTACACCGATAGTTAAATTAATACACTGAAGAACCTGATGTATAGTACACACTAACAGACTCCAAAGGATTAATTTGAAGCCCACAGGAACTGCAAGTCATGAACTGATGTAGAAAATAATCTGAAGCAGAGCAGAGCACGCTGTGACAGCAGCAGCATTTTGATTATTTGAGGGAAAAGGAGACTGAGAAAATTCAGGAAAGGAACTGCTTATTGTGCAAAATTCTGTTTTAAAATACCTAAGGTCACCCTTAATAGCACACACTGTCAATAACTGAGACTCAGTAATGTACTTATAGTCTACAAGTGAAAGTTATCTTGAAGGTAGGTGTCTGATACTAGAACTGTGATCCTCCTGGCTTCTATTCATTTCAAGGTGACAATCTTTTTCCTCAAAATTTTTCAGGTGTCTGAATCTCTGTTTCTAAATATGACCAGAGGGCCTTCATCTCAGCAGAGATCTGCAGTCTGTTTTTACACCTAACTCTAGTCATAATCCACAAGAATTCATGTTGATTATCCATCCTGGCTTTGAGATCATGGCTTTGAGACCATCAGAGAATATTTGGATCAGGCTCTGCAAGAAATACAGTGCTACTCAATACTTTCTTGTAAAAAATGGCCCAAAGAAGTGTCTAGTGATAATATTTACAATAAATTACAAATTAAACAATCTTCCAGATGCAAGAAATCCAGATTTGCTTCCTCTCCTTTTGCCGGGAGAGTTCAAAACTCTTCTTCCTGAAAAGAACACGTGGGTCATTCACAGGAGGGCAGAAACCTTCAGCCTAGAAAAAATTTCCTTCCTCCTATTGATGCTCCTCCAGTTAATGGGGGGAAAGGACTGCAACAAAATTGAGAGGCTCTCAAAAACTTAATACTATCTTCAACAGCTATGAATGCTGTGATTGGTTAACACTGAGAAACATCAAGTCAACTGAAAAGAGATTTAATATGCATCTCTTAGTCCCTACCAGCCAGCATCATGTGCACTTTTATTTTATGGATAATGTGGAACAGGTTTATCATTTTGACACACCAGGTTTTCTTATTTATAGGAGGCTTTTTTGTCTGAACCAGCATTAAAAGCTCTATCTTCAAAAACAGAGAGCAAGTCACAGACCACTTTACCTTTATGTCAAGTACACTCAATAAATGTTGGTAGTCTGAGACTGCCTGCCTCACCCTTCCTTCTAGATGCTGTAAGTAGCAGGCTCTGTCCTGCAGCAGCTCTGCTCAGTGCTCTGAGACTACAGTGCCTGTGCTACAAGGCAGGAAAGAAACAAGCTTCAAAGTCACAGATAATTTGGAAAATGTATAAAATCTGGAATGATAAAAATGATTTTTTTTTTAAATGATTGTTGCCAGCTTTACTTTAATGTTGCCTTCCTCTTTCACAATCAGTAATGGGTTAAATGAAGGAAAATTGTCATTGTCACAGAAATGGTTCGAGTGACTTCCAGCCTCCTATTAACTAATTCTTTATACAGAGGCTGTTTATTTCCCTGCTTGAGAAGTCCTTTCAAAGCCCAAGTATTGATAAAGATGAAAATATCTCCTTTCTGACGGCATGAGCGTGACAGCAATGCAGAGTTGCAGAAAATGCCGAAGAGGCCAGCAGCTATCTGAAAACAAGGCCCAACAATAAACTGCCTGTTCAGGCACCATGTAGGGGATTGGGTTCAGCATATGTCAGCATGGCTATACAAAAGAAATGCATTTCAACATCCAAATTTGGCAGCCATGTATATTGTCTCAGTAAGCTAAACCAGAGGGAGGTTAGCACTTGAGGATAATGGTCAATCTTCAGGCTGGACGTGGGAACCAAGTTCTTAGTTCTCTAACTCTTCTTCTCCTGTACCTTAAAAAAGGGCTACATTGAAATTCAGGACTTCTCTGTCAGAGGAAAAAAAAAGTCACAATTGGAAAATTACGTTTTTGACATAATTGATATGGGAGGAGAGGTCCCCAGTTCAACATAAATGAATCAAATAACTTCATGTTAACAACCTCCACAGAGTAACAAATCTTCCATCACACTGTAATTTACTATGATACAAGCACCTAATAAACCCCCAACAGAGCAAAGCACACCATATTGCCATTTGTAACATCTATCTCCTTTCCCATTGACAGATAAAACAAGAAAATAACAAATAGGTAGAATGCTGCACAGAACTGATTTACAAACCTCCTACGACTTTTTAAACACCCCAGTGGCACGTGTTGTTTGCCAGTACAACTCAACATCAGGCAGAGTGCTTACAACATAAACCTAAGACAGATGATATTTTGATTATAATTTCAGAAAGCATTTCAACCTTTATTCCACCCTATTTTTAACTTCCTGCCCATGTTGACCTTAAAAAAAAGGCAATCCAAGCCTGTCGCCCAGTTCAGCCATTAAGCCCATAACAAGATGTCTCTGTGTTCTTGCCAGTATTTGCAAATTTATCACCTCTATCTGGGTAGGAAGAAGTGCTGAGCTGTAGGGACTATTGGACTGATGTAAAGGGAGAACCGGGATGAGATTCTTTAAAGCACTAATGTGCAGAGTGAGGTTTTGCCCTGGTGGTATATTGGCTATGAGCCTTCTTATTATTCACTTCCTATTGTTATGAGAAAAAGACAACCGCTTGTGTGTCAGCAAGAGAGGAAAACCAAATATTTGACAGCTTTACCACAACAGAAGTAAAAAGGCAGCTTCTGATTTTCATGTGAAATAGGCAAGAAAAGAAAAGAAAAAAAAAGAAAATCTTTCCGATGCGAGCCACTGAATGACTTTTTTCTTTTGTTTCTTAGCTTGTTTTTACTTCAAAAAGTAATATATTGTAGAAAGTTTTAGTACAGGTTGCAAGGGGGTTCTTTTTTCTCTCTATGTTTATTTGATCTGCAGACCAGAAAATAAAAGAGGGGAAAAAAAAAAAAAGCCCACCAAAAACTTGCTCTTAATTCTGAAGGGAATTAGTAGGTTTTGGCTTCCAAAGTGGAGTATATAAATATAAGTTTATAGTCAGAATATTAATAGCCAATACAGTGATAAAGACAAAGCCTAGGTATGTTACAACAGCCTAGGTAGGCAAGGTATGTTACAACAATTCACTGTATTTCTGTATCATGAAACACTTCTGTTTCAAAACATGCTCTAGCATATTGGTTCTTTACTGCGTTTGTGCTGTTCCCAGGAAAGCTATCTCCTTCATGTCATGGTCACTGTGAAATAGAGGTTACTGTTTCTTGGAGACCATCTAGCAAAAAGAAGGGCTGCGCTCACTTGTTGCTAGTTCAACACAAGTAACTCTCAGAAAACACCATCCATTTGGAAAGCTTCGGCTAAAGAACAACCAATCCTTTTTACCTAGAGGAACTCTCCTGAGGGAGAGGTCCCAAGCAGATTTAGCAGGAAAGCATGTCCGTGCTTTGTAGATCTTTATTCTCAAACCCTGTCAATTCTCCAATTTTCAGAAACTTTCACCTCAGCAGAAATGAAATCAGTCTTTACTGGAGTCAGTTGGACCTGACTCCTCAGGAGATATACTGAGCCATCAAAAGGAAAGTGTAAAAAAGGATAGCAAATTATATAAAAACTAATATTAAGAGTACAAAGAAGAGAAGAGGAAGAAGATTTTAATTACTGATATATACATGGTAGGAACCAAAGTAATAAAGAGGAATTAGAATTACTCATTTATGCTTATACAGTGTCTGGTCTTGATCACTCTAGAGAGGCTAATACGACCAGAAGGGAGAACATCTTATTAACTAATATTCCTTTCTCTAGATTTAGGCATGTAACTCAGTCCAATCACCATAAGCATCCCACATAATCTACAGAGAGCATTCTCCTCTGGAGAGTGCCTGCGTATCTAAAATAAGCTCCTGCCCCAAAATGCCCTTAGTGGAGCAGGGGGGTGTCTTTCTCTGGCTTTCTCTTGTGTTGGTCCACCCTTGGTTTTGTGTCCAGACCATAAAAGGCCAAGGTCAGGCTGTCCCTCTCTTCCCTGTCTTCTCAACATCCACAGGAAGAAAATCTGAGCCCACAGACCAGAAGTGAGAAACATCACATGAGGTCCCCCAGTTCAACTGAAAACTCATTGGTGCAGTTATTTTCTCAGGTTGGGTACAACCCACATGTGAAATCCCCCCCGTTCTGAAAGCCATTGCAACTCACCCAAGGGAAGTCTGTATTCAGCATCACCAACATTACAGAGGAACTCTTCCCAGACTCCACAATACTTAAATGAAACCAATAATAACTTGATAACTTGCATCACATATAAATGGTGAAATACTAACCAATTTTTATGCACTCACACACATTCCCAAGCACATATGTCACGGGAGAGACCAAGTGCACTCACAGGGAAGTACTGGCGATGATAATGTGTGCGTGTGCATATTTAATACTTCTTTTAAGAGGACCCAATTTCACAAAGTTGAAAACAATTATAAAACCTCATCAGTGAGGAGAAAGAAGTTAAACAGAGAAATGTGAATGATAATTGGAAGGTGTTTGAAAACACTGTTCAGGCCTACAATGTCATTACTAAGAAAATAAGTTTCATTGAAAACAAACAACTGCAAACAAAAACAAATTTAGTCTAGAAGACACACAAGTATTTAAAAAACAAAAGCAAACACAATATTAAGGAGCAGAGGAAAAATGCCAAGCTGATTGCAAAGAATATCAATAAGGAACTAAGAGGTAATTATGAATCAGAGTCAACAATCCATACGTACGATACAGAGAATTCACCTAGGTCTGCAGGCAAGCTGCATCAGCTCTGCCAAAGACAACTCAAGGTCACTTGGCACAGCAAAAGTGCTAGCTGCTCACATAAACACTGTTTTCTTTAGGGAAACACAACTTGAATGCCAGCTGCCTACACAGTATCCCAGTCACCCCATCATGTAATCCCTTGGCTTTATTCTCCTCCAGTCAACACTTCAGCTGCGTCCAGTTTTGACACAACATTTTATGAAAGCCATAGATAAACTGGAGAGCACTTCGCATCACAAATATACAAACAGCTTTCTTCGTAAAGAAAGACTGAGGGAATACTGTGTGTTTAGTCTAGAAAGAAAAGGCAAAGAAGTACATAGCCGCCGCCTTTCAGCATCTGAGGATCACAATGCTCCATTATTTTTCACATATGCCACGGAAATTGGGGTAAAATTAAGTGGGATTTGATATTACGAGAAAAATCTGGGAGTACCATATTACTTGCATATATGAGAACATATACACACAGAGGTCAAAAAAACTTTTACGCTGAAGCTTGTAAGGAAAAGTTTAACAATTTCTTCAAGGGTAAAAAAGTCTATTTGATCTATCTCAACCCTTGCAGCAGATGAAATCTAATGCCTGTCAGCTCTGTATTTCTGTAACTCTCTGAAAAAAGATTTGCAGAGTAGCTAATATGGCCAGTCATATACAGTTCAAGTTTGTATTCATCTCATAAACAAAACAATTGTGTTGTTAAAGGAGAGCAGCCCAATGGATACAGGAGTACACACTGACAATTTGGAGACCTAAATTTTAGCAGCAGTTCTGCCAGTCACTCATTGTTCCACTTCTGCCTTGTTTTTTTTTCCCCCTTCCCACATAAAAAACAAATACAAGCTAAACAACTTCTAAGCATTAGCCTGTTTAATTATTGTTTAAGATAGGTGACAAACTGCTTAAAGTACAGGACTATTAAAGGTCTGTGTTTTAATTACATTGATTTCACCCTAAGTCTCCCTAGATGACAATTGCTCAAAGCCTTAGTTACAGTGGCAAAAGACTGTCACATTAAATCTGTGAAGACTGGGCTATTATGACAGCAAATTATGATGACAAAATTCTGTTAGTTCAAGTCTAATGAGACATCACTGCACACACGAGGATGAATGTTAAATTATTTCTGTGTGGGTCTATATGCAGGTCACTACATCAAGATGATGGCAAATTGAAGTTAATGCAAGTCTGCAGAACTCACATTACAAACGTCAAGATGATTGCAAAAATGATGCCACTGCAAGTGAACTATGTTTAAAAAATAGGCTCCTAAACACAAAAATGTATTAAGAGAATGTAAAAATGAAACCACAGAAAATAAAACCAACCCAAATTTTACTTAAAGCAAAGAACATACTGGATACCACTTGTGCTGCCAATCAATTCCTTGCCAAACTGGCCAACGTTGTTCAGGAGGGCACAAAGCCAGGATGAGACTGCCTTACAACTATCTGCCAATAAATTCTGAGTAATGGCATCACTAGGACATTTTTTCCACTAAAAAGAGGTAATTGACTCTGTAGAAATATAAATAATTTTTGAAAATGTGCTTAAGATTATTGTCCTATGATAGAATCCGGTTTGGTCAGGAAATTCCTTCCTAAATTTAATCATATTGATGTTTTTCTCTCTTGTATTCTGGCAGGGTTAGTAGCACATGTCTATTATGAGATTATTCATTAGGCCCAAAAGAAATTAATCAAGTCTCAGGTAAATTCAAATACATAGGATCCACGGCATCATAAGATTAGGAAGATTAGACATTTAATATGCAAAGTGTTCATAATATTTTAATGTGATTAGATCAGTAACACCAAATATCTGGCAGTATGTTTCCTAAGTGCAATGTTTAATTATTACTTCTAACACACAAAGGAAAAAACACTAATTCAAAACCTAAAGAAGTCCTTTTTTTTCTACATTTGAAGTCCTTCCTTCTCCCCGTAATTTTTCTATCTACTAAGTAGAAGAGGTACACTGCATTTCCAGTTTGGTAACAGCAGCTACTTTGTGTCTTTTCAAAAGACTGGCACATCTATCTGTCTGACTCTCTATCTGTAATGTTTTACATCTTCTTATTACCCAAAATATGTGATACTCAGTTCCTGATGAATTATGCTGGTGAACTGAAGTGCTTTGGTTAAATAACAGCCTTTGTCAAGTAGTTTAGGTAGTGCCTGACCTTTACATGGAAAGCATGCGTAATTCTCTCCCATCTAGTGAGGAAGAAAATGAAAAATTTTATTTTATT
Source organism: Cephalopterus ornatus (assembly GCA_013396775.1). Lineage (NCBI taxonomy): Eukaryota > Metazoa > Chordata > Aves > Passeriformes > Cotingidae > Cephalopterus > Cephalopterus ornatus. The sequence continues at coordinate 153,107 of VZRE01013813.1, read as the reverse complement.
GAAAATTTATAAGTTTTTATTGGGCAAATTACACATCCCATTCAGCAAAATATCAGAATGGCAAAATCTCACTTAACCCCCCCAAATTTTAAAAAGGTAACTTATTTCTGAGATAAGTACAGAGTGGCTTGTGCATTTGTCAAAATTTTCAAAATAGTTCCATAGCTAATAAATTAGTAGTTGGAGTACAGAAGAGGAGATCAAAATGATGGGTCCAGGGCTCAAAGTAACTCAGATTACAGACTGAAATTTGTAAGAGTCATTATCACTGCATACATCACATTAAAATTCATGTAGCTTTTCTGGAGACCCACACACATACCACCTGAAGGCATGGATTTTTAGAAGGCTGGGAAATCAGGACATCCAGCTACTCACTAAGCTATCTGTTGGCATGGAACCTCTGCCAACTGAAGCTACCTGTGAATCTGAACCCAACACAGGAAAGAAAACACAGACTGCAAACTATAAACAATGAACCACACAGTGCTCCCTCACTCTGCCTGCTGATTTCAAACTTACTAAATATATTCCAGTAAAGATATATGCTCTGATGGCAATGATATATGATCTGTAGAATTCACTGAATTCAGTGATGTTCTATAACACAAAGAATAGATGATGGGAAAAAGATCTAGGCTTTTTTAAAATCGTTAATGATAAGCAAAGGCACCTAATTATTATAATGACGTAGAAGAAATCCAGCTAAGGAGTTTTGAAACTTAAGAAGCCTCTTCTCTAAGGAATTATTTCAAATCTTAATTGTTTTAGAATATTTAATTCCTTCAGTGCACCTTGAATTACAGGCTGGTTGTTTTGAGGTTTTGTAGCCTGTACGTTGTTTATGCAATATGTATACAAATGCTTCCCACATTCGAACCTGTGGAGTAACAAAAGTCCAAAGGGATTATAAGTTGTGTAAAAAAAAAATGCTTCCTTTAAAAACACTTCATGTAATTTTAAAAATTTAATGTAGATCAGAACTAGAGCAGCTTTACTACTAATATGGAAACTGGGAATTTTTGCAGTCTTTTCTGTTACAGATCCACTAACATACAGCCTGAGTGCCCACTTTCATATGAGTAAAATACACCTCAAACTATTTTTATGCAATAAATTTTGGCTTATACATGTTACATAAGTAAAACTAGATGATATATTAACACTGGAGGAAGTGGCCTACATTTAAAATTCTCTAAAATTAATCAGTCCATAGAAGATAGAGTAACGTGTTCTCTACGGAGGACAACAGCAGCACAGGGACTTAGAGAACAAAGTATTGGTCACAACCTCTGTAGACTTTATGAGAGCAACACATGACTAAATTTATCCAATATTATTTTAGGTGCTTCATGGTAATTTGCCTGGTCTATAGTGACTTTGTCTGAAAGGCACAGTTCTTCTATAGACTTGTTTGAGAACCACCAGCCCCAGCCAGAAATTCCAGTCACTGTCAAACATTTTAAATGGCCTGTGCATAAACACCTGCTTTATTCCCTACCAATGCAGCACAAGTATGACTTCGTCTTTCTTTTTCACAAAACAGAAAAATTACTTCAGATTAAAGTACTCTGTCACTCTTCAATCATTCCAATTACTTATTTTTCCTGTTTGATAAATATATCCATATCGGACTTCTCATAAGGGTATGCTTGACCAGAATACAGATGCATCAAAGACTACTATTACAGTTGAAAGAAATATTTTTAAGCCAAAATATGCAAATAGACTTGAAATGATTTAATGTTGATACATCTTTCAAGTACAAAATTCATCAAACCCCACAATAAGCACTGAAACTACTGTGCAAAGCTGTTTTAACATCAGCTGGATAAAAACTGCCAAATGCAATGCCCATTTTTTAAAACCTCTTCTGGAACTAAAAACCTATGTGTATCTAATCATGGTACTGGTCTAATTTTGAGAAATTGCAATAGGAATAGAACTAACAGACACAGACACAAATCAGTAGGGAAATGTAGTTTACAGGGGAAAACCACACCTCAGGTGTCTGGTAGGCTTCTTTGAAGAAGTCAGTGAGCACACCATCAAGAGAAACCTAGTTTATACAATTTAAAGAACTCTCAATACTGCCTCATTAAAGACCTTAGAGAAACAGATATCATGGAAGAAGAGACCCAGTTTCTCTCATGGAGAAATGAATCATTAAAACACAAAACTACCAAAATCATTCAGCTTTCTCAAGTGTGTATGTCACCAGATATGTATCACAGATCAGCGCCAGGACTGGTCGACATATAAGGTACAGTGATTATCATTACACAGATCTAGAAAAAGAAGGCAACTTTCAAGTTTCCTGATAGTGCTAAGGTATTCAGGGAAATAAAAATGAAAGTTGGCTCCAGAGAGATGCAGAAGAGTCTCAGAGTGTCAACTGGGCAATAAAAAAGACATATGAAATTCAATATTGAGAATATGTGGAGAAAAAGAAATCTCAAATTTACGTACTCAGCATGGGCTCTGAACTAGTTATTACCACTCAGGAAAGAGATCTTGGAGTTATAAAAGGTCTATGAAAATATCAACTCCATCTTAGAGGCTGTCAAAAAGCAAATCAAATGCTGGCCATTACTATGACAGAAATGGAAAGCACCATACAAAATATCATTATGGTATTATTTAAAGTTTTCAGGTGTTCATACTCTGAATACTGTCGGCTGTTTTACTTTCCCTATCACTAAAAAGATACAGGAGGAATAGTAAGGACAACAGAAATGATTGAAAACTAGGGAAAAATGGCTTCCATATAAAGCATGACTACAGAAGAGTCTTCAAGGTAATGTGAGCGGAGTGTGAATGAGCATGGAAGTTAGGTTCTGACGAGGACAAGATCACCCAGAGGATGCACACCAACTAAAGGAGCACAGAACTATGTATTGAGGGGCTAATCATCTAAACCATGCTAGAAAGGGCCTGAGGCTCAAATAAGCAGGTACAAGTCCAGGAAGAGGTCCTGTCACCACCACTGATAGTTCTCCGAAATAATCTGCTCAATGTGCAGAGTGGACAAAAAGAGCTGACCCAGTGCTGGGCTTCCCCACACGTGCTGGGAGCAAATCAGAAGGGTTGGCTTTGCTGCTACAGCATCCTGTGGTGTGCCCATACCTGAAGGGCTGCGTGCAGTGCTGGTCTCCAGGAGGATGCAGTGAAGTTAGAGAAGAGCAACAGGAAACTATCAAGGAGCTGTAGGTCCTGCCTTAGGAGCAGACTTGAAGAGCTGGGAGGCTTTGGTTTCTAGAGGAGAAGGCTCAGAGGAGACAGGACAGATAGGACTGAGGCTTGAAAACCATGAAGGGGGCAAACAGGGTGTATAAGTTATTTACTGAATCTTCTAATACAACGAGAGGTATGTGATGCCCAATTGATTTAAAATACAAAAAAGAAAGTATTTCTTCAGCCAGTGGGCTATCAGCTTCTGGATTTTGCTGCACAAGGAGGTTATGGAGGCAGATGTTTATTATCTGGTTTAAAAAGGAGTTAGATAAATTCATGGACAACAGGTCTGTAAATAGACATTAGAAAGGAACGGGGCCAGAATGCAACCTCTAGCATTTTCAATACTGTAATTGCAGCTGCTGGGGGAAGATGAGAAAATGGACCTCAGGAAGTTTCCAGGCTCCTGTGCTCTCCCAGACTATCATCTCCTATTGCCATTCTCTGGAGAAATAGCCCTGGGCTCGATGCACTATTGTTCTGACCCAGCAGGACATTTTGTATGAACTTAAGTTACACAGAAAAGTAGACTGCAACTGAACATAAGTGAGGTGCACTAAATCATGAGTCTTTAGAGAAGATGAACAGAGAACAATTTTTCAGTGTCTCTCTTAGCACAAGAGCTGGATACAAGAGAGGCAAGAAAAAAAAAAGAAAGAAAATCAGCAGGTGGTTGGTTCAAAACAAGCAAAAAGAAGTACCTCTTCACACTGTGTGGAGCTAAGTGATAGGACTCTGCTACTGGATGCTGTGGATGCCAAGGGTTCATGTCATTCAGCCACCCTGGGAGCTCAGCCTTCACCTCAGCTGCCTCCCCAGCACCAGCAGAAACAGTGTGAAAATCAGGTCTCCTTGAACACTCCTCTCAGGTGCTCAGTCATTTCTTAAAGCAAAAAAGGAACTGGACACATCACCTACCTGTGCCCCACTTCAAGTATGAAACAACACTCTGCAGACAACATTATACCAGCTTTCTTCAACCCCACAGATCAGTCATTCCTTTATTTCCTCTGCCCCAGTGCCTCTCAGGTAAAATGCTGCTGGTAAGCTCTGATGGGAACAGTGCGACACAGGTTAAATCACTGGTATTATTCTCATCTTTCGTAGTTACAACCACCTCTGAATTTAATAGTGTGGTGTGTTTTAGTACAGCAGTATTTGCATGGCAAAATATTAAAAAGCTCTCTGCCTTTTTACCATGTATCCTGCTTTCAAGGGTTTATAATTTAGCTGGAAAAATGCTCACAGCTGAAGATCAGCATTCAAAGTCTCAGTGTCAAGGCAGCATTTCATTTCAGTTGTGAGAAGGAAAACAGTATATCACTTTTATAACTATCAATAGAAGGCTTCTGCAGGGTTTTTACTTTCTGGATTTTTTGCCCAAGACATTTTCCTGTTTCAAGTTAAGGAACTGGATGTATTAATAAGTCACAGCCATTGATGAGAGCAAGAACAAGAAAAGATGACTGTCTTAAAAAATAATCCTACAAAATTAGTGTACCTTTTCCACAATTTTCAATGAAACACAAAGATTCAGGTCTGTAAAGCAATATAGTCATCACTAAAGGATGCAGGGTTGACAAAACTGTAACAGATTTTAAATACTGGCTTCATACCTTCACATTCAGGAGAAAAGAGAGATATTAACAGTAGGACATCTGTAGAACAGAGCAATTCCTAGTTTATCATTTCTAAAATCTTTCAAGGAATAAAAAACTTGTATTTTTTTTACTTTAGAAAAATCATTAATTAAAAGAAGATACCAGCCTTTGCTTCCCACTTCTCAAGTTGTATTCATTGTTTCCACTGACATTACTTCAGAAATATTTACTAATTATATCAAAGTATCTTGTTTATTAATATAACTTTTTAATTTATTTACCTGTCTTCCTACACGCAAACATACAGAGAACTGGATTTGTCTGCAGTCCCAAAACATACATCCCATACATATAAATCTTTGTGGAATTCAATTCATGGCATGGGAGAATAAGAGGTTAATTCATTTCCATTATCCATCACGAGCAGAACTGAAATAATAAAATATTCTACTTTATTTAAGACTGTGTGTCACTCCCTTCTCTCAAGAGCTTCATTAGAAACAGAGAAAATTTGAGAAAGCAAAAGGAAATAACCACACATTAGAAATTATTATCCCTACACATTGAAATATTCACATTGAACAGAAAAAAAACAATAAATACATGTGAGTGTATATATACATACACAATATATACATATACACAAAAACAAATATATACACACATGCAAAAATACACAGCTATAGTATTGTTTTAGAGTAGATATATGGATGTGGAGTATGGAAGGAAGGAGTAGAGTCCAGGACTCTTTGTAATATGGAGTTTGCCAGAAATAGGATAACTACTACACGTGGTGCTAGAATGGACTTGTAGGCACCATAGTTTAAAAGTATCTGGAAATAAGGGAAAGCTTAAGACCACTGAAGTTATCCATGTAGCCACAGGACACAAAAATACTCCAGTGCTTATTCCCTTAAAGGGTAAACATGTCTCCTTCCTGGTTGACAAACTGCATGAACCAGTGCAGAGCTTCTTAAAGCACAGCCATCAGCCCAGGCACGATTCAGTGATGGATAATGCTAGTCACGAACCACCGTATGTGCTCCTTGTGGTGACAGGTCTTAATTTCATTTCTAGGGAAACTCCTCACCTATCAATCTTTGAATTGTCTGTGTCTAATCCTTGTTCAGGGAATATGTCTTGACATAATCAACTTTATCAATTATCGCACAATAGCTAATCTCTTGCTACAGAAGAAAACACTGAGAAGGCGTAATGGCATTACTATGAGGAGACCTCACCTGTCCTCTAAATCATTCCTAGACTATTAAGCCTCAGAGCTCAGTATAGTTCAGAAAATTTCACTGATGGGTTCCTCCAGGCCATTACTACCAGATTCCTCCCGTGATTTGATGACAGGATATGTTATAAACATACAAAATTGCTTGAAAGATATTAATTACAATGTATGCTCTTCTGCTAAGCTCTTGCCATCAGCAATATAGAAATTAAATCCCTTCAATGCTGTTTTCATTTGCATGGGTATCATTAGAATATTCTCATGGTAGCCTGCATCGATGGCTGTGTGCTCGTCTTCCAAGTGAATCTCATGGCCTGATACAGTTATCTTGGTAGTTGCCTACATGAGGGAATTTGTGCAAAGTAAGGCTGTGTTTGAATTTTCTGCTCAGTAATTACTTCAGACAACTCTGCATGTGGACCATTTAGTGCTAGGAAGCTCTTCTGCCTTAACACCTAAAATGATGTCATCTTACAGAAAGGCATTTTTTGGGCTCAATTAAAAATATCATTGTAGAAACCACACTAGTGTTCGGTTTGCCTTTTTCCATTTGTAGATATACCCTTATAGATCACCTCTCTCTTTCTATGTCCTTAAACTGCTTTTTCCTTCAGCCTCACCTCCACTATTTAAAAATAAATAGCCTGCCATTGTAAGGTAAAGATTTATTGGCTCCACCAAAAATATCCTAAGTTTCAAGTTCAAGAGAGGCCGAGGTTGTGATGCATGAAGCTTGGTTTCGCTTGCCTGAGCCATTCGGCAAAAAGTCTGTCCTAACAATTTCTTTTCATAACAACATTCTTAGAAAACAGCTGTAAGCCTTCAGTGTGTTAAAGGCATCATTTAAAAATATTTCCCTCAAAAAGTAAAGCATTGCCAAAAATACCTCCTCTTATGTACTAACAGCAGTCAGTTCATTCAGATGCAGTTTAAGAACTTCTATGAAAAAGACGCATCCTTGAGAGAAACAGGACGTGAGATTCTGGAACTCTGAAAAAACATACTTTTGGGGGAAATTTTTAACAAAGGTGCCTCTATTTGAGCAGGCTTTCTTTTATTAATTGAGAGTTAAAAAATTCCTCCAAGCTCCAGAGTGAATAAAAAGGATTTGAATTTTTATTACATATGTGTCTTTGATAGGATGTGGAGGCACTGAAAAAAGGGGGACCTCTCTGCTCCTCTCCCCTCACCCCCTGCATACACACATGCTAATACACACACGCTAATACACACACACACACACACAGACTGGAATACCAGTTTTCAAATATACAGAGAGACCCTGGAGAGTCAACATTAATAGAACTTAAAAAAGCATGTAAAAACACAACAGAGAAAACTAAAAACATTAAAACCCATGCCCAGGGGTTGAGAGAATAATAATAAGAGACTCTACGCTCAGTTATGCTGTCAGAAACACTCTTCTTAGATGGGGGTGATTGAATCACGCAGGGTCTGACTGCAGCGGAGGTGGAGGTGTGCATGCCCAGCTGCCCACCAGCCTCATTTCACATCCAGGCTCACTCTCCTCTGTAATAAAGACTCCTGGAAGACTTTGGAGGCTTTGTGAAAGCAGAATGGGGAATAAATGCTGCATGGTGGGTGTCGGGGGCTGGAGGAACATTCCTCTGGGGGGGCCCTCCAGGGTCCAAGCCTCTTGTTATTTGCACTCCTGTAAAACCAACGTGTTACTATATGTGCAAAGAACCATTTTTGGCCCAGGCACATGAGTGCAGGGTGTTTCCCATAGTCCCTGGGCTACAAATCCCTCAGGAACAGCAGCCCTTCTCATCAGACTTGTGCAGTTTGGGCAAAACTAATTTTAAGGGTAATAATGAGCCATCAGACGGCGTATTTATAGGATTACAGAATAAGGTGTAGAGCGAGGCAGCACACATGCCAAAGTGACCCCACGCACTCCATCCTGGAGCAAGGAAGAAGAAACCATTAACAGCAACCTCACCCTCCTTGGAGCAAAGCACTTAAGGGTGAGGGGAGGGCAAAATGACTCCCTAAATTCACTCTCTCCAGGTTGAAAACTTCCACCTTGAGATGCAGAGGGTTAACAGGAAAGTGAGCTCACACAAGAGAAAAGGGTGTATACTAGGAAGTTGGTCTATAATGAACAACTGAACTTATGACCATAAAGTATCCACAGCATTGTAACTGGGCAGAAGATTCTTTGATTAGACTGACAAAAATTTAATTAGACTAAGAAAACATCATAGATTTGCCCAGCAGCTCTGCTTCTTCCACCCATAGAAGCATTCTGAGTATATCAAACTGGTGAGAATTCAATATGCATCTTGGTTACAACAAAGCTGTAAAGGACTTATCACAGACCAAACCAGTCAGAAGTTCTACACATAAACCTGAAACAAGATGATTCAAGAATAATGCATCACAAAAATGTTAAAAAAAAAAAATCTGGGCTCCTAAGTGTGACTGATTTGAGCTAATGTTTTGCCACAAAGATTGGACTGGTTCCTCTTAGGAATGGAAACTTGAATTTTATTGTGTGCTTAGGCACACCTGACATTGTGCAGAGAAATCTAAATTGTCATTAATAATATTGACAGCACCAGTACCACAAAAAAACCAGTGACTTCCCCAGTGTCTAGAACAGAGCTCCAATGATTTTTCTGGTATTCTGAAAAAATGCTACATGGGCAAAATAAGTTACCTCTAGAAAAATGTGAGGGCAAGTTGCAGGGGCAGGGGTTTAACTGGAGGGACAGGTAATAGGGCATTAATACCTACTGGGCTACCTGCCCATGAATGGGAGAGGCTTATCAGAGACACAACAAAACTTGAATCAATAACTTCTGGTCAAGAATATGCAAGATCATCCTTAAAACAAAAGTGACCCAATACAAAGCAACAGTAAAAGAAAGAAGAAATAAGACTCTCTTAAAAAATAATGTTCCCCTGATTCCTCCTTATTATGCAAAAATGAAGACAGGGCTCATTTTCATTGTCTAACCAAATGCAAACTGGGAAACAAAAGAGATTTTTCTTTTTTTTCCCAAACCACCGAGAGCTGTGCATTGGAAATATCTTCCCTCTTCTTCCAATCACAGAAATGGGAGGTTATTTGCATTTTTTTATAAAGCACCTGGTATGGATTACAGTAATTGGGCAGAGATTTATTCGGAGAGGAGGAAGCATACTGGAGCTTGCAGTACCAGGTGATGAATCTCTCTCACATGTTGTGGTTCAGGCGTCCCTATCGGGTCAGAGCTGCACTTTGCCATGTAATGAAGCAACTTAGAACTACTTATTCAAAGCCTTGAACTTAATTAGCAGTAGAGCGAGGCAACTAACTTGCAGTGAATAAATTGTCAACTTTGCTGCTTTCTATTCATGAACCTTCTATGATTAGCACAAATTATTCTTATAATTATTCAAATTTAATTCACCATATTATTAAAATAATATTTAGTCTACAGCTCATTCACCAGGAGCACGAATGTTATAAATGAGTTTATTAATTTTGAATATCTGAGTAGATCACATGATTCAAGGTGTAAAGCTCAGAATCAGAGTGTCCGGGCAATTACCTGCAGCAATGAGTTTTACATTAACTTCCCTGCTTTATACTCTGAATACTGAATAAATGTAGGATAAATTACTTGTCATGGGTCCACTTATTCGCCAAGCACTTTTGGAAGAGAAATATAAGTGTAGTAAAAGTATTACATTGCAAGGATTTGTAAAGGGGAAGGGGAAAACGGGCCAAAAGTTATGAATGGAAAACACTGGCATTTTTCACAAGTTCAAACATGGAGACTTTTGGACTGAAGCTGTTAGCAAGATCTCAGTAACACATCTGTCGATAGGAAGAGAGCTCATGAGAGGATGCTCCACTCAAAAATGTATTTGGAAGAATGCCGGTAAATTTGAGTTGGCATTTAATAGCTCAGCCCATCCAGTGCAACTCGTGCATGGGTATATTCATAGTCCCTAAAGTACCTAAACCAAGAGCTTGCTGCTTGTGCTGCCCTTAACCCCTTCCAAGACCTCTGTCCTTAAAATTTTTCCTCTTTTTTCTGAAGGTTTAGATTGGGCAAGAGGAATAAATTTTTCACAATAAGAATGGTGAGACACTGGAACAGTGGAGAAGTTGTGGATGCTGCATCCATGAAAGTGTTCAAGGCAAGGCTGGATGTAAATTTTATCTGGAGATTTTTAAAGGCCCCTGCCAACTCAAACCGTTCCGCTATTCTGCTAAAAAAGCACTGAGGTGAGAGTGAATGATAAGTAGAGGTAAGAAACAATTTTCATACTAAGAGGGGGTAAAAAGTAGACTAGAAGTTTTATGTTGAGAGAAAAAAAAAAAAAAAGTTGTTTCCAAGGAACTAAGCAGGACTCTTTTAGAAGAGGGGAGGGAGATATGTCCTGTCCACCACACCAAATCCCTGGCTCCCTGGGGAAGCCAGTGGCCTGAACCACTCTTCTGCAGCAACCATCCTTGGAAAACCCTGCAAGCATGGGGTGCTCACACAGCTTGAACTTGGCCACCAGGACTGTGGTACCCAGCAAATATCCACTGCATGGCAAGAGTGCTTTAAGCTCAGCCACAGATATTGAAAAAAATCAATGAAGAGCAGAGAGTAGTGAACAGTGTTTATCATCTGAAACAGTGGAAATGGGGAATTATTGACCAGCAGATCTGTAACAAGGGGAATTTGGGGCTTGTTTTCTCTGCGATCTTTTTGCCTGAGAAAGCAAAGCAAAGATGTCACTTCAGGCACAAAAGAGTACCTCCAGCTTAGTCCTTGCTAACCAAGAGGCTGAACAGTGCACCAGCCCAGCCCTGGTGCAGCTCCCATCCCAGTGCACTCCTCTCTGAGCACAGGTAGGGTACACATGGGGATCTCCCCATGTCATGACAGTGCCTACTGCCCACAGTGATTGATTTGAAATGAAATATTTTCTACAGATAACTGTCAAACAGACAGCACTGTACGACAAAAAAGCTTCTGATCTGACTCAGTAAGCAGTGTCTGGAGTCTTTGTTAATTCCTACCAATTTTTATGCTATATATTTGCATGTTGTAGATACCATTTGCAGTGTTTTCCTAGCTCAAAACTAACTAATGGAAGCACCATAAGATGTCTTAAAAGAGATTTCCTCTAGCTGGAAACTGAAACATTTTTTACAAAAGCATGAACACATTTGGACATATTCTCTTAAAAATCCAGACTGTAGGCAGAGCACGTATGGGATTATATAACGAGAAGTGAGAGGAATAAATGTCTTCTTGTTTATAAGAGGAAACCATACTTTTCCCCCTGCCCCAAGTATAGAACAGCTCAGAAGAATGAAAAGGTGCTTCTGTTATGATGGATCAATCTAAAGGACAGCGTATTTTGTTTGAAGGGACAGGCACACAGGTAGCTCATCCTCCCTCTGCTACTGTGGTCTGGAGGGCATCTGCCTCTAAAACCTTTGCAACATCTCTTGACAACAGTTACCATCACTTTAATAATCTATTATGATCAGTCCACCCCAAAATTCAATGTCTAGCTGAAGCTTTAGCACCACCACACTGTGAAAATTCCACATAATTTAAGATTTCAGTTAGCACAGTTAGCACTTGTCAAAGTTCAGATTTCTGTGAGCTCAAGTCAAGCTCTTTTCCAATCAACCAGCTGCACATATTGAACTGCATCTAGTTATTTATGCTCAAACGACCATACCATGAAAATACTGTTTCTGCTAATATATTTATGCAGGATGGCTGTTCAGATGCCTTTGCAAAATGAGCTGATGGTTGATTGTGATTTAATTTACAGAGTACAAGAGACAATACTGTAAGGAAACCTAATTGTTCCTTTTTATCGGTGTAACCTGAATAGAAATGAAAAGTAATGTGCCCTACACTTCTATGGTTCAGGAAATAATCCACAAGAAAGCCTACTTAAAAAAAGAAATATCAAAAAGGGAAAGAGAAAGGAGGGTGTCAACTATAGATGAATAATACACAGGCATGTCCACAGTGATCTGAATAATTCAGCACACAAAATTAAAGCATGTTTCACATCTGCCACCATAAAAGATAAAGCTACCCAGTCTGTTTTAAAAGTATAATGATTACAAGAGAACACTTCTGATTCACGCTTAGGTCTAGCTTGAGTGCCAACCTTGTGGTACCCACAAAAGAACATCTCAGAGCTCTGGGATGAAACAGCTCCGGGCTGAAAGAGCTCCAGCTACAAAGTTTTAATTAACTTCAAACAAGCATCAAACTTTTAAAAGTGCTACCTGTTACCAATAAACCCCAGTGGTGCTGAGCAATTGGTCAAGAACCCTGCACCCCTGGGACACTTTCACCAACTGAGATGCACAAAACTGAGCAGTGCAGTGGCCTCTCCAGCTGCTTGCCAGTGAGAACAGCCCCAACTTCTCCCACCTTCCCTACCCCTCCATCCTACTGCACTGCCAAGCCTTCTTCTGCACGTGAGTTTGGGATGCCGGCCTAAAAAGCATCCAGATTTCTTAACTTTCTATGTGTAAAGTTGCAACGACACACAATCTGAGACACCAACTGGTTCCAAATGCACTGATTTTCCAATAAATGCTTCTCTTCCAAGTGGAGAATGACCGGTAGATAAACACCAAATGGTTCCAGTAGGTCCATATGTCTTTCAAATTTTCACCAAGATGCAATGAGAAAGAAATTACACTAAGCAGAAAATTCCCTCCTACCGTGTGGATGATAAGTGACAGCCATGGCTTTACTCTACCATGACACTTTACATACTCCACCTGATATAAACCTGGGTCCATCTCTCTTGGGGAGCCAAGGAGGGAGCGTGGGGAATTGCAGCTGCCGCTGCAAGGCGACACTTTGATCCCAGTCACAGGGAAACAGCCCCTCATTCCCACCGCTGAGAGGTGCCAGCCTGTGCCACTGGCAGGGACCCACTTGCCGTTGGCCAGGAGCTGCCTCCATGCCAGCCACCCACGAGCCAGCTGGGGAGAAATGGCTCAGCACCTCCCTCTGGATGAGCACCAGGAGTGTTTCCTGGAATCTCTGAAACACTTCTCATAAAGTAACAAACAGTACGGTTATACATGTCACTGCCTTGGTATTTTATGTTGAGACCTCTTGCAGACAATACTTTTTCATTAAACTATTGTTTTTTAAAATGCAGCAAGGTGCATATTTCTTCAATAGGGAAGTGTTGCTGCAGCTAGTTTTTCAATGTAAATTCTCTAAAGCTTTAAATGGGCCTTTGGGAAAAACAACTTGGATTTCCTCTAAATAAACCTCCACAAAATCTGCTGCATTGTTTTCATTTTAGAAAGTTACTTATAGTGGAAAAAAAAACAAAAAAAACCCCCCAAAAATCCACTAACCTCCCCCTTTAATCAGAATATGGAAGTTACTGTGTTTTTCATCAGTGAACAACCAAATCCTTTTTTCTCTGGTCCTCTGGAGTATTTAACAGGTGGCCATAGCCCCTAGCTGCATGGAACTACCATATGCTACAGAGATCAAAATTAATAAACTAACAGTACAATGTGCCAGTTTATTGTGTTTTGTATCTAATTTTAATTTTATTCTTGGTGGTTTTATTACTAAAAAGACTTGTTTGGAGATTTTTTAGCTTTAATATCAGTATCTTGAATTTTGAATTGCTTTTTTTAGCCTCATACCAGGTAAGCAGATGTATAGAAATATATTTCTGACACTACATTTCAAAATACTACTTCATTTTTACTCCTCTATGACTCTCTATGCTAAAACGTTAACAGTTCCATACACTTTAAATGCTTTAACAGTGAAAAAGTTAAAAGATTTCCTCTGACATATGATTATGTGCACAATAAAATATGATCTGAATCTCATTTAACTGTACAAATTCAGTTCTTCTTAAATACTAATAAAACAGAACAAAACATCACATACAACTTTCTGCTCCCTTCTCCACTTGGCACTTTTAACAGTTCTTTAAAAAAATGCTCTTTTTTTCCTCCATCAAAACTGTTAATAATTGACAAAGAAGCCCACTGATGCAAATACTAGATGAATATGGAAATCACAAAGCGTATCTTCATGTGGAGTAAACGAGCAGAGGTGCCTCCAAATATAAATAGGCAATTCTCATCCTACTCTTCAGTGAGCCTCAGTGTTGGCTCCTAAATTAAAGCATATGCCAAAAACTACACAAAATTCTGTGTCCAAGACCAGGAGGAAAACATTATCCATATTGTAAACCACTTGCATGACAATTACAGTCTTGAATTAGTAACCTTCTATTCATGTGAGTAATCAGTACTCCAATGACTGGTTTCACTGGCTCCTTAGCCACTGCTTGTATACAGATGATGAACTGTAGAAGCGTTTTGTCCTACTGAGTGGGATGACTGCCAAGACTTACAGGGCTCAGCACAAGTTTTATGTTGAAGTTACACCAGCTCTTGACCCCTCTGTTTAGAGCACTTCCCAAGATCAGCCCCAGCTGTCCTTTCTCCAGACATTTTTGGGAAGACCTGTGCTTTGTAGCCTAACCCCCTTTCAGCTGCTGCTGGGCTATGCTGCGTTTAGCAAGAAGTTCTGTAAACGTTGTATACATCCTTTTGACCTTCTTCTTGCATTTTACTGCCTCACCCTCAGGGCTGGTGCACCTGGGTGCTGGGAAGAGCAGTCCATTCTGGGTTAGGGACAGATTACATACGACTGCACGGTAGTGGCAGGGAGGTTTATCATGTGGGTCCAGGCCCCTTCCCTCTTGTGTACAGCACTGAAACAACGGAAGAAAATACCAGAGTAAACCGTTTTTGTTCCCCCTACCTTTCTCCTACAACCTCCCAATCATTAAGAAAAACAAAGAGCCCTTTTTGACAAACTTCTTCCTCCAAACCTATTTCAGTTTTTCTCGCCATTCTCAAAGGCTCAGAGAGAAGGACCTGAGGTATCAATCCCTCCTTGAAGTACTATTTCAAACCCACTGAAATCGATGGAAGAACTTCCAGGGATTTTAATAGACTCAGTTCACAGTCCTCAGCAGAGATGAGCTGTCTCCATCACACCATTCTGGAGGAAAAAGATAGACAGGCAGACATGCCTTCTGCTCCCCACTCAGGTAGGGTTGGTGTCAGCTGAGTCAAAACTGCTCAGTAGCAGGGACCCCAGGACACACTGGCAACTTCAAAGACACAACAGAAAACAAAGGAAAAAAGCCCACGTACTAATTTGGTTTGTCAATATGCATGGATCTCACTGAATTTTGTGATCCATGCCTCCAAACACAGGAGTTGGGTTTTTTTTTTTCCCCTGAAAGGTTGTTTTGATGTTTTCTAAATAAAGCATCTTCATGTTTAATTTCCAAATGACACTTCAAAGCTAGATGAATTATATCACTGGGAAGCTTCTCCATAAGGAGCTTTTCAAAGGATGCCAATTCTTGATTTTTGCAGGAAGAGAAAAAAATTGACCTTGTTTTTCATTTGTTTTTTTTTATTGTATGTTGCAGCCGGCATATAGTTTTGAGTAAATTTTTTATACAGAGCTCATCCCAGACATTTAGTTAAAATGATAGAAAGACATCTTTTCACCTATGACACACCAAAACTTTTAAGATAACACTCAAATAGGAATCTAATCTCCTAATCATTATTCTGGAAAAAGTCTGTGAAAATCAAACACTAGTTTTACCCAAGAGAAGGCAGAAGAATGAGGCCATAAACTATATATGGCTTTTCCTCCATCAAGACACTCTTTTAATTTTTATCCCTTGTTTTCATTTTGCTTTGTTCTTAGTTCCATGGTAGCTCAGTGTAAGCTTTATTATCATTGATATACACCAGAAGGCTCTTATGAATTTATAAGATCATAATATAATTCTGCTAATCTAAACATTTCTTATTTAGAACCAAGTTAACGCTCAGTCTGTAAAATAATACAGGTACTAATGGTTAATACAATCCTAATAGACAAAATACAATAAAGAAACCCAAACTAAAATAATATGTTGCAGAGAAAGCATCTTCCAATACCTCAGCCTTGCAGATCTATTTCAATTAACATTTAAGGAGATCTGAGACATCATAAAATAAATGTAAGTACTAAGTTTTCCAGAAACATAAACTGAACTGTAATTCCATTGCACGCAAACATATTCCATCTTCTAAAAGAGCTGAACTGTGGTTTCCAGTATTGGCAGAAGGCCCTCTTATAATAACATTACACGTATACTGCAGTTCCCTTGATGTCTTTCATATTTTTTCATAAACAAAATTACAGTGACAGTGCAGTTCATTACAGGAGGTTTCATTAAAGAACTGGTTTATTTTAAGAGAACACCAGCAGAGAGCTGTCTTCAGGGATGGATCCAAGTAAAAAGTCTGATTATGCCTCCATGAAAATCAGGCAGAAATTATGCAGGATTTTGACACTGTAACACAGGAAAATCCTCTTAACAGACACAGGGAACAAACTGTTCCACTGTGACAACACATTAATAAGCAGGTGCAGCCCTGTCAAGTTGCTGCAAGGTGACAAGTTTGGCCCTCATGAGACCTGGGCTCCCGTTCTTTCCTAGGGCAGGCAGTGCCCTGGCTCCAGCCCCCAGTGCTGGAGGAGGGACCCCAAGGGGGATCACAGAGTCATAGAATGGTTTGGGTTGGAAAGGACCTTAAAGATCATCCAGTTCCAAATACCCTGCCATGAGTAGGGATGCCATTCACTAGATCAGGTTGCTGAAAGCCCCATCCAGCCTGGCCTTGAACACTTCCAGGGATGGGGCACAGCTTCTCTATGCAACCTGTTCAGTGCCTTACTGCACTCAGTAAAGAATTTCTTCCTCATATCTAATCTCAGTCTACCCTCTTTCCATTTAATGCCGTTCCCCCTTGTTCTATCACTACATGCTCTTGTAAAAAGTCCCTCTCCATCTCTCTTGGAGGCCCTTTTTAGGTACTAGAAGGGACTCCAAGGTCTCCCCCAAACTTTGGCTTCTCCAGGCTGAACAACCCCAACCCTCTCAGCTTGTGTCCATAGCAAAGTGACTCCAGCCCTATGACCATCTTCATGACCTTCCTCTGGACTCACTCCAAGAGGTCCATGTCCTTCTTATGGTTGGGAGCCCCAGAGCTGGACACAGTACTCCAGGTGGGTTCTCATGAGAACAAAATAGAGACGGAGAAGTTGGGTCAAGGTGCAGCAACTGGGAAACAGAACCTTTTCCCTTGCTACAGCTGAGTACCACGGTGGGTGAAAACCATGCAACTCATCCATTTTTTGCTATTAGGCCTGAACCTGGCTCTGCAAAACGCAGTAGAGTGGGGTCTTTCAGCACTTTCTTTTGTTTCTCCTTCCCTTGCCAGTAAGACCAGCTCCTAAAAACACCACTGACTTCTGAGTGACTGGCTTTTTTTTTTTGCCCCCTTTTTTTTTTTTTTTTTTTTTTGAGTCTGCTGCTTCTCTTTCACAGAAAAATAATCTCCAGTTTGGGATTAATCAACGAAAAGGTCACCTCACTGCTCTGAGTTTTCAAAAACTTAATCCGAGTAAATGTGATATGGTAGCTTTTTTAACTGTGTTTCTCAGTTGAATCAGATATGTTGTCTCCTATTGTTACTGCAATTTACCTCCCTAGTATATGCTGCTAAGACAAGACACAATCAACACTATCTATGACTTCAGGCAATGGGTTTGATGGAAGAGTAATTTCTCATTTTATTTTGTTGTTGACACTATTTTCACTCTGCTCTCTGGCATGACAGCTTTGAGGTATCTGTGATAAAGATACGCAGCCAAGAGCATTACTGGTTCAAAAATACTCTCCTCCCAGAAAAACTGGTTCCAGGATTCCAAAAATCCTATTTTTAATCTTCCTCCAGAAGGCAAATGTAATTGCCCTTTTCTATCTGGGTCCCGACAAAGTACTCAAAGTCACACACACAAAAAAGCGTTTCCCTGCTATCATTTCCCCTTAAGAGAGGGACAGTGGTTGAGTACAGTGACCTATCTTCTTGCACACTGAAACCCAGACACCGTGGGCTATGTCTGTAACCCAGCCTGCAGCACAAAGCATCAAGCTATTACCTCTGACTTATGACCACAACACTTTTTAAATGTGAGGTCCTTCCAGGTTGTTATGTTTCCTTTTAACAACTTCTATGAAAAAGAATAGAGAGCGGCCGTAGGATAGATTTTCATCACTCCATGTGGTTGTCAGACTGCTTTCCTTTAATGACACTATGAATACATAACTCACTGTGGTTTCTGAAACATGTTTAATGCATGATATATTAAGAGCTGTAGAAAACACAGTATTAAAATTCTAACATGAAAAATAATAGCATTATGGCTCATTACATTCTCTGTTGCAGCCATCTGAACTGTGAGTAACGTGCTGTCACCCTGTCATCTAATTCTATAAGATCTGTGATCATGTTGTACATGATGTCACTCATTTCACAGAGGATAAAATCTTTGAGTTCTGAAGTAGATCATAAGTGTTTGCTACTGGTCACCTGAGAAGTACGCTCAAATCTAGATCTGCAGAATCAAAAGAAACCAAAGAAAATCAAGTCAAAAGTGGGAAACAACCAAATCAAAGCCTTACGTATATAGTGGGATTTCTATTTCCAATAACAGTAGCAAATCTTGTTCATTTACTCAAAATACTTACACATTCACATCATCTTTTTAAAAAAGTGTGGTTTTTTGTTTTTTTTTTCCTTGGCTTTGAACAGTTCTGGTTGCTAGCATTTTTAACATGGCTTTGTAAATACTGGTATCATCAAAACCCAACCAAGTATGTCTTCAGAGCACATCAGAACTTCTCCTTCAGTGTTTCTTTTTTGCTGCTGCTACCTTTTCCTACCCTTTGATTAAGAGAAGTTCACATATTGCTCAGGCTTTACCACAGACACAGCCTTTTCTTAAAAAAGGCTTTTTCATTGAAAACACCTGTTAGGTATTATAATGATCCAGCACAATCTGTCAGAAAAGCGTAAGTCCTCATTCAAAGTACATGCAAAAATACCTGGAAATGCCATGGGCTTTCAATGGTTCTGTAAATCATTTAAATTTACATCTCCTACTTATTAAACCTTTTCTGTTTTAAAAAACATTTATTGCGTCTGACCACTTCTAAAAAAGCAGTAAAATGCCATGTATTTTAGATATGCTGATAGTGAGACAGACTTTCCCATTAAATTAAAATTCTATAATAAAATTCCCAGTTTTGCCATGATGACTCAGAAAACAAGCTGGCCCCATGGTATGCTGCCATTTATTTTGCATCACTGTTTTGTTTTACAGAACTAAAATGAACTTAGACCCCTAACAGAGCTGTTTGAAATCTGTCGTCTTCTCCAGTTCAATATGTAATATTAATAAAAGCCAATCACTGCAACCAGCTTGGAATATCTGGCTGACAAAAGCTGGAGTGAACTGCACATCTGTGCACACCCTCTCCCTCTCTGGGCATCTCAGAGGGGGCTGGCTTAGAAACAGAGTAAATAGTGGTAGTCCTCAAGTACATCTTCCCTGCTTTGTGGAACACTGAGATTTAGCAAGACAGAAGGCTGTCAGATCAGGAATTTATCTACAGTTAGTGTTCTCTTTATAAAAACAAACAAAGCCCACCCTTTCAGAACCATAATATACATATTTCAACCCATAAGGAAAGAGCCACAGGTGAAGACAAGGCTCCAGGGAGATCTCATGATGACCTTCCAGAATGTAAAGGGGGCTTATAAAAAGGAGAGAGAGGGACTTTTTATATGGACAGATAGTGACAGGACAAGGGGCAATGGTTTTAAAGTAAAAGAGGGCAGATGTTAGGAATAAATATTTTACTCACAGGGTGGTGAAGCACTGGCAAATTTTGCCCAGAGAAGCTGTGGATGCCCCATCCCTGGAAGTGTTCAAGGCCAGGCTGGATGGAGCCCTCAGTAACCTCATCTAGTGAGTTGCATCCCTACTCAGGGCAGAGGGGTTGGAATGCGATGATCTTTAAAGTCCCTTCCAACCCAAGCCATTTTATGATTCAGCGGGTAATTACTACCTTTAGGGTCCACAAAAGAAGCCAAAACATAAAACTTTTTCTAAAATAGCAAGTTCTGTAGATAATGCTTTTTCTAGCTCCTGCAGTGGATACCACAATAAACATCAGCAGCACCATGCTTATTTTGGTTTTGCACTATTTTTGTCATCTGTTGAATTTGTTTGTAGAGGGTGAGTGATTTTCAGATAAACCCACGAGCATTTGATGAGGACACATGGCCAGAGCTTCCAGCAGACAACCCTACGCAGGCCACAGAAGCCCATAACAGCCAGGGAAAGGCAGTGACTCAGGAACAATTCTGCACATTTGGGCTTCCAGGCTGCCAGTCCTGGCCCCTTTCTTCACTGTCCTCTCTGCCAGCTCCCTGCCCCACATGCAGGCAGGTGGGATGTATCTTCCCAAAGGTATCTCTAGCAAACGCAACAGGAGTCATTTATTAGACCAGACTGTACAAAACAGTTCCCTGTAATTTATTTCTTTTCATGCGATCCTTGGGATTTCTTGGGGTTGGGAAGAGGGAAGTGAGCTGCTCCAAGCACAACAATACTTTCAATGCATTTTTTTTTTTATGACTTATAAGCAGTATCTTCTCTTAAAACATCACAACCTTTGAAAACAGTAAAAATTAAATTCCAAATCAAGTTTCTTTAGGTTATTCTTTCCCTGAAACCAACAAATGTTTCAGGTCTGGAGGGCAAACACACAGCACCAGTACGTTTCTGACTCATTAGTTTGCTTTTCTCCATAGGATTTAGATTGACATCTATTGGCCTAGCTTGTGACACAACAGCCCAGTTCTTCAAATGTCAGCTCCAACCTCCCCACTTTGTAAAGCTTCCCCTGGTTATAGCAGCTTCAGACTCAGTGTTTTAAAGCAAAATAGCCCAGCCTAGCTTCTACGGTGGAGCCTACGGATGTGAAAGCAATGTTCACATTATTTCTCACTTTTTATTCATAACACAAAAAAGATCAAAGCCAAGGATTAGAATGTCAATCTTTAAAAAAGAAAATGAAAAACAAAGAGCACTAAACATGCATTGTTGGTCAACTGATTCAGTCCAAAGAATTCAGTCCAATTACTGGCATGGGCACTAAAAACACATTTATTTACAGCAAGTTATTCAGAACATGTTTTTAATGCAAGTGAAATTAAATGAAATTTCCCAATGCTTAGATGTGTACAGATTACGTCCATGTACAAAGAATACAGCGGTATGTCTTTATTCAACTACCTTTTCTTCCATTTTTTTCCCCGTCAAATTCCTGTATGAGAACTGCAAAGATTAAAGCTACAGGCTATCATAGTTACAGGAACGTACACATCCCTTCAATCTCTGGATAATAGATGGCTATCTCAAAATTACTTTTGGGTAAAATCATGAACACAGGGGTTTGGTGGCTTGGTGGTTTTTTATTGGGTGCTTTAGGCTATAAAATGCAAATAAACAGTCCCCAAGACTGCCAGAGGTTTGGAACAAACTAATTTAATTATTCAAGGCTAAAGGTTTGGGAAGAGCCTGTAGATAGATCAATAGTTTATTTATTAGAATAGGCCAATAGGCATAGAAGACATATTCATACAGTTTTCCTTCTCTCAAACACTATAAAATGTACATCTCAAAAAGCTTTGCTACTACTAAAATTAGTTGGTCCTTTTCCTAAAGCTCAGGGACATTCAAATTTCATTTGGGTCATGTGAAAGGAGGAAAAGGAAATTCAGAAGATTATACAGAAACAGAGGTCTTCCTTCTTAGCCGCTAGCAAAATAGCGGCAAACATGTTTTCTGCCTTTGTTTCATTTCTGGAGGAGACAAAAGTAATTCTTCTTTAACCTGACCAAGTTCCTTTAGCTTCTGAATTCATCTTACATGAAACAAAACTAAACAAACCAAACCTTTAAATGTTAAGGTAAACAAAACAATACATTATTAGTTCACACTATTTTACAGCTTCTTATGGATGAAGAACTTTCTTCACTCCTTTCGTTTTGGGCACAGACTGGTCACATGCTTGCAGTAACACGAGCTTCAGATAAGATCAGGTTCATAAATAAATATTGTTTCAAAATACATTAACTTTCTCCTATAACAGCAACTACTTCAATCCTCTGACTGTTGCCAGAAAACAAAGGTTTTATTATTGCTGTATTTTGCTCCCTTCATGGGTATCCACTGTGCCATGCCGTCAAAGGCTGAGCTGTTGTACTAAAAATCTTACAGCCCTTCAAATTAAGGTGACTCAATGGGGCTCTTACAATCTCTGAGCAGAATATGGCAGCTCCTAATTCAACAACTTTGGACTTCACTAATTCTAAAATCAGAGATACCCCAGAACAGGCTGACCTCATTAATACAATTGACTTAGCCAATTTGTCACAAACCAGGGAGTACAGCTACAAGAAGTGGTTCATTGTTCAATTTAAATTAATTAATTGCTTTCAGATGCAGGTAACCCTTTGCAAACTGTTATCTTTGTGCTCTTAAAACTCAAGAGTCCAAGTTATGCTCATGTTCCTGCTGTTTATGATTTAAATTTTTGTCATTTTAAATAAAGAAAACAAAGTTTCATCTCATTTTTCTATCAGATACAAGTGGAAGCTGCTACTGTCTCTTGAAATAAATTTGTAAACCCCAGAGATTTTGAAAAAAAAAACAACCCAGCATGTAGCCATGCAAAGTGACAGTGTCATGCCTAGACCTACCATGGGCCACCTATAAAACTGTAACAAGCAGCAGGCTGAGCTCTCCTTCTCATTAACATAGGGCCTGAACTTAAGGAAGCTTACATTTAAGTTGGTTAGAGCATGGTGCTAATAATGCAAAGGTCACAGATTTGATCCCTGTATGGGCCATCACTGAAGACTTGGACTCAGTGATCCTCGTGAGTCCCTTCCAATTCAAAATATTCTATGTGATTCTGTGAATCAAATCAACAAATCCACATAAAACCAGGACCCAAAAAACTCCAGTCAGATCTGTCAGATGTGAAACCCTTCCAGCAGTGACTTTCTTGCCCATCCAAAGTTATTTTGCAACAGGCTGCTTGTTCTGTACATCTGCACAGCTCAGCATTTTGACCCTACACCTCAAACACCTGAAAACCAACATGCAGGTGCCACATTGCCTTTATTCCTGATTGACATCAACCACGTTTGCCTCAGGTGCCAGGGAGAGCTACAGGTCAGCTGGGTGTTCCTAGATGGGATGAACAGAAGGATCTTCTTCCCCTGTACTCAGCACTGGTGAGGCCACACCTGGAGTACTGTGTCCAGTTCTGGGCCCCTCAGTTCAGGAAGGATATTGAGGTGCTGGAGCAGGTCCAGAGAAGAGCAGCCGGGCTGGTGAAGGGACTTGAACACAAGTCCTATGAGGAGAGGCTGAGGGAGCTGGGGTTGTTTAGCCTGGAGAACAGGAGGCTCAGGGGAGACCTTGTCGCTCTCTACAACTACCTGAAAGGAGGATGTAGCCAGGTGGGGGTTGGTCTCTTCTCCCAGGCAACTATCAGTAAGACAA
>VZRE01013813.1:16343-129362 GCA_013396775.1 Cephalopterus ornatus | reverse complement strand
AGAAGAGACTGGATGTGGCACTTAGTGCCATGGTCCAGTAACTGTGGTGGTAGTAGATCAAGGGTTGGACTTGATGATATCAGAGGTCCCTTCCAACCTGGCTGATTCTATGATTCTATGATTCTGTGATTCTATGATTCTATGATCTCAAGGGGGAAGGGTTGAATCTCTTGTCCCCAAGTCAAATCTCCTGAGGACCTTGGATGATACGTCAGTTCTCTCCTGACTTCACTTTGTCTGAAACTCTTATTTACATTAGCCTTAGCAGGTGTTTAAAACCCACGACACTTTTAAACATAAAGCATTGATAAATGTTTACAAGTACTAGTACAGAACCAGTGGCTTTTTTTTCCCCCCCAACAATATTGTTGTTTCATATGTAAAAATGTACTTTAAGACAAGGCTTTTGTTTGCTTGCTTTTTGTTGTTGTTTAATCTTCCTCCTACATCTGTTGCGTCTCACCATCTTTGATGAAAATAAATACATCTTAACACAGACCTAACCACCCAGGATAAAACAACTGTAGCAGTGCAAACTGTAACTACTTTTATCAAAGATGTATTAACTAATGGGGGTTTTTTACCTCTCATTAGCAAGAAACACGTTTCTTCTTTTCTACCCAAGTATTCCCATATGATACTTTCTATCCTTAAGATCAAAGTCAAGTATGTTGAACTGTTGGGGAGTGATGGCAGAGCTAGAAACAGGGGGCATAAACACACACGGGGGAGGCTCAGGCTGGATCTCAGGAGGAGCATCTCTGGGAGCTGCCCCACAAGGCTGCAGGCTCCCAGGGTGCAAGCCCCCATAGCACCCAGCCCTGGGCAGCCACTGACCCCTTCTATGAGGCCCAAACTACCCCACTTATCCTTCTGGGCTATGATCTTGCCACCGCATGCTACCCATGACTTCACTTCTCAAAGTGAAATAACCTTGAGTTGGGAAGCTGTCACGTCCATGCTAAAACCCTGTGGTACTCTCCTCCCTGAAGACACAAGTGAGATTGATTGCACTTGTGATTTGTTCATTTCCACAACTATCTTACCATTAATATCCCTCTCTCATCCATTTGCAACACCTGATAAGCACACAAAATTGATTATAATGTCCAATTCATCAGGTAAAATCTTCTGGGATAGTTGGGTTGGTTTTGTTGGCTTTTCCTTTTTTTCCTTTCAGACTGCTTATGGAGGGGAAAAAACAATAAAAATCAGCAACAAATGGGGTTTCAAAAATTAATTAGCTAACAAGAGGTAGAAAAATGTCTAACCTCATCAGGGCTGCCTTGCGCCAGTGTAAGAAATTACATGGTTGCCTTAGTGCAGAATCTAATTTATGTATCCTAAAGCACTATATCTCAGAGTAGATTAAGATAGCTACATGTTTCAGCTTTAAGTGCTCATCAAGCTGAGAGATAACAGAACTGATGAATGGGACATTTCAGATCCTTAGAGAAATGAGCACTATTACATAAAAAGTGTGATTTGAATTTGTCTTTCTGCTTAGGCTGTGCCTTCCTAACAGAATTTATAAATAGAAACAGAACTTTAAAAATCAAGAGCTGCCAGAGTGCTTTTTTCTTCATCATCTGATCACTGAAGTATAGGACTCACACAAATCCATATACTTGCATTGAAATAATCTGAGTGTTGTATCCTCTCCTCCCCAAACCAATTTATTACTAAATAGCAAATAGTAAATGAAGTTATTATTTCAATCTGACAAAAGTGAGTCTCATGGTCATTACCCTATAAAAACTGAGAGAAACCAAATTCCTTTAACTATTGAGAAGCTTGAACATAAAATAACTGTGCTCTAAAGGATGGGTATGAGATGTCATTAGTTTTTAATAAAGCAGTTTCCAGGGTCTTGCTAGATTTACAGGATCAGAAATCAACTACTGATGAATGAATCTGTTTTTCCCTGCCAAGATGTCAGAACAGACAGGGCCACTGTAATTGCAAAACCAGGCAGCAGTGGCTCTGTTAAAGCAAAGGTTGTATCAGACATTAGAGAATATGCCTTCATTCAGCCCTGTACTAAGTTCTGTGGAACAGCTGTCAACAATTCGGTTTAAAAGTGCATCCTGAGACTCTAAAAGGCAAGAGGGAATAAAAAGCAAGTCTGCCTAAAGTTTTGGAACTGCAGAAAATGACCACTGAAAACATGAAAACTGCTCATGGGTTTTTTTCCTTTTGCAAAATACTACTGCGCTGCATAGGACAGCCCTGATGGATGAGGATAGCAAGGTGACACCCAGTAAGTCCTTCCCCCTGCACTTTTTAATCCTGTACTTTGGTTCACCTGTGCCTGTGCAGCAGCTATAGGGCCCCACACTGGTCCAGTTCTGGCCAGGGTGCAAAACAATGAGGCAGAAGAGTGTGCTGATCCTCTCATTGTGCCTGATGGCTGGCTCAGTTTACAGGGACAAAAGCCTGCTCCCCTCATTGTGTTATTTATTACACAGCAAATTGTTTTATTACTAGTCTGTAAAATCCTGTTCTTGTTTAGGCATTGCCTAGTCACAAGCAAGGTGACAAAACTATGTTTCTATTTCCAGCATGGGAATCTCAACTTTGACACCTGGAGGACCTTCTCCCTCTCCTCCTCCACTGACCTTGGTGTCTGCAGAGCTGTTGCTCTCATATATCCTCCCTCCTCTCTTCTCTGGTTTCAATTGCTTCAGTGCAATAACTTTTTTCCCCTCTTAACCATTCTATCCCCAGGGTGCTACTACTGTCCCTGATGGGCTCAGCCTTGGACAGTGGCAGGTCTCAGAGCTGGCTGAGTTGGCTTTGACGGATATGAGGAGCTTCTGGCAGCTTCTCACAGAAGCCACGCCTGCAGCTCATCTGCTACTAAAACTCTGCCACACAAACCCAGTGCAAGAGACAAGGAGAAACCTGGAGGGAGTCCAGGGCAGCTCCAGGGTGGTCAGGCCAGAAGCAGCAGCCCTGTGAGGAACTGCTGGAGGATCCAGACTTGCTTAGCCCAGGGAAAGGACCAAAATCAGCAAGAAACATGTTCAAAATGGCAAAGTAAACAGAACTATGTCCATCGTGTGAGGTCTGAATTGACTTCATATTACTATGTTGAAACATGTATGACAGATACACTATGCATAACTACTGCAAAATCACTCACAAACTCAAATACTAACGTCTCAAATCCTATTTCAGCTCAAAATGTATGGAATTTATCTGCTATTTTAAGTATGCTTGTCATAGGCAATTATAACAGCCTCTCAAGGCCAGTGTTTTCAGAGTTTATGAGAGGTTCTCAGGTACAACTTGTAGAAGAAAACATATGCTACAACAATTTCTCTGGATGACCTATAACTACCCTGGTTTGTAGAATCTATTCTGCACAGAAATAGTTTTAGATAACCTATTTGTGTAGTCCAAACAGAAAAGATAACACTTCCATCTACAAAATTAATCTTACAGGTACAAAAGGTTCTGATATCAGATAAACCACAGGAGCAGTGTTGTATGTGTGCAGTTATCCAGAATGCTGGCTAAGTTTTACTTGAAGTTTTAGCTCTCATTTCCAAGATGACAAAGGTCTTCCAGAAAACAAACAAACAAACAAACAAAAAAAAGGCAAATCAAAACCTAACAACATGAAAAACAAACAAAACCCCATAAAATCGACCAACCAAAAGAATCCAAACAAAACCACACACCCAACCCCCCCCAAAAAATTACTAAACAAGAAAATCCTCAATATACAACCAACCAAAACCACACACCCAAGCCCTCCCCCCAAAAAAATTACAAAACAAGGAAAACCTCTAATATACAACCTCCCCCAAGAATTAACAAAAAAGCCCACACCACCAAAACCTTTCCTTCTCCAATCCTTAGTACTTCCATGGTTAAAAATACTACAAACTTAGTCTTATGTGGGACTTGGCCATGTGGAATTTCAGGTTTGCCAGAAGTGAAAAATGTTTCAAGACCTCAAGAGCTGAACTTGATTTCAGTTCTAACAATAAGGAATTTGTCCAGGTTCAGAATAGATGCAATACAGATCCTTATCAAGTCTGCTCAGCACTAAAATGAACTAACATGAAAGCTTTAGTTTACCATCATATTTGTCTGAAAAGCACTCTATAAATTTGCCTGGAATTCTGCCAGAGATAGTACAGAATTTCTGAATGACAGATTGAGGGTGCTTCTTCATTATATGAACTTTTTAGGACCATAAATACAAGCTGAAACCTATGTTTTCAACCTAACAAATTCACTAACTTAGTGCTTACTAGAGCGGTCAGATTTTATGATCGAAAGCAAATTATTTTCTTTCACTCAATTTACCTCAGCATAATTAAAAGACCTTAAATAGTTACAAGTGATGATAGGGAATTATTTCCCTGGAAGACACTTGGGCTTAACGTTTGAATGCTTCTCAACATAAATAGCTACCTAAAAATTCCACTCAACCTAGAAGGGATGTTTCTGAGACCTGTTCTCAGGGTGCGGGACGCCAGCACTGCAGCAGCTACTAACAGGAAAAGGCAATACACTATTCAGCCCTAGTGGAACTAACCAAAAGGATAAAAAAAGCCAGGAGCAGCACCTTAGACAGGAACGTGAGCCAAATTAAGTCTCTCATGATAACTAAGTGAAACTTTAATACTTCATTCCTACTGTTCCACTGAAACTAATTTTCCTGTGTTTAGGAATTAGTCAGAAATTGCAGCAAAACAAATACAGTACCCACAGCATATAAACTTACCATAAAAAGACTATCCAACAGTCAGTAATGCACAAATAAATCTTTTTATTTACATTTTTTCATAGAGAGCTCAGGATACTGCTGTGTTTTTGTGGCAAACATGATTTTTCAAATATTTATTGTTAGCACATGCATTTTAAATATGACTTTTAAAGCATCTGTCCTAAACTGACTTTTATTTTTAATGTTTTGCTTTTAGTTCACTTTTTTATTGCTTGCTCCCCAGACAGTGTAACATGTTCCTCAAAACATTTATAAAGTACTCAGTTGAAGGCTGGGTAAAACACTAACAGAGCCAAAGAGTCAAAAGTCTTTACATTTTTGGATTCACTTCTAAACACTGCCAGTTCCAACCAACTATGGAGACGTTTACTCACAAAAAGCATCAAAACCAGTTTACAAGTCCTTTATCATTCAGTGAATATTTCACATTTATGCAAAAGTAAATAACCCTCTATTGCCTTTTTGAGATTCACTGGTTGTTTCAGACATCCAAATTCCCTGTTATCTGCTAGATACATGACTGAAAATCAATTTTAGATATTTTACAAAACCTGCTATTTAGTAGTTAGGGGGTTTTTTTCATTTAGATGAACTGAATTCTCAAAACAGTTGCTTGGCAAAATATTCTTTCAATTTAACTATAGTTTCAGAAATAATGGTTGCTTTATTCTGGGAACACTTGGGGCACCATTCCAGGAATAAGAAAATTAGGCGCACATATTGGAAGCTTGTTCATTTTTACTGTATTTACAAGACTTTTCTTCTTTCTCTGCAATTACAGTAATCCGGTGCGACAGCCTTACCAGATATTTATTCAAAGCACACTAAATTAGCTCAGTTAACACAGAAGTCAAGTCTAAAGTTTCAATCTCACTTATAAAAAATGTAAAGAAGAAGATTGAGTAAACTGCCTTTGTTCTGAATTTCGGTACCTCTGCTGCGAATGCCACTGGAGCGAGGGGTGGTAATATCGCTGCTGCAGCCCTCAGCCTTCATCCTCCCCTTCTCCACTTTTCCTTCACCTTCACAAACCCAGCCCTAATTACCTAGTGAGAAACTGCATGTGTTTACACAGGGGGAATGATGCTGTTGTCTCAGGCAGATTTATATGCAGGTCAAGTAATAACTACACACATGGCTCCTTCTGGGACTCAGAGGCGGTCTGCTGCCGTACAGCACAGAGAGCGTCTTCACACGTTCTTTAGAACCGATGCTTAAAATGATACTACACTCTGTTATGTTCCTTTACACCACAGTAAATTTGCAGGGAAGTAAAGGCTCAATACTGCTTGAAAGTGATGAGAATGACAGTGATTCAGGTTGGGAGGGACCTCTTCAAAGCAGCATAAAGGACAGCAGATTGCACAGGGCCAAGAATCCCACAACATCTCTGGACTTCTGCTCCACTGTCTGGCCACCTTCACAGTGAAAAGCATTTTATTTACCCCTGATCTAGATCTCCTGCATCGCAGCTCACGTCACTTCCAGAACCTCCGTTTGTTGTATAGCTCTGGGAAGAGCCTGTCTCAGTTCTACACCTACCCATCAGGCACAGCAACAGGATGTCCCCCAGTCCCTCTCAGCAGCTTCTCACTCGTCTTTTAATCCAGCTCATATTTCACTGATCTCTCTGGATGGAAACTATGGAAGACAAGGTCTTGCTAAAGGCAGAGGTAGGGAACATCACCTGTTCTCCCCTTACCCACACAGCCAGCCAACCCATCAGAGAAGGCAACCTAGAAGGTCAGGCTCATCTTGCCCATGGTAACTCCATGCTGGCTGTTCACAATCACTTCCTTGATCTTTATGTATTTGGACATGGTTTCTAGGAGGATCTGCTGTATAACCTTCCCTAGATCCTCTTCCTTGTCCTTCTTGAGGCTGGGAGCGATGTTTGCCTCTTTCCTGTCATTGTGAACCTCTTTGAAGATGACAGAGAGCAGCCTCGCAGTGACCTCTGTCAGCCTCTCCTCCAGCACTCCCTGGTGCAGCCTGCCTGGTCCATCAGACTTGTGTATGTTCAGTTGGCATAAAAGCCGTCAGTCTTGATCTTTCTCTGCTCTAGGTAACTCTTCACTCCCCTGAACAGTGCCATGTGGCTCAGAGGCTGAGCTAAGAGCAGAATTTACCAGGAAAAAACCAGGAAGACACAGTAAAAGCTGAGGTAACCTATCAGTCGGTACATTCCCGGCTCCCATTTTTCTTAGCCTTTCTTTTGCTGAAAGGTACATAAAGAAACTTTTGCTTTGGCCCTCTCATCCCTCCCAGTTTCAGCTTCAGCTAACTTGTGGCTTTCCTACACCCCTTGTCCATCCATGCAAGCCTGGACAATCTGCCTGTGTTCGTACTGGGTAGCACCCCCTCTGGTGCACTTACTTTTATGTGTGAGCTCTGCTTGTGCCGATGTCCTGCCACGCCTGCTTGATTTCCTGCAGCTTGGAAAGGACTGTCCTTGTGCTCTGAGCCCCTCTGCGCTCCAGGGCAGCCTCCCACGGGATCCTGCCAAGCTGAAACCTGCTCTCCTAGATATCTTTTAACTATTAATTGGATTTTACAGAATTCTTTATGTTAAACTACTGCAGTACTAATTTAACAAAAATCTTGTTTATTGTTAAAAATCCAAACCTCTACAAATAGATTAACTACACTACCAAAGTGGTTTTGTTGCATGTATTACACTGCCTTGACTTTCTCAGAACCTCAAACAAACCAGGAATCTGTATTTGGTAGTCACTCAGTAAACAGCACAGTCTCAAGCAATGAGTGCAAAAGGACAGATCTGTGGAAAATAAAAAATGAGAAAAAAACAATATTATCCTAAGGCTGCTATTTTTGTACCAACAATGTGGACATGTCAGTTTATTCTGAACCTTGGACCAGTTGATTTAATATAAAATCAATTACATGAGACTGTGCCAAAGTCATTAGTGAGGCTAGGTCCAAAAGTCAGGATGAAATACAAGTTTGTCTGGGAAGAAAACCCAAATCTTTAAGTCATTCTAATGCTTACAAACTAGTCAATATTTTCATTGGTTTTTCTTTGACCAATCTTCAGTGACTGATATCCAATTACAAAATTTTGTCTCTGCAAATGTTAAATTGTGCTAAGTAAGTGGTTTTTTAAAACTTGAAGGGAAGTACAGGAGGAAAATAAGTCAATTTATATACTGGTGTTGTCTCTTACGGTGTAATTTTTACATGTATCACACAAGCAGATACAGTTTATATTAAATATAGTCACAGAAATTAGTATTTTATAAAGGATATAAAAGAGGCCAGAAGACTTGTCACCACTTTCTAGTTAATGATCTGTTTTTAAAGATAAACTTGTGTTTGGGATCACTTCTGAACAGAGGCTGCAGGTGGCAAACAAAGGACTCCCAGAGAGTCAGGAGTACGACAGGGACATTGTGGCACTGCACACTTGGACCATTTTGTTGTTATCAATAACACCTGTTGTTTACTATTATTAGGGAAGATAACTTGCATGTCTGGAAGCAAAGTGGAAAAGTTTTTCTGGGTAATTTAATTCATTATTTTTATTTCAAAGTTCTCCACCTACAGACAGAATCACAGTATGTAAACTGATGAATTTTAATGTCTCTGAAAATTAAGGTTCCCTTTTCAGTTCTTCCTGCATCAGCTGTAAAGGGAAGTTCTGAAGGATTCAATGTTCTATCTTTCAGATAGATTTCACATGGCTTACTTTGAGTTGTGCAGAGATACAGTTGGAGCCCTGTAATCTTCCTATCACACCCAGCTGGAAGCTGCCTGATATATCAATCTAATGCAGTTGGAGTCTGCTGCTTTCAGCTCTTCCCTATATCCATCTATCAGTTGTATGTCCAGATCAATGAGAAAGCGATTACTCTGCTGGACAAAAAAAAAAATAAAAGTGATAAAATAATTGTAATAGGCTTCTGATGACTAAAACTCACTGATCTACTCTAATGGAAATGCCAGCTTTACAACAGAACTTCAGTTCATAACAAAATGCTGTGGATGGCACATAATATCTTGCTAAGTATCCTGAATACAGCTGTTATTTAAAAAGAGAAACCATACAACACTGTCTAATTTCTACAGAAATATCCAGAGGAAAGGCAACATAAGAAACATAAAACCCTTGCTTTTTCAGTAAAAAAGTCAAGTCTCATTGAAAGAATCTACCATTAACTAATGTTTAAATTAATGTCTTTAATATAAAAAATATTATTAAATTTTTAATAGTAGATTAAAACATAATATCTAATTTTACTCAATGTAACCTGAAAGCACTCATAAAAATAATTAAGCTGAAGAAGAATAAAATATCTCAGATAATCTGCGCACACCTGAGCAAAGAGTTGCATGAGTCAGAGGGGAGAATGACAAAGGCACAGAATATCAGGATGAAAATTGAGAGCAGCTTCAGAACCAGAGGACAGAGGAAGAATTACAAGGAGAGCCAAGTCACAGGATATGCATGAAGGAACAGTTTGCTTTTCTGTCCACAAGCCTAGAGCAAACATGTATCGAAAAATTATTTACAGACGTGATAACTAAAAGGTTAATTACAATGTGTTAGGGTAATCATCCAAAACACACTAACAGGTTAATCTCATAAAGAATGGTGGAATTAGACACATAAGGAACTAAAGTTATATTTATTCCTACTCATCCTAGGGTTTCTATGGAGTCAGTTTAATTTGCACTTCCTGGGTACTAAACTGTTTGTTAATGTGCATGTTTTCTTCGTGTTGGCCTGCAGGGCTTCTATAAATACTGCAGTCATTAACTCATATGTACTCTTCTCCTGTCATGATTTATCCATTACAGAACTAAACCACATCAGCAATTTATTAACTACTTCAATGATTTCTGTAGTGCAAAAAGCTCAAAACATAGATTTGTCAGATGTCAGGTATTGTCATTGTCCGATATTTTGGGTACAGGAAGAGAAAAAGTAGTAGTTTTTCTGACTAACTTCTGTAAGTTTGTGTTAGTTGTATGCTAGTTATATATGCTCTACCCAGTACCTCCGAATTAATTGTTTCAAATGCTGTTGCTTCTTTAAGTCACTTTCTCTGAATCCTTTGATGATCCCATTTTCTCAATACAGGCAGAGCGTTTGAGTGCCACCATTTTTTTCCTCTAATTACAAATTAGCTTTTGTGTGCACCAGACCAATTTCTGTTCTTTTTAATGCCACCTTTTTCCTTCATGCTGTTTAAAAGGGTAAACAAGGTTACAGAATTACTTAATCATCACACCTAATTGCCCATCCATCCCTTGCCTTTATGTAGGAAAATTCATTAAGTATTCTGTGAACTGAGTCAGATCCAGCAACGCAAGGCTTTGCCTTCTGTCTGCATATGGGCTACTGGTGATAATGTTTGGGTTTGTTTGCCTTAGAAGCAAAGTCTACACCAAGATGAAGCAGAAATCACGTGTAACTTGGGTGCTCGTGCTGTATGGCCATGGCACAGCACAGTCCCTTTGTCACACATCGTACCCGCCTTTGCAGTGTGACAGCACAGGTGCCACTGGTGTCATGGGCTTCATGTGCTGCTACAACTTTCATGATAAATGGTCTCTTAAACATCCTCATGTCCCTCCTGTCTGTGGTACAGTTGAACAATTCCAAAAAGGAAGTAAGTTTATACCATAAACATGGATTCTTGTGAAGAGGGGGACCCATGTCATCTGTCAAATTAAAATCAACTTGAGCACGGAAAATGACATGCAGCCCTTTGACAGAGCTACTCATAACAGCTTAGACAATAAGACTTTGATTCTGTGTTGCTGGAGGATTCAGAAGTGTTCATTAAAGAGCAGAGAGGTGTTCACAGAGTGTCAGAGCCTCCAGCGTCTTCTAAATAGAACTAATCAAACAGTTGGGTTTCAGACAAAAGAACATTTAAACAAGTGGCGGATGGATGTTTGTGTTCTCAGCTACTAATGCAAAAAGTGTTTATTTCTAAACATCTTTGACACATGGCAAGAAAAAATGTATTATTTATAATGATACTCATGTGGCAAGAAAATAAAAATTGGGGAAAAAAATCAGATAGTTAATATTTAAGCATCCGGATACAGCTAGAAAAAGGCAACAAATCATGAATAAGCAAATCATCACAAATTACACAACACATGTATTAGGTATGTATGATGCTTATATTAGGAATATTTAAGATAAAGGAGGGAGAATATCATTGGAACAAATGTAAACAACGCCCTTCATCACCAGTCCTTCTGTAATCTCATATAAAAGCAAAGTGATATTTTTTTAATATTTATTTATTCTTCTATGAAAACTATTCTGCTGCCTGTAAATTAGCAATATCTGCAGGATCTAAATAATTCATTATTTGATAAATATTTTATTTTTTCCGTTTATATTAACGCCTCTCACACAATTAAAGTGAAACTGTATAGTTTGCTATGCATGTTAACCCTATTGTAACTGTAACTTAAAAAAAGTCCTGGGCAGGCTCTCTGCTCTGCAGGTACTCTGAAGGCAGACCTCCAGTGAGTGGCAGTGACATGGGCTCAGATGCAGCATCCTTGGCCACACGATCAGTGACAGTGACCAACTACCTGGTTGATTTGGGGACTTAGGTGGCGTGGGAGGTTTTTTTACATAATAAACAGGACTGACTAAGTTGTTTCATATATTAGAGGCTAAGTGAGCTCCCAGTGAACTTATATTCTTCAGCCACAAGCTGTCTATTGGTGCCAAAACTGCTTAAACTCATCAGCACCACAGGTATCTCAAAATACTTACTTTGACCATAGTCACAAGACACTGCACTAGCCAACTGAAATCCTGCTCAAGCCAAAAGTCCTCTTCTATGCAAGCAACTACAAACCTTCAGGGGAAATGGATATCCTACCTTGCTACCAGCAGAGAACAATCTCATCTCACAACAATAGGGAAGACAGAGAGAAAATCAAGTTTCGATAATTCCAGTTCACATCAGTTCTGGCTCTCACTCACCAGACTCTCCAGTTTTCCTAAATACAAACTTTATGTCTAATTATTTGCAGAAGATAAGCTACATGCACACATATAAATCTAAAGAGTGTGTGTAAGTGTGCGTGTGTGATATGCAGATAAACATATAAAAGAAAAGCATGAGATTACCTCAACTACTCAAATAATAACCTCTTGTGCCCCCCCATGCATAAATAGTAATGGTTCAAAATCTGTAATACATGTAAGTTTTTAGGTCATTGGACAACAGCCCACACAGAGCAGAAGGGATTGAAAATTAATGCTGCTGCTGGAGAGAAAAAATATTAATAAAGCCAAGAAATAATAATGCTATAAAGACATGTAATACTATTAAACAATATTTCTTACAATTTTTTTTATTCATTTTTTGACTGAACATTTAAATTTTCTCAAATGTACAATATGCAAAAAGAAAATTAAATAGCTTGTCATTTGAAAAAAAAGCCTCAAACCCTGTTTCTGTGGGGTTTTTTTTGAAGGCAGCATTCACTTACATGCTAAGTAAAACTAATTCTAGCTTGTATCACAATCATTATCACTCATTCCCTGTTGCAGGGGAGGGGCATTTATATTAATGAAAACCAAGAACTGCCAGCCTTAGCTGGTAGAGCGTAGCTGTTCAATGCAATAGTTGTGAATAGCTGTTTTGGGGATGGATTTTTTTCCTTCTTGTCTCAAGCAGCTATTGAAAGATTATGCCTGGAAAACAACCAGCTGTTACTAGATTCAATGTTTGTTTTCATTCAGGTTATTTTTGGTTTGGTGGTTTGTTTTTTTTCTCTGGGGCGGGGTGCTCA
This sequence comes from Cephalopterus ornatus, assembly GCA_013396775.1. Lineage (NCBI taxonomy): Eukaryota > Metazoa > Chordata > Aves > Passeriformes > Cotingidae > Cephalopterus > Cephalopterus ornatus. Next base: position 116,824 of record VZRE01013813.1, on the reverse strand, counting down.
TCATGCCTAGAATAACTTTCAACCTCCAGTTAAATACTTCCCTCTCTTCTCATAAGCTTCTAAGTAGTTCTTTGAAAACAGAGGCCCTAAACAATATGCTATTTAAATGCTTCACTTGTAATTACCTACTAAAACATTTTGTTTTCCCCACACAGGCACAGTGCTTGTGTGAACACACCCATTTTACCCAAAGCCATCCTCACTGCCACATCATCCACTTTCCCTCTTTTTCTCTCATTTTCCCCCTCTTTTGCAGTACTGAGATTTTGAGAGACACAAAATAATACAGTGGGTGTTTTTACAGGAGTTTAGAGGCTAACCGGAAACTTCTACGGGAAAGCCATTTGTCCTGACTCATCCTGTCCCAAGGAGTTTGCTGTCAGGCAGTGGCAGTACTCCTGCTGCTGCTCCCAAGGGAGAGATGGATGAGCTCCTGGTGACACCTCCTGCTCCTGATCACTGTTTGGAAGTACCAAGGCCAAGAGGGATCCGTCTCTCCCGCTGGTGTTAGCCTTTTCTGTGTTGCTGCGGCAGTACTCCCTTTCCTCCCTCCTGCTCAGAGGGTGGTCTGAGATCCACTGGAGGAGGATCCTCACGGACTTCAGCCCCGTTTTTCCAGATGTGATGAGCCCCTGTAACACCTGGTCACCAGGCTGAGAGGAAGTCATGACCAGAGAGAACTGCAATACTCCCCCAAGACAAGAGGTTACCACGAGTTCTCCCTCCTAGATACATCACAGCTCACACGCCAAAATATCAGTCAGCTGCAACGAGGTACTGCAGCCCCCACACTCTCTCCCCTCCAGGCACTGCAATAGGTGCAGTAGCCCAACACACCAGGTAATTGTGGGCCTTCAGTGCTGCCACAGTCACCTGCATCCTAGGCAGATAAAATGGTGGGAGAGGGCAGAAATCAGGCAGTTGCTGCTTGCAGGCCCAGTATTAAACTAAAAATCAGCCTCTCATTGCTAGCACTTTTAGAGCAGTGTTCACGACCTCTGCGGGGTGCCATTTTCATCTCTTCTTTGATGTGAGAGAGGTGGTGCATTAGAAACAGGAATGAAAGGGGCAGGTTTGGAATCATTAAGCAAACTCCTTGTCTCTTAAAAAGGAAATGTTCTTGAATTTAGTCAGTCGTTCATCTCATCTGGACAAGTTAAAGCAAAGTATCTAGGAAGAGAAAGAAGTCTCACTTCACTTTCAGATACACACCTTAGTATTTCAGTAGCCTCCAGGTTTGACCGACTGCAGTAAGAGCTATAGTTTAATTAACCATTACAGCTTTTACAGGGTGTAATTGGCCTCACAGCTAGTTCATTAAAGCCACAGAAGAATCATTGTGACAGTCCAGCCATGAGCAAGTCCATATAGAGCGTTAGCAGTTCAGCTTCCCACACATTAAGTTGGTGAACGTTTTCTGAACAGAGGAGATGAAATGGTGCCAGCTAGACCCTGTCAAGTGTGTATCCAGAAAAATATTCTGAAGAGAGATGACCAGGAGCAAATAGAGAGTCTCCAACCTCATTACTCCCTATGCAGCTCAACATATGTCAAGTGTTTGCACTAGGCAAACTGACATTTTAGCGTACCATTGGTCTACTCTGGAAACCTGATATTTATAATGTAATAATTCTATATCTGGCCCCTGGAGCAGCTGCAGTTAAAGGAGGATGAGTTATTAAAGAGAAAGTCTCCATTTGGTGGCATTTTGTTGGAGGAAGTCTTTTGAGACATTCCTATTCACTAAATAGTTTAATCTGCTGCGACTTTGTGGTAATCTGAAATAGAATACTTTTCCCTCTGCCTTACAAGTGCTTGCAATTCACAGACTTTATGAAGGTGTAGGCTTCTGGGTGGATCTCAACATTCCCAGAAGTAGAATTTCCATAGACACATTCTGCCTATGGCTGGAAAAATAACCCTTGGCTGCGGCCACCTCTCTATCACTGTAACCTTCTTCTTCTCTGTATTTTTAGCTTTTCTTCACCCACTCTCACCTCTCTTTAACTCACTTTCATTAAGGGAAATATCCAGTTCTCTTCTCCAACAAGAGCTAATTTTCAGGGGTAACCTCCACAGGCCTTTGCAGTCAGTCTTTGTATTAATCCACGTTTTCCTTAGTGCTGACAGGCAGAGCTCAAAGAAATTCACTTTCTTGAGATATATTGGCATAGTCTTCCCAAGCCAAACACAAACCCCTGACACCTGCTCTCCAGAAGAATGCAAACTTGCTCTGCCAATAGCCTCAGCCAAATACAACTTACATGGCCCTGGTGAGTAGCTGAGCTACTAAACTATAAAGCCAGTTAAAAAAACCCAAAAAAACACTGAAAGCCATTCTACTAAGCCTAGTTAAGATCTATTTATCACAGTGTTAGCATGCCCAGGTTTTAGTGCATCTAGAGCTTGGTGAGAGTAAACAAATCTTCACTCGGAGTATGACAAAAGGAGCTTGTATCTGCCTGCAAAAGACAACTCAGGAAGAGACTGATGTTATTGGTAATAACCACACTGAAGCTCAACAGGGCCCTCAAAAGGCTATGGGGAACTGAGAGGCTTGATGGCATATTAATAGGTTTTTTCTAAGTTCCTCCCAAATAATATTTGTCTTCAGCAGTGTCTTCAGCAGAGGAGGCTTATGTCCAGAAAAACTTTCAACCTTTTACAACGGCTGCTGCATAACAACACTCCTATTCTTTCTCCAAAAATAAAACAATTCAAAAACCCCCACTTGATTAGTCTTGCTAAAAGTGGATAACCTGTCAGCTTCAATATCACACAATACCCGCACTAATAGGATTTAAATCGCTTCTAGGAACTTGATGAGCTGTTTCTGTGTTAATGTGGCCTGACTCTGCACTGAGTTTCACAGCTGAAACCTTGCTGAGGTGACACTTTCATTACCAAGAACGTAATTTGGACAAGTATTTTTAAAACAGAAGGACTTCCCACACACATACTGTAAGAGATGCACAAAGGGCTCTGCTAACACTTTCAAACATCTTGAATGCTTAAATAATTATTGAGCCCATTTTGACCATTGTATCAAATATAAAAGGCATGAAAGTTATTTGGATAATTGAGAGTATGAATAAAAAATGATTGCTGAATTGGATGCCATACAGCTTATAGCTGAGAATAAAGCCTCTGTTGTGTAGCTTTTACAAACTCCATGAGAATAACTTCCTCAGCACAAGGATTTCTTCTATGCACTTAAAGCTCAGGGCACACATCAAGTTTTCATATACTCAGGAGTTTTACTGAATCAAGATTCAACATGAACTCTGAGCAGTAGCAAGTAAATTTGGTCTCCAAAATCTGTTCAAGGCAGCATCCAGCATCAAAACACATAACACATTCTAGGAGAAGGAAAACAAACAATAGCACAATCTAGAGCAAACTCTATTAGTCCCTAAGCTCTCAAAAATCAGTGAAATGATTTGCCAGTCTTTTTCTTAAAATAAGTGCCCAATCATTAGGATAAGCACTAGTCAACAAAGCTGTATATTACAGCAACAGTAAGGGAGGGCTTTAATTGTTGATAAAATATTTTAATTACTAATAAAACTCTGTTAATACATTTACCTACTTGAAACGTGTATGCTAGGATGCTAAAATAAACTTAAAGATCAAATCTATGTCCAAAACAGACCACCCACACACCTCCCATCTTTCACTTACCATTGTGATGTGGGAGAAACAATGAACTAAATGAAGAATGCAGAGCACACAGTGGCCTTCAGCAGTGAATGAACACACACAGAGCTTCAGGTCATCTTATAGAGCTGAAGGAAACTATTTCAAAAAGCCATTCGTCTACAATGAGTCGTAGCAGTAACAAATTAAATTAGCAATGTGCAATGCATAGAATGATGAAGAATCCTAATATAAGAGAGTTGCCAGATTTGTCTGCGTGTGCATGAACGGAGTTCAAAAGCATAATAACTTCGCTATACCTCAAAAGGTGGAGGAAGCCTTAGGTCGACGTGCAGACAGCTGGAAGAGGCCAGGAACACAACTGGGATGTTAATCTAAGACCCACACCTCAAATGTAACTTTCTGAAAATCATATTTGTTTGTCCTTTTAGGAGTTGTAACCCTTATTAAGGAATAGGATGATTTAGGCTTTCTGTCATCGTAAACCCTTCTGTTCTCTCCTCAAAAGAAAATACAGCCATTGAAAGGAGTTATTTCTAATCATTTCAATCAGTTACAGGTCACAGTTTCTTGATGAAAGATTATTTTCAAGTACCAGTTACAAAAGCATGCCTCAAATATGAGGTCTTTAATTTTATTATAATTAGAAGTATTGGTATGCCACCATAGGACCAAGTTCAAGAGCAGCAGAGTAGTGCATTTATGCACAGCTGAAGAGGAAGTGTGAGGCACTACTCATTGTGTAGCTAATACACAGTGAATGCAAGAGGAGGAGAAGTAGTCCACTGTAAACGAACGGAAACTAGGGAAATACACATTTATAAAGTGAAGACACTTGGGAAACGTACCCATGGAGAGATCACAGAAAAATGCTGGCCAAGAACCTGCAGAAATCACAGTCCTCAACCAACACATCAATTGACAAAGTCAATGAACAAATGAAGCCAAGCAAATTCAAGCTAAAAAAATTAAGAATGAGAAGTTTTGTAGTGACAGTGTGCCAGCTGACTGAGCTGAAAGACTGAGGCAAGCTTTCAGCTACAAAAGGTGTATTTGTTTAGAAAGGGTGATTAACCAGTGCAACCACACTGCCAAGAGCAGTAATGCAAACTGTGTATGTTGCTGTCTTCCTGGGTGTCTTTCCGAGAGCTACACTTCAGCCAAACAGAAATTACTGGGATCAACAAAGTGGTACCTATATAAAATGTAATGATCTGGTTTTTACAGGAGCTCAGGCAGAATGCTTCTCCCTGGTCTTAAATTCTCTGCCTTACACAGAAAGAGGCTGACAGAGCTCAGAAAAAGAACACAGTGCTGCTGTAAGCCCCCTTCTTGCACTTATAATTCAGATCTGTGTGCCTCAGCTCAGAAGGAAAATGAAGAATGTACTACAGAACACAATTTCAGCACCAGAGGTTCTCTGGAAATGTTGGTGACTGCACACTGATGGCTTGAAGCAAAGAGTCCAGAACTTAACGAAATTACTGAAGGTGTCCATTGAAGGAGAATCTGTTGAAAGGCTTTTTTTTAGTTAAGAAAATGAATAAATACCACTATGAAACTCTTCACCATGTATAGAGGACGTCACTGGCAGAGAGCAGATATTTGTCAATAATACTTTGGTGACACAGAGAACCCAGACCAGCAAATATTTAATAACTGTTCTGTCTTCTCCACCATCGTATCATCTTACTTCACCCACAATTTAGGGAGAAGATAACAGTATTTTTCTTCACAAATTATATACTTACAGCCTGTATTTTTGGCAGTCAACCACAGCTCAGAAAAATCTCATCTTACCCCCTACAAGAACTATATACATTCTTTTAAAACAGAGCATGTTATACAGTGCTAGTGCAACTCAATTATTGAAACAGGCAGACGTGGAATACAAGGCCTTTGTGAAAGATCTAATTCACACTTAAGACAAAAACCGTATTCTACAGCTCAAGCAAGTCTCTTTCTCTTTTTCAGCATCTTTCAAAGATTTTTACCTATTTTCACGATTAAAATATAGCCTTTTCCCATCAAATATTATAAGAGAATAACTACCCATGCTACAAAGACAACACAAGGTTCTCAGGACATTTAGACTCAACAAATATTACAGAGGCCTGTTGTGAGCTATGTATAGCTAGAAAAATCAAATTTAATCTGCCACTCTGTCAGGCTGCATTCCAAAGCCATTTTATCACTGCAACGAATACCAAGATATTTATCTTTCCTGGCTAGGTTAATCTTGTGTTCCATAATTATCATGACTGCCATAAACACATTCAGTTCTGTTCCTGCGTTTGTGAATGTTGCTAATTTGAGGAGAAACAGAGCTTAAAAGGAGTAATTTTTATTTACTTTCAACATAAAGGCAACAGCAGAAATTAAGAAGTATAAGTCATTGGAGATTGTGTTTGTTACTAGACCTGTGATGATAACTTTCCAGCTAATTTTTTACCCTCAAATTAATTTAAAATCGTTATAAGGCTACCACATTTACTGAATTCTAGAGAGGAAATGGCCAGAGAGTACTATGAATATAGTTGGTTGGCAATATCTGTCTGTGCATCTGTGCACTCACACACACACAAATTTTGATGACTTTTCCAGAGCACTTTCTTGGGATTCCACACACACAACCCATTTTCTTTGATCATATGAAAAATCCTTAAGATGCACCATGTTTCAGGAGTCTGCAGGCCTGGCAACTTCACCATCCTCCTGTGCAACACAGCTATAAAGAGTTTCCAGTTCCAGATTTGGCTCATTTGGAGTTGGCATGGCTCTCTTCACTGCACACTGTAGTTGTGCCCTAAAGCAGTGGAAAACATGGTCAGCCAGGGATCTTTCCTGCTGGACGTACTGCCATTCCTATTGCAGATTATTAGCACCATTCCTGCTAACATCTGCTCTCCTGCTGTTTTGAGTAGGAGAAGACAAATAGCACCTTTGTCCCTGCTTTCAGTGAGAACAACCATGCAAAATTCAAGGCTCAGAAAAACTCGGAAGAAAGAGAGAGAAGACAGGGAAAGAACATATGCCTGGGGACGCTGAAGGCTTCTGTGTACTTGTGAAAGGCCGGTCAAGATTAAACTTTAAACCGTCCCTAGTCAAAACCCAGAGAATGATGTGTGGAGCTCTAATAAAAGATTGAAAGGTTTTACTTAGAGGGTTGAGCATATCCTTTAATTCAGAGGATGCAAAAGTTGGAGCAAAAACCAGACTGCAAAAAACCTTAGGTTTAGATTGCTTTTAGCTTGTGGGAGTTTGGTATCTCTCACTGCATCACTTTAGAAGAATGAAGGTGAAGAGAACAGGCTTTATCTAAACTTAGCAGAAATGAGCTACATTAATGCAACCCAAGCACAGGCAAAAGCTAAACAAATTAGTAAGGCTCTAGCCAGTTTGAATTCACAGGATCAGCAAAGGCATATGGAGTAGCAGAGAAGCAGCAGAGTTTCCAGATCTTTCCTCTCTCCCTCTTTAACTCAATATTCTAGAAGGACATGAGAAGATACAAAACCAGATGGAAATTCTGTTTCTCTGGCTTTCTTCTACAATCACTAGCTTACTGAACTTCCTTGTGCTGTTTCCACTTCTAGAACAGGGATAATAACGTTCCTACCAATCTCTATATTGTTATGTTCAAAATTCACCCATGATTGCAAATCACTGAGAGCCCTTCAGAGATGAAATTCTGACATAATATGAAATACAATTATCTCATTAGAAGAAGGAATACATGTACATATAATAGCTTTGTACATATCAACGTTTTTATATTTCAGTTTCCCCACACTTCCAAAATCTCCATAAAAGTCTACATGCCCCTGGAAGTGTTCTAAGGCTATGTTGTTTTGGGCTTTGAGCAACCTCATCTAGTGGAAGATGTCTCTGCCCCTGGTAGGACAGTCGGAACTAGATGATCTTCAAGGTCCCTTCCAACCCAAAGCATTCTATGATTCTGTAAAAGAGAAATTTTTACTCTTCTAGCAAGTTTAGACAAGCTTCACAGAACTTCACGTGAAAACAACAAATCGGAGGCTGTAAATCCATGCTCCTAGGAGATTTTTGGGGCTACTTCAGTGGAAATGCAAAATGTACTTAAAGAGCATCACAGGTGAAGTGGATAAAGTTGCTTTTTGCATCTGGTGCAGAAGTGAAAATATTCCAAAGTGAAGCAAAAACCCAGAATCCCAAGCTTCATTAGCATAAGTAACAGCAGGTTAAGCTGGGAGAATATACCACAGTGACCCATAAGTTCCCCAGGTGTACTAAAAATATCTACATGGAAGTAGACAAGGTACCCCCAAATGTAGGAAAAAAACCCCCACCAGGTCTTAGGGAATCTAAATCCAAGAAAACCTTCTTTCTCTTTTGAACCTGAGAATTCATAATCAAATGACTACTTCTATATGTGACGACATACAAGAGAGCTCAAAATACTGGAGGGCCAAAGAATATGCTGAGGTAGAGCTGTCTTTGCTGGAGAGGGTTCTCTCGGAGGGGTAATTCTAGCCAGGTTTCCAGCAACTGTGGCGAGGGCTGATGAGTAGGAGAAGGTGGTTCAGTTCGTAATAGAAATTATACAAACCTAAAATAAATCCAAGATCTAAAGAATGACTAATTTTCAACAATTATATTAATAACAAAGTGGGTGGGCTGTAGAAACTGGTCAATTTTACATAATACGACACCTATTGAGTAAGGCTGGGAGGTGACCGAGACCACATCCACTGGTTATTTCTCAGTTTAAGCACATCTGACAGAAGAGTCAATGTGATACACACAGTTCAAAGTGGCAGCAACATACCTGTCCCGTTTGTTTTGCATGGTTTGAATCTGATCTTGCACAACTTCAGGCAGGGTGACAGTGGCATGAAAAACAGGTTGATGTGATGCATGAAACGGGTATGTCACTTCAGTTTTTATCTGAGAGCTTCAACTGCCAAACTATTTCTTTTACATCTCTGGAGAATGATATGCATTAAATTTAACATAATTATTAACTACTGGCACCTTCAATCTTGAGTATTACCCACAGGCATCATAAAATACAATGCATAAAACAAATAAAAAAAGGAGTCAAAGTGCATGGAAGATGTAGTGAACTGTAAATATTAAAAATTTAAAATAAGAGGTGAAAAGAAAATAAAAAGAAAGACAAGAAAAAAGAAATACATTGCTTTAAAAAATGTTAAGCATTGATTAACAACATTAAAACATAGGATAATTATACCAAAACAAAGAAAACTGATTTAATTTAGTAATTTTATAAAGACCATGGGACCATTAAATAACTATTTTAGACAAGCCCTAGAAAGAAAGTGTTCCTAAGGTTAAGAATGGTTCTCCTTTCTCTAGGAACTGCTTTTCAGTTTCCCTGGATATATTATTTTTCTTGTATTTCTGGAGAATTGATAAAGGAAGAAACATACTTGCCCTGTCATACTCCTTATAATGTTAGTTCACAGGGAAAAGCCAAGTATTCCACCAATCACGTCCATAAATCTTCGAGACAGAGGATGTAGGAAGTGAACTTAACAGTTCTAACACTAGTTAGGTCACAGCTAAGCAAGGTTACAGCTTGGGATGAAATTTGGGATGGGGGCTCTTCCCCTGTAAATCCCAAACCCTTTTATGCTCCCAAACAGACCTGAACAGAGAGCACAAATTTCCAGCGATGTACCTCATGACCTTCAGACACTGAGCATGAGAGGCAAGGTTGCTTCGTATAGTGCTCTGTACATAGTGCTCTGTATATAGTGCTCTGTAGTGCTCTGTATATAGTGCTCTGTAATGTTTTCAGCGATGATATGCACGTGTTTCAGTGTGGTGCAGCATCTCCCTGTCTAAGAATAGCTTCCTGTCAATATTCTTTCTCAGTTCAACTCCCCACATATAATCATGCAGTGTTTCCCAACATTACAAAATCTGAATTCTGAGGACTGTTCCCCTGGAGGACATGTAATGCTCAGTGTTCAGAAACACAGAATAAAATCCTTGAGTAGGTAAAAAGGAAACAATTAGTTATCTTAATTATTTTATTCAAGGTTTTTCTCCCTCTTCTTATCCACCCTCTGGAGGGGGGAAAGCTCAATTACTCTCATGCTGTTTACTTTCCGGGGTTAACAACATTAATTTTAATATTAAACTTCAGACTTGATCTTAAATGACTGTAAATAGGATTACAAAGGAGCAAACCTTTGAGGGCTCAAATCTTCATCTTTTTTCTCTGAGCTGAACGCATGCACCATGGAGCACCATTCTGTGAATCACTTGAAATGCATGGAGAAAAACAGACATCTTCTAAAAATACACAAGAAAGTGTTCTTTGATGTGTTATTTAGACTCAAGTAACTTTTCTCTCCCTCTGTACTCTTGAGGGACTCGTTGTTTTTCAACCACTGATTACAAAAAGAAATAAAACCTTTTTATTTTTAGGCGTGTCTACTCCACCCTTACTTCTCCTGCCAGGAAAAAATTATCTCACTGCTTCAGACCTGTTCTGGATTAATCAAGAAGGTCTTTAAAGCTCTACTCTACTCCTGAAATAGTAGTAGTATCAATATTAGCAATCAAAGTGTTCAATACCACAACCTGGTAGGAATACAGTATCAAAAAACCTGAAAGAATAAGCCAAAGTTTAGGAAATTACAATAATGGGAGAATGTAATTAATGAAATTAATCCTGCTTCATGTATAGATGAGCTTTCTCTTACTGAATTTTTAAGTTTTGTAATAATTCACTACAAATTTCTCACAGTGTTCTTGAACAATGGAGATCATTACTTACTACAAGGATTTGGACTATTCCAGACTACTTGCAAGCACTATTAGCAAGACAAATTACTTACAGGTGCAAAGCAACATGCCAGAATGTAGAAAGAAACATCACAGATCTAATCTAAAAATGCATCTACAATGAAAGATGAACATTTTATTCCAGTAATTGGTTGGGGAAATTTCATTTTTTTTGGTTACAAGGAGAGAAAGTACTGCCAGGCTTCCATAAATACGCCTTGACTGACCTTCAGAAGTAACAGGTGAAGATATGAACCCTGTCCTTTCTAACCAGTTTGCTACATCCTTCCCAACTCCATTTTACTGAAGATAGGAGAGATATCCAAGAAAAGCCACATTTCCATGGGTGTCTGCACTCAACCCTAACATTCCCCTTGATGTCTAACTCTGTTCTCTAACTTATACATAAAGAAGCCAGAAATTAATCCCCCTCACAAATTTTGACAAGAAGTGAATGAAAACCCCAGTGACCTGCTCTACAATCCAAAGACCAACAAATAAATAAAAATAAATAACAAAAACTGCCTTGCTGCACAAAAGATTTGTGGCTCCTTACATTTCCCAAGTCCTTTACATTTCCATTGAGTTAGACTTCTTTTTGAAAGTCTACAACTCTAACCATTAAAATAAGGTTTTCCGTACTTTTCAGTGAAATCTTGGAAGAGTAACTCCAACAGTTTTCCACGCAGAAAAGAGACCGGTGCTGTTAGATTGTCAGTGTCTGAAGCTCAGATGGCCAATTGTGAGAAACAAAGATTTTTAATTCTAAGTCACAGGGTTGAAATCAATAATGAATAAGATGGTGCCAAGGCAATGCCCCCTGTACATTTTTCATTTTCTTTTTAAGTTTAAACAAGTTTGTCTTGAGATGTCACTGACACAAGGCTCCAGCTGAGTGCTCCAAAGCGGCTCCTGAATCTCTGAGCAGACTTCATCCCACCTCTACTCACTCATCAAGCTTACAACCTTCCTTTCACAGACAACAATTTTACTGAACAACTGCATTGGTTCAAACTCGGATCATGTTAGCAATGGCAGAAGAGGAATCCAACTTCCAGCACACAGCCTGTTGTTGCTGACAGCTTCCAACATCCTGGAAATGACAGCTCGCTCTTCCCCCATCTGATAGCAGCCCAATATGACATTTTTGACACTTTCTCCACTTGAAGACACAACCTATTTTTCCTTCACTGATTATCTCAGAATGATGAAATAACTCAAATGCTGCAATAGCTTCTTTTTCTTGCCCCCAAACTCCACTAGGAACAACAGATAACATCTGTAACAAGCAATGTGTTGTGAAATGCCACAGACACCCATTTGCGTAGCAATTTTTTTGAGGAAAAAATCTATGTTTTCTGTGATTATTTTGATGGTGTATCTTTTTAATAAAACTTTCCCTCTCTTTTTTTTTAACCCTTTTGAATGGATAGCCTGTCACAGCCACAGCACCATATCCCTTTCTTTTTTAAGTAGTTAAAGCAAGGAAGCATCCTTAGAATTGGTTAAAGTCAAGTTTTGATCATATGTTTTGTGGACAGCCAAGAAAAATTCTGATACATGCAATCCCTCTCTAGTAAACAAAAACATTAGCAAAGCAAGGCACTCTTGATGTTACTCAAATATGATTCCTCACACTCCTAATCTTATCTCATGTGTGCACAACTGATAGCAACTTTAAACTACTAATAATGCCCTTTACATGATGTTATTTTAATCTGCCTTTTTAGGGCAAGTTCAGGATAAGTAACTCTAGAATGACTCATTACTTCAAACAGAGGGAGGTTTAATTTTACAGACTTTGTTGTTTTACAAAATATCAGCTGTGGTCCACACCCATCCCTTCTAATATCCATAATCCCTAAAAATGACCAAACTTGAGTCATTATGTCCAGTCAATTTGGAAGGATCAGGTGGAACAATCCTGCCTGATCTCACTGTGGTAGGTCGACCTTGACCAGCAGCCAGACACCCACCCAGGCCCGACAGAACAGGGGGAGAAAACAGGATGCAAATTCTTGTATTGAGATAAAGACAGAGAGATGATTTACCAGTTTCTCTCATGGGCAAAACAGAGTGAACTTGGGGAAAATTTATTTAAATTATTGCAAATTAATGTAGATTTGGACAGCAAAAAACAGAGACAAAATGATTGAAATTACCTGCCCCCCATGGCCCTTCTTTCCCCAGGCTCTACTTCACTCCCACTCCTTCCCCATTGCTCTCACTATGCAGGATACAGGCTGATGGGTGATGGGGGCGGTGCTCAGTCCATAACAACTCCTCTCTGCTGCTCCATCCTCTTCACACTTTTCCCCTGATTCAACTTGGGTCCTCCTACAGGTTGCAGCCCTTCAGGAACTATCCGCTCCTATGTGGGCTCTTCACAGGCTGCAACTTCCTTTAGGGCACATTCACCTGCTCTGACTTGGTGTCCTACATGAACTGCTTTGTGAATATCTGCTCCAGCATGGTCTGCTCGAAGGGCTGAAGAGGAATCTCTGCTCCAGCATGTGGAACACCTCCTCCCCTCCTTCTCTGACCTTGGTGTTTCAAAATGTTTTCCTCTCAGTTGCTGAAGGGCAGTGTTTTTTCCCTTCTTAAATATGCTTTTCCTGAGGCACCACCATCCGGGCGGTGGGGCTCGGCTGTGCCCTGCACTGGATCCACTGGAGCTGGCTGGAACCAGATGTATCAGGCAGAGGACAGTCCCTGGCCTTTCTCATGGAGGCCACCCCTACAGCCCTTCCCCTGGAGTCCATCAACCTCACCACCTATACCAAATACAGCCCTTTTGGAAAGAGGCATCACCACCCCCAAAACCTCTCCCCATTGTTCTCGCTCTGCCTCTCTGTCCAGAGGAGTGCTGAGTGGGTGAGGCTAATGCTTCCCAGTCCTGTTCTTATGCTGGGAGTACACAGAATTTCTTTTCCCATCTTGTCAATGCAGCTCTGTCCAGCACTATTAATATGGATTTATTTTTCCTTTAAACTAACTTGAGAGAACTGGGACCTAATAAAATTCCAGAGGAAAAAAAAAAAAAACAAACAACAAACAATTGACGATTTCAGCATTGATACACTTTTCCTCAATAGTTTCATTGCGCTTTCTCATATTTCTACAACTCCTAGGCCAAGGTGTTAATCCAGAAAACTACGCTGCAACACAAACCACATACCTTGGGTTTTCTCTCCTGAATTATAATAATGCTTACAACTGTTTTGAGATGGTTGTTCACTCAGGTAAAAACTATTATCTCTATTATTGATCTGGCAGATACCAACAAGTTGCATGATGCAGCAGCAGAATAGGTTAGTCCTCTGAACCGACACCTCTGCATTTCCCATATCTAATTGACTAGCACATATTTTCTGTCTTTCCATGTAGGTGCATCTTCTCACTCTCTTTGAGTTTCAGTGTTCCTATTGAAGTACAGGCTGTGGAGGATTCCCAATAACATACCTATCTCTGGCTCACACACAAAGTGCAACAACTAATGCAGTACCTCTGTGTTTCCGTGGTGCCTTAGAATCATCAATGGGTGCTTTGTCTCTGTGCAATACAATTATGATTCAGTGCAAAATCCTCAAGTTCTGCCTCAGTAAAAAGAAGCCCACAAAATGCAATTCCATTTCTGCTTGGGGTATGTAACAGCTTCACAGCTGGCCAAGGCTTATAGACATCATTCTGCGTCTGGTTTTCAGGATACAAAGCAGACCTTTCGCATTAATTACATATTGTTCCCTAGAGCAAAGAAGTCACCTTTCTCTACGCTTTATCACTTGCCACATACACTGATATCACAAAATAAATAATAAAGCATTCACATTAAATAATAAAAAATTAATAAGTGCTCTGCTCCCCAGGCTTAAGCAGATTTACAGAACTGTGTGAAACATGTAGCACGACAGAGCTGCTTGGGCTGCTGTTTATTTGATGGGTCAGCCAGGTCACACAGAATCTCCCACTAAATACCAGTTTCACTAAGGACTCATTAAGGAAAAATTCATTTGCTTGTTGCCAGAGGAATAACTCTAATTGGTACTCTTCAGCAGCATACCATTTCCCTCTGGTTACAGGACCTTTATTATCTGCACTAACAACTGGCTAATGCTGGTGATTCAAAGTCACATTTAGGTTCACAGAGTTTAACAAACTGCCTGTAAGAAAAGTGTAGGATTAGATATTATGACAGACAATGAGGTATTACTACTTAAAGCATTTTTAACTTGCTAAAAGTACTTAACAGAAGACTAGGTTCTGTAAATGAAGCAAATCATATTTGACCTTGCGCATTCTGAGGGCATATGATGGTGCTGGTTTTACTTTGTATATGGATCCAAGATATGTCAAGAATTTTGAATTCCTGCCTCCTCATTACATCCTTAAATTAGTAGCCTGAGAGTCTCCTCATAACCCTAAACCGTCTTAGTAGTTGTTTGATCTTGGTTCAGGTTGCATCATAACTAATTGCTTACCTAATCCTCATTACTTCCAAAGTTTTAAAAAATAACACAACCTGGGAATAAATATATTTAGTTACTGGAATTTAGCAAAATCTGTAACATACTTATTCTTCTTGGCTTCTGCAGAAGTATCTGAAGAGACACATGCACAGAAAGACTTAATCACTGAATCAACCGGACTGGCAATTAATTTTAATTTTTTGAAACGTTTTGCTAAGTACCAAATTCATTCCTAAGATAAAAATCCCTTGTGCCTTTCAGTAGTCTAAAACAAGGCCACTAAGAAATGAGAAGTCAGTAATTTTACTATTAGTTTGAGAGTCATCACAGACATTGAACCATAAACAACCTAAATTTCTTAATTAACTTAACATCAACCTTCACTCACTAAATATTTCAATGGCACTAAAACTATTTCACCAAATCATTCATCTTAAAAGATTATTCCCATTATGGCTCAGAAAAATATAGGTATAACATTTTTCATGTACATGCAGTTGTTTAACACCTTTACTTTTCTGCCATGTTACCAAATCTGATTCAGTTACAATTAAGGGCCTGCAATAATTACTGAAGACAACAGGTTGCATATGATGAAGATATCAGTGTTTGCAGTCCTTACCAACACTGAAAGAAAAGCAGCCTGGGACTGCAAAGTGAAAAGTCTGGTTTTTGAGAAAAACCTTCATTTAAACAAATCATTGAAATTCCAGCTTGCCCTTTGAAAAAGTTGTCTTTGTACCCAGGGATATTTGTTAAATACCATTTGGGACCATTAACATCTATCTTACAGGGGAATTCCCACTATTAATGGTATTTTGTACTAAGAGGAAATAAAGATGTGTCAAATATGAGCATACTGTGGGAATACATAAATTATTTTTGTTATGTAAAAAAAGATACTTTTTGCAAGTATTCGTGCTTTATTTGTTGCAAAAGCAAATGTGACCTGCATAATGGCTATAAAAAGATAGCAGGCTGCTCATAAAAAGTAAGTCTACAGAAAACAGCATGTGGTGGTTTTATTTAGTGTGGCTTTTAAATTTCAGGGAAACAGATCAATATGAGTGATCAGAAGTGAATGCTAAAAGTTGACCCCATAAAAGAAATTCTGTACGCTCTTTATTCCTAAGCATCAGAAGGACACAAAGAGGTGAAGGTGAAACCAGATATAGGTTAAGAAAACACAAGTTTCAAGTATCTTAATTTTTGTACAAATTTTGCTTTAACTTTTTCTGATCTTCCTTTTTCCCCAGTTGTGGCAAGTCATGGGCAGGAAGGAAGAGAGTGGAAGGAGAAAAAAAAAGAAAGAAAAAAAGAAGAGTCTTTTTAAGCATTGGTCAAACCCAAAAGTAGGTCTTTGACTATTTCAGTATCTTGAGTTTCTGTATCATCGAGCAAGTCAAAGTCCTGGTTGTGCTGTGTGGAGTATCTTCGGGGATATGTAAATGAAAGAGACACCTTGTAAAGAACGGCGTTGTAATGTAAAACACTAAGCTGGGTAACTTGAGGATACTAATGAAAAAAACTGTGTGACTAATCTTGATTTACTTCTCTGTTTTTCCTTTTTTTTAAGACTAAGATACATTCTAAAGATAACAAAAGCTAAAGAAACTGCAGTGCAGATGGAGGTTCCTGATTTTTGTAAACAGGTGCATCTTGCATCCTTATTCTGATGCACAGATGCTCAGACCATAAATAAGAAGTTTAAAAAAAAAGATGCAGGCAAAACTATTATTACTTCCGTTCTTCCATTTCTAGTAGAGTCGTGATTTCCCTTCTTTCACCTCTCCATTTCAGCTACCCCTCTTTCATGTTTCTATCACTTGGTCTATCACGTCCAGGACATTTCCGCAAGGACTTCATGACTACTGCACTCATAACCTCAGTGCTGCAGTGAATCTCTTGGACATTTTGGAACTGGTGGCACGGAGCAGAGAAGATGCAAGAGCAGTCATACGCTGCAGTTTAAGGAATCATAGAATAGTTTGAGTTGGAAGGGACCTTTTAAGGTCATCTATTCTAACCTCTCTGCAACATCTTCAACTAGATCAGGTTGTTTAGAGTCCCATCCAACTCAACCTCGAATGTTTCCTGGGATGGGACATCCACCACCTTTCTGGAAAACCTGTTCCCACGTTTTACCACCCTCACCGTAAAAAACTTCTTTCTTATATTTAATATAAACATTCTCTCCTTTTGTTTAAAACCATCCCCTCTTGTCCTATCACTTACACAGCCTTGTAAAATGTCTCTCTCAAGCCTTCTTGTATGTCCCCTTTAGGTACTGAAAGGCTTCTATATGGCCTCTCCAGTGTCTTCTCCTCTCCTGGCTCAACAATCCCAGCTCTCTCAGCCTGTCCTTGTACGAAAGGTGCTTCAACCCTTGGATCATGTTCATGGACCTCTTCTGGACCTGCTCCAACAGGCCCATGTCTTTTTTTTGTGCTGGGGGCCCCAGACCTATACTGTGTACTCCAAGTGGGGTGTCACAAGGGCAGTTAGAGGGGGAGAGTCACCTTCCTCAACCTGCTGGCCATGCTGCTTTTGCTGTGGCCCAGGATACAATTGGCTTTCTGGGCTGTGAGTCAACATCACCCTGTTCTGTCCAGCCTCTCATCCATCAGCACTCCCACATCCTTCTCGGCAGGATTGCTCTCGATCTGTTCATCCCCCCGCCTGGATTGATAGTGGGGGATGCGCTGACCCAAGTGCAGGATCTTGCATTTGGCTTTGCTGGACCACATTAGGTTCCCGTGGACCCACTTCTCGAGCTTGTCCACATCCCTCTGGAAGGCATCCTATCCTTCAGTTGTATCAACTGCACCGCTCGGCTTGGTGTTGTCACCAAGGAGATGGGCTGTGAGATTCAGTGGAGCAGGAAGCTGAAGGCTTTCTTGTTATTTCCAATTCAAACACAGTAATATTCTGGTCTGTTTTTTAACACAGTGAGAAGGTGAAGCAAGAAAATATCAGCCTTCAGAAAATTCTCATACATTTCTCTGGACGTCTTTCTGAACAAAGGACAGCAAGTAGTAGTGTCTGGGTAGTTCAGATAGATCATCTTTCCCCTGCTCTTTACTCCTTTGAGCATTATACCGAAATTTTAACATGGTACTTAGCAACAACCAGCATCTCCTGGAAATCTCAACATTTCCTATAGAAGTTAAAATATAAGATTTCAGAGACAAGTGGTTTAATATTCCGCAAAAAAAACCCCAACAGCCCCTATCTGGGGTGAAGAGAAAGGGTATCCTTCATTATTTATTATCAAATATGATGCCCCCAAATGTTTAGCAATTGTAATTCTGTTACACATTAAGAATAAATTAATAATCCACAGAGTTTGAATTCTGGCTTTTGAAGAACAAAAATATTTCCTTCTTTGCTAACAGACTTAATCTATTAACACATTTTGCATATATGTAGTATGTCTTTGTAGAATTTTCTGGTAGTACATAACCAAATGCTCAGTAACGTCCCTTGGATAACTTGACTTCCATGTGGACCTTTCTGTATGCTCTTTTTTCAAGGTGATTACCATTTATTCATCAAATGACCATCTCATGGAACACCTGAATCCCCTGCATTCACCACCTTATGTGCTGTTTTCTCTCCTCTTGCCCTCTTCCTCATTCTAGTGGGTTTTAAAATGGACAGATTTTAGTGATAGAGAGAAGGAGGAGTACATCTCCTTTTTCTTCTAGCTGAGCTCCTCATGACCCTTACTTACGATTGTCAGATGCTTCCCCACACTGTGAGTATTTCTCAAGTAGAATTTTGACCTTGTTCAGGAAGAACTACAAACTGAGTGAAGCATCAGGTGACCAGCATCAGAAGGGCAAGAGCTGCCACACTACACACATCTTCCTGTTGTCAGAAGGAACATTCAGGACACCTCAGGATGAGCTCATTCAAAGCAAGAGTCCTGGGATGCTGGTGGACAAAACTCTATGGAAGCAGATATGGAAGTACTGATAACATAACACATTTTAAAAGCCTTGTTTTGGTTGAGACTATCCATTAAAATAAAAAATATTAAAAACTAATCATGGCCTAGCCTCAATAAACTATTGAAGGATTTGTAAAACTAATAAACTTTGTCTCCACCATAGCTGATTGCCTCTCATGCTTGTGTTGTTGAGCTCATAATCAAAAAGGTCTTTTAAGGTTGACAGTGCAGCACTGCTTTCCTGCAAGACTCCTCCAACAAGCAATAGGTCCATACAAAATTTGGTTTTGTGTAGAATAGGACCATTCTAACGCATGTCAGTACTAAAATTTTACGTTTCTAACATTCAAAAAAGTCAATCTCCAGGCTTCTGGATTTTGTTACTCTTGGAACATCAGGCTGCTGTCATTTCCCTCTTGTGCAAGTTTTTATCACTGACTTGAGTATCTCCCTACCCTAATTCCCTTTTACTGCTATAGGAACAAGATGTTGATTGAACTTGCAGGTGCTTCAATCAGCAGAGGTTGATGGGAATTGTTCTGCCAGTCTGCTCCAAGCCCATATCCTTAATCTCTCTGTTTGCCTGTCCCTTACCTTGTACTCATCTCATATTTCTTATTTATTTCCTGATTTTTCCTCTTCAGTTCCTGTACCTAAGCATATATCCTGATTTCTGTCCTGTCTTTGCTGAATTAATATATGCACCATATCTGAGATACATATCAGTAAATCTGTGTGGAAGTGAGTGTATTTTTCATGTGTTGTCACACTGCCTAGGACTACAGATTTTTTATCCTTGACTAGTATTAATAACTGGAATCATGTGAAGGAGCACATACAATCAGATCCCACCTCAGTCAGTAAATATCCTTTCACATTTTTCTTAATTATCTCTGGCCAACATGTGAGTGACAACATTCTGTGCCCTTGCACACCTTTTAGATCACCCTCCCAAGAAGAGGTTTGAAAACATATCTAAACATAAAGTGAAAGATGTCAACTCTATAATTGCCTCAGGAAGACAGACTGGAAAGAGGATTTAAATGTAAGGACAAGAGAAAATCTATGTGCATCAGACTAAAGATGTACATATAAACAACTCCATATCTGCATGTCTCTACAGTGGAAACATCTGATGGCTCTTATTGCTGCTTCTCTCTTTCCTTTTTTCTATTTCCATTCTTTTTCTTCCCATATCTCTTTATTGAATGTAAACGTTTTTTCCTTATTATTATTTTTCATATTTGACTACAAGCTTTTAAGACAATAAAAGGAAAGGGAAATGAAGAAATGGTTTCCTCTAATCTCACCAGATATGGACTCTCATGGCTAAGTTTTGAGTAAATTCTTAACATTTTAAATTGTTATTTTTATTAATAATCGTTATAGACAGGGACTTGCTCGTTAGACAGGCCTGTATTACTGTGGCTCTATTTATAATCAACAGCTAGCTCCACCTAGTGTCGTTTTACTTCATCAGTGAAAAAGAAAACTAAAACCAAACACTAGAGATAAACCAGAAACAAACTATAAAATACTCGTCAGCTGGATAATGGCCACAGACAGCATGCAGTTACAATTTCTGGAGTCACAGGGAAAAGACCATTTTAAGTAACTACTGTATGATGATTGCCAGCAAGCACCCTTGATACAAGAGACTAGCAGCTTCAGGAGTATAAATATAATATATGCAATATAAAACAGTTTTACTGCTACCCTGAAAAGGAGAACGGCACTTAAGCTGTTTATAGGGGTTATTCTCTCTATGGTTTCATTCTGATCAACAACAAATTATTGTTAACTTTAACTGAACTTCTGTGAAATAGAATAACATTTTATTTTATTGTCATCAAAACTACAGAACTATTTTTGGCTATACACACCCGACAGTGATCCTCTCCGTTAGTCAGTACATCTCCCCTTCCGGCAGTTACAAAATAATTTAAAATGCCTCTCAGAGATGATCAAAGCAGGGAGATGTTCAAACTAGCAAACAGTATTTCAGTTTTACTGATCTTTACCTTCAAACTTTCTAAAGGCTGGTTCACTGCTGCGTATCTAGAAACATCTATCTTTCTAAAACTGTAACAGCTTCACTCAGCAACATTTAGTGTTTAATAGCCTGATTCTCTTTTGACAAGACAACATAGAGTACAGCCAACAAAGTAATTTAGGATAAATTCAGAAAAGTGAATAGCCAGTGTGACAAGAGATTTCTTGATCATCGCCTTGGAAAAAATGATAGACCTAATGAAGAATAAAGTTTACATAAAAGAAAACATTTTGTAAAGCCAAATAATCCAAATAATTTAACATAATCATAACCTGTGAGCTATCGAGCAGTGTTTGAGAGGTTGCTGAACCTTCAAATAGGAAGGAAAGAGAATGCCTTACATTTAGAAAGCAATACTTTTACTTCTTACATCGAGGGTGATCCACTCTGATAGAGCTGACGTCTGTTTTAAACCTGTTCAAATCACCTGTTCAGAGCTGCTTAACAGTTTCACCCTAGTGGTGATAAAATATATTTCAATATGTACAGTATACACTTAACGTCTGTTCATTGGGACAGAGAGAGGGTATATATGTTGTAGGGGGAGAGATGGATAGGAGGAGGAACATATAGTAAGACAATACCTACAACAAAGCAAACACCTCTACATTTTCTCAAACTCTCTCCAAATAGTCAGTTCAAAGTTATGCTTGTGACCCATCTCGTTCAAAGTATTCACAGCTAAATTTAATTGTTATATGAAAACCTCACAGTACAACACATGAATTTAATAAAATGCACACAAAAATGCTCTCTGATGTTTCAAAAATAAGAGAATACTCCAGTTCTCAACAGTTTAGCAGTTACTGTCATTTCTCATTAACAGCTTTCAAAATCCTGTCTGAAACAAGCTGATACAGAGAAATTAAGAACAGTAATCAAGCGAGAAATGATAGACCAGCTGGGTAGGCATCAAGTTGGCAAAACGTGAATACAGTTCAATAGCTGAAACAGATGCTGGAGTTGTTGAGAAACCCTGCAGGAGATATTGATGTATTTTTTTTATATAATACTGAACAAACGGATAAATGTCAAGAGCTAAAAACTGATGGGGAATAAAACCTGTCATAAAAACTAACTGTAAAGTAGGGACCTGCAATAATATCTTTTCATTATACCAGAACATTCAGTTACATGCACCTTCATTTCCTTGGGATTCCTCAATATACCAATAGGTCAGAGCTTGCTAGTGAATCCGAGAGAGCTTTTCCTAGTCTTGTTTCACATTTGTTTGATTCTATCTACCTGAGGCTTCACAGACTTAGAAAATACTTTATTCTTCAGTCTCATCTTAACACGACACTCTCTTTCAAGCAAGCAATTCCCTGAGCTTGGAGGCGAGCAGCAAAGAAAGAGTAACAAAAAGCATAAATGAAACTGCAAAATCCATTTTGCACGAGGAATGTTGTTTTCAGAGTTTCAAGACCTCAGCAACAAATCCTCTGCCATCGGCGACAGCTCATTCTAGCATATGCTTTGTCATGGTCAGTTTCTAATTACATTCATAATGATGCAATAGCTTTGATAATCCTACCTTCCATGCCAGCTGCTTTTCTTGTCACTCCATCATGCCAATAAGTTGGCTGCCGTAACAAATCAAGATAGTGCAAAACAGCATCTTTCCCCTGCATCTGTCATCTTCCTGAAAGCATTCTATTACTGCCGACTGCTGGGAACCAGAAAGTCTATTTGAATTCCAGCAGCTCCCCTTTCGCATGATTCAAGTTAGGTTAGGTGGGCATGCCTAACATGATTCTCTCCATCATTTATTATGCAGCTGCTACACCGTCGGTGTGGTAACCACTCTGACTTTATCTGATACGTCAGTCTTGCAAACCTCTACCTCCGTGCAAGCCCACGAGCCACAGAAGCATCTTGCATTTAATGAGCATTCTCCCTGCCTAAAGAGAGTGCATCTGCAAATCTGTTTCAAATCCTGCTGCTTGTATCATCCTCTAAAGGCTGATGTGAAGGTTTGAAGATTTATTTCTTTTTATTCTTGCGTTTTGTCTCTTCAGAAAGCACGGCTCTTCATGCACGCTTGAATTATTCACGCTTCAGCTAAACGTTTGCTGATTTGTGTCCAACCAAACAGCACCTTCCCGTTGAAACTCTCTGCTCAAAAGCTACTTCTGAATAACAGTGCTGCGCGTTCAGGCTCTCAACTCTGTTTCATTTTGAACATGGCTTTTATAGCTACACCTCAACAAATACATTTACTTCTTTTCATGCAATGAATGGCTGTCTAATGAGGGAACTGTACATTTTTAAGCAATTTATCTAAGCCTATTTGTAGGTGACACTTGCTTTTTGTGCTTTATACATTTTAACAGTAAGTGGATAGCTCTGTCAGAGCATCTTGATATTCTTAAAGTGGTAAGAACACCCCCATAAGCTGCTTTTTGCCAGCCTGTGGAGGACACTCTCAAATGACATAGTTTGCCTAACTGCTTCTGAGTATCGTGAATTAAAGGGATAGGGTTGTTTTGTTGTCTTTCTATTTATATTTTCTGTTGAGTGGGGGAAAAACAGGCTCGCGTCAGTGATTTCAAAAGAGTATTAATAGAAATTGACACATACACATCAATCATCCTCCAAGTTAAATTAGCTGTGTCTCCTCCCACCACTTCTGCCTGCAGTTCAGAGTCAAGGCATTTCATCTCTAATACGTCTGCTTGCTCATAAGCTGAATATACATCCCCAGCCCCACACTGAAAAGTTTGAATACCTGAGAGAGAAAAACGGGACAATTTAACAGAGGCAGCTGCCTGGCTAAAACTGGATAGTTAAGTGGTGAGGGAGAGCAAGAACTGTCCCTGGAGTAATACCTCCTTCCTCAGCCTTTGCACAATGGCAAAGGAGGACAGAGGAAGGGGGAAAAGGGCAGAATCCCCCAGGAAAAGCTTTCCTTTGTGGCAGCTGCCAGTTCAGCATCACTCACCAGTTCTCATACTCCCAGCTCAAAAGGCTCACAGGGTTTTACTTAAGCCTCAGTTCCTTACTCAGATAGCAAACTTTTCTCTGGTTTGCAATCTCCCCCACCCCGATGGTCCCTTCCTCCCCCATAATTTCCTAATTTCAGTTAAGTTTCTGAAGCCCTTGGCTACGAACAAGAAGCTTAAAAACATGAGCTCACGGGAGCTCTGAGCCACAGAAAGTAAAGAGGGAGGGGCTAGGAGGGGTGGGTGGGCAGGGTGAAACAAAAATCCAAAAAAAACCCAAAAACACCAAACAAACAAGTAAACCAAACCAGGAAAAAAGCTAAGAGAGTTTTCTACTTTGAAAAAAAAAAAACTATAAGGACTGGGACATCTGATTGCTTCCTCTAGGCCTTCCCACAGGGGTTTATCAGTGGGTGGACTGACAGGCACGTCCCTGTTCGCCCTCTGCCAAGCCCCAACCTGGGGGCTACAGACAGGGTCCCTGGGCAAAGGGACAGGCTGGTGCCGGGGTTGCTGAGTATGAGAGAGCTTCCAACCCTGCTGGGAGAGATCTGACTCCCTGCTCTCACTCACATTGAAATGGCACAGTTGACACCTGAATGAGCTAACGTGGCATGGCGTGGTTTATATTTGATACTGTATTTATTCCTAGCGTGCTGCCAGAAAATACCTTTTTAGAGATTTCATGTAAATAAAGTAGAATTACTACATCTGTTCCTCTGTCTGGAGCAGCACATATCAACAAGCCAATTTTGCATTCAAGGCAACAGAGACAGTCCTACCATATAGTGGCAAAGTGCACAACTATAAAGTGCCTATCTGAAAATACCGTCGGCTCCTTTTTTGTTCGCAGTTCAAGTAATTTCTGAAGTGAAACAAACCAGGCAATAAATGAGGACTGACTGTAAAGTCACCATCGATTCCAAGTACATAAAAGGATACGCTTAATATTTCACACTTCTATCTGCATTACGATTTTAAAACCATAGACACGGCAACAAGGAATTTACATGGTATTTCCCAAAAGATGAGTTTGAGCTCATAGCTCATAGAGTCTGTAGTTGCAGGGAAGACCTAGAGTACCCAAAAACTCAACATAGGCTTAATTTCTAATTCTGTGAATTCTGAGGTGTGCAAGATTATAGAGGGAAATATCCAGAAAAACATCTCACATGCTAGTGAGACAAATAGTAATGAAAAGAGAATGGGGGCATCTGGTATGGCATAAATATACTTTAGCAGGAGCCTATCCCACCCAGAATGCCTCAGACAGAAGAAAAAAAAGGGGGGGAAACAACAAAACAGAGAAGAAAACAAAGAGGGAATTCTGAAAGATATTTCCAGAGAAATAAGCATGGCCATACAAGGAGGATCCACTGTGGCTTAACATTCAGTATTACAGCCCTGCAGCACGGCATGCAGTAGGTGCAATGTAGTTTAGCCACACATTCCCATTCAGATCAGGTCTAAGGGTAGTAACCATTTTTGTCTTGGGAAAAAAAGTTATATTTTTTAATTACTTTTTCGGAGGAGAAGGAAACTGCAATATATCAGTTTTTGCATCTTCAGTGTACACTAGCAGTATAGAAAAACAGCTCAAAGATGAATGGGTAATCTGGGAGGAGAAACTAGTATCAGTCATTCCACCTATATACTAATAGGCCAGATTAATACCTGGCTTTGGTCTTCAATTTTTTCTGCATTTTTCTGGGAAAACAACAGCCATGATTTCTGCATATTGTAAGTGGATTCAGCATCTGCATAGATATAATTATAGAAACCCACCCATATGGAATGAATTGCTTTAGAGAGAAAGCTATATGGGTAGTGTTCCCAGAATCTACAATAACACAAATACATATTTTTTTGTCTTATACAGAGTTGTCCTCAGTCTGGAAAAAGCAGAAATAAATGACAAGTGAAAAAACACCCATCAAGTGGTATTCTACTTTTTACAGTACTGAACTCAGCAGGCAAAGGAACTCCAGTCTATTTGTGTGACAACTCTCTTCCTATTCCATCTACATCTTATGGCAAAGACGTGCATTCAGTTTAATTGCTTCACTGCTACTAAAGTGACTAATTAGTGCATTCAGAGTGCTGGAGTTTGATTGTGGTGGTATGTGCACATTACAATGATAACTAAGACACCACGTAGAATCTCTTCTTGCTGCCATTTCTTTTTCCTTTCTGTTTTCCTCACTGGAAGTACCAGTGACTCTGACTAAGCAAGGGTAAATAATGGATGACTGAAAAATAGGAAGCAAGCAGATTGGACTTGACCTTCAGCTCTACATGATGCTCTCCATAATACACTCTCTGAGTATATTATGCAGAAATGAATGCTGATTTTGCTTAGCAAAAACTGTTCATTTGTTTTGCTAATATGTCTCCTGAAGAAAGTCAATTTCTCTTCCCTTTTTCTCTGCCTCCCATTATACTCAGGTACTCCATCCCTCTCCCAGTGAACAACTAATTCAATCGATCAATCATGCAAGAAAGTACCTCAATGATATACTGTGCATGTCTAGATTAATAAACATCTCCAATAGAGGCACTGGAAAGTTTGTTTGGATAACATAGCCAGGAATTATTAATTATTTCTTACTGTTAATCATTCTATATTAACTACTTCTCAATTACAGGATTTCTGACATATGACTATAAAAGTAATCTGTACATAAAGAATTACTTTCCCATCTACTTAGGTGCATCAGTACTTTCATTTTAATGGCAATATCTCAACAGTTTAGAGAGGATAACTTCTGACAATTATGGCAAATGTAGCTTTGACTGCTCAAGATTTAAAAAAAATTACTACAGACAAGTGTATACAAAAATTAAAATGAAAAATGCATAAAAGTCATGTCTCTATAAACTAAAAGCCCTGGCACTCCAATAGAAAGGTTCAAAGGCCCAGTCATCCACACAGGACCAGGGTGTTGGCCAGAGAGATTTTTCAGATGTGGATGTCTGAAGCCATCCAGCTAGGTACTTGATAGCCATCGCAGGAGCTGAAACTTTTGGGGATTTTAAAACTTTTTGCTCATCTGGACCATAGTTTATCCAGTTCTTTTGTGCAGAAGTCATTTTTAATTTTTTAACTGAATCTCAGGTGTATGAAATTACCTAAGTTCAGGCACTTCTCCTAAACTGAAAGCTCAGAACACACTTATCTGAGGATGTTCTAGGAGGACTTTGACCAACATATCAAAGAAAGATTGATCCGCTTATGGTAAAAAGTTTTGTAAAATTTTATTACAGATCTGCTTACAACACTAACAAGCAATGATTTCCTCAGCAACCACAGGATTTCATATTACAGAACGTGGATAAAAAAGTTATCCATAAAAAATGCTACAGAAACAGTTCTCTGGGATCATCTCTAATGGCAGATTGCTGTGTGATATAGTCATCTCAACACTGCTGCAAACATGGATAATATAATCCCTCAAATGCAGCAACTATTGAGGATTTTTAATGTCAACCTCTGCTTATGTCTACAGATAAGCCACCACACAGTCTGCATTCTGTTCTCACATAGCATATGTATTTCAGTGACACTGAATTTAAAATACTAGGTTCTAGAGAGAAAAAAGAAATCTAGTTAACTCATTCGCCAAATGTTTAACACACATCAGGAAGCAGAAACATAGAGAGTTTCCCTATTTAACACAGAGAATGAGTGACCTTGAACTCTTCAGCAAATGCTGCTAATCTTCCTCAAGCAAGGCTTGTATGTGCTGTGGGGGCAAAACTGAACAATGACATGAAGTTCATGCTAATTACATAAAGCATGTATTTTGTTCTCTTACGGCTCATTTTAAATCAGACTGACTTGAGCTACACAGCGTTAACCTTCTTCATTTGTACTTCTATTCTTCGAAAAAATACATTGTTCAGCAGTACTGGGCTTGAAATAATTATTGACTTAAGCATCTTAATTTGTTCATTCTTTCTGCAGCTGCAGTCCATGTATAAAGTGATGTAAAACGGATGTGCCAGGAATTAAAAAAATAAAAAATAAAATTAAATTAAAACCAAAACAAATCCACCCAGACCTAGTACACACCTTACAGCCTGCAGTTCTACAGTACCCCGTGTGCCAGTAGTCAGCTCAGTGTGGTTTTGACTTCATCAGCGCTCTCACCTGGTACAGCTCTCCAGTAAAAGACTCCACGTTCCTCCCAATTTTCACCAAATGCAGATGATTGTCACCTAAGCTAAATTAGGGAATTAGTTAAATGGCAGTTGGTCAATAAACGTTTTGGAGATTGCATGCTTTGAAATGTTTTCTATGTTACTTCTACTACAGTTATATTCTGCTTTAGTGGTATTTCCGATTCATTGTATCGGCTTTCCAATGGATCATTAACCAGCTGGTAAAATTTGTATGACAACTATATGTAACCAAATTAATTCAAGCTGATTCTACCCTATTGCAAATTCCTATAGTATCTCAAACTTATCCTCCTATTGTTTCTTTGCTAAGTTTTCCCTAAATTAATTATCTATGTGGTTTGGGTTGTATTAATATTAAAAACAGACTTCTGATTAAGATTACTGATAAGACTGCAACACAAGTCTTAAATCTCCAAAGATGGCAACTGAGAGTTCTTAACAGGCAACACTTTGTAAGGCTTTGCTTCTCAGTTAAGGGGTTAAGTTAAAATCACAGGCAACTTTCTGACACAAGTCCAATAAAACCCAGTACCTGTTCCAGAAAACTCTACCAAGTACTTTAAATGACAAACCAAACACAACACAAAGACAGAACTTATCCAACTAAAAAATATATAGGTGGCCAAAAGTAAATTTCTTAATGCTCAGTGAACAAGCCTGGCTGTAGAGTCTGGGGTTCCTGTTGTCTGCGATTTCTGTGCCTGGCAGCAGTTGAGTTTGGAGGTGAACACTTTCTCCTCCTCCTCCTAGGGTAAATACAGGAATGAGGGCTCAGAATATTAAAATATCATAAGATTTTACATTTACTCTTTCTGTAACAGAAAATAAAGCTATTCGGCGTCATTATTATATGTTTTAATATATTTTCTAAATTAAAACAAAATAAAATCCATGGTTGTTCTCAGCACACTTATTGCCTTAGAAAGGATAGTTCTCTCTGCATTGTCTAGGGCTCTTGCCACAACACAAATTGATAGTGGGGTCCACAAATAAAAGCATCTTCCACCCTTCTTACCCTCCCTCATCAGCAGAAATAATATATCCCACAGTTTGTACCCATCATTGAATAATCTGCTTTGACTTTGGAGATTTAAGACTGGGTGTCTACTATTTTGTTGCAATATACATACAAAGTTGGACAAATTGGATGAAGACGACTTGGTTTCTCTGGAGAATAATGTGTATCCAAAAAAGCAGTTGTAGTCTTGGGGTTTGGTTTTTTTTGTGTGCATTTGTTTATTTGCTTTTATACGGGATTTGAGATAAAAATCTAAATTTGAAACAAATGTTCAATTCATCATCCACAACTGTTAGTGTTTGATAACCTTCTCAACTTCAGCACAGAGAGACCTTGAATGTCCATTTTTCACATGAATGTCCTTTTTCATGAAAAGTTTGAAGAAGATACTGTGAATATTTTATTAATTTTTTTAATCCCTAGAACTGCCAGAGAACAGTGAATTATTTTGGCTGCCCTACAGGCCCTAGTTAGAAAGGCATATAATGGTAATTTAGAAGTCGCTTCATCAAGAACCTTTTCTCATTCAGCCAGAGCTGAAAGCAGATTTAGGGGAAGGCATGACCCTTAAAGAGTCAGTTCCCAAGCAGACAGGAATTGGAGAACCCTGTGGCATCAGCCCTCCAAACCTCACACCTGTGGAGCCACATGTGAGACCGTAAGCACTTCCCAAATAGACAGGAATGACAGAGGAAGAAGTAACACTCTGCATTGTTATGGGGTGATTGATGCATAACTCCCAGATTAGTTGAATTAGTAAAACTGTGGCCTAATTAAACCCTCTCTCTTGCATCTTGTCAAACTTCCAGCATATCTGGGACACTGAACGGCACCAGTGAGCAGGGTGGCAGCTGCCAAGGATCACTTTGCTTGCCAGGCTTCATTTTTAACCTTTTTTTGCATAATATCAGAGTGCAATCAATTTTGTATTGTATCAGTACAATAGCTGAGCATTTGATTATATCAACAGAGTATATAACATAGCTCAAAGTTTTGTTAAAACAATTATAAAAGGTGAATTCTTAAACCAGGTATTGAATATGGAAACAAGGTGTTGTGGGAATACATGTTCCCTGAGCAGTTAATATTCCTTTTTTCAACTATTTATAATTCACGGCACATCCTACTAAGCGTATAACATGGTATTACATTACTTGATTCACACTGATTTACATTACTAACTCTTTTTATGCAAAAAATGCAGGATTTAACAACCTCATTATCACAAAAAAATAATTATCTTGCAAATTTCCCAGGAAACCATGACTTCAGTTGATAGAAACAGAAAGCCAGTTCCAATAAAAGTGGTAGACACCTGCAACAACTCTCAGTTCGATGGGCTGGTGTGTAACACGTGGATGCTGCTGCATGCAGCATCCCACTAGGTGATTTTGGACTTACTAGATCTGGCCCAAAGCACAGAAAGACAAGCAAAATGGTATCACAGAAAGCAAACACAGAGACTGCACAAAGAAAGGTTCACCAGCCATATGGTACCCTAGCTTCTGCATGCAGTTCAAAAATGTCAGCAACAGCAGTGGCATCTGGGAAGTTTTAGTGCTTTCCTCTCTTCCAGATACTCAGCAATTCCTGATTTTAGAAAACAGTAAGCACTCAAATTTGGTCCATAATCCAATCAAACCTGTCCAGAATGCCAAGGCCATCACTGTCATTGTGCTTGTATGTTTGGGATGGACATGACAGAGGACTCACTGATAGATTTGTCTTTTTATTCTAATTCACATCTTTTGCATGACTTTGGATTTTTCATTTTAATCTCTATGCAAAACTCTTTTTTGTTCTTTGCACAGTTACACAAAGACATTTTAGGTTGAATTAGGAAAAACTTTGGAAGAGGAAGATAGTGTTTCAACACCACGTGCACACTGGTTTCTTGTTAATGAGTATTAATGCCCTTTCCCATAAGGGCCCACTCACGTTTCCCTCAACAGGAGGGAGAACAAAAACCCGGGAAAGATGATTCCTTAATGCAGGCATAAAGCTTCCTCAGAACCATTTCAGGCTTATCCCTGTCTGACTTTAACATATGCAGTTGGAGTTGCTGCCATCAATATATTCCCGAAACTGTCTCCACATCTGTCAGTACTTCCCAATTCAAGAGACTTGAGTAAGAGCATCATTCTTCTGCTTCTTCTCTGGCTTGCAAAATGGGGCCACAATATCAGTCAGAAAAAAGTTGTTTGAAAATCACCAAGAAACTGCCATATGAGCACTTCTGTTAGGAACAGAACTGAGCTCTTGACTTCCAAGAACAGTTTTGGCCATGAGTCTAAATTGGCATCCACTCAAGACAGAAAATGGGGAGGGGGGTGGGGGAAGGAATACCACAAAGAAACTCCATTCCCCATCTCAGGTAGAAAAAGGAACTAAGAAATGCTTGGAGGCCTAAATCATGCCTATAGTTTTATATATCAGCCCTTGAGCCATTTTGAACAATACCAAAGCTGCAGATGCTCTTTAAATCTGTACAGATTCTGTCTATAATCTTTTTCCAAAGATGGGTGTTCAAACTGAGATCTACATGTGCCTACTATACCAGAAAGAAAAAAAATAATCACTTCATTAGTGTAGTATGGCTAAGGCACAACCTGAATTAAACCAAATGCAGGAAAACACTTTGGGGAAAAAAAAGTCTTTAATGAACTAGCTTCATTTTGTTCAGTTTATCACTTCATGGAAAATACTGTTCAACTGAATGTATTATGCGAGTACATCAAAAGTTCTCTTAATTTTTAAGCACACTGTGGACTGAGAGTGACTCATTTGCTGCGAGTATTGGAATACTTGATCTTTAGAAAGTGTGTGATGTGAATGGGAAGATGTGACAAGATATAGTTTCCTTTTGCTCTATGGGACAAGTGTAACACAGACAGTAGCAGAACTTTACAAAAAGCCCTAAGGCTCCGAGTCACTGTGTGAAAGGACTTGCAATTTACGGTGAAGCAATAGATAAAGAGAATCATGAAAACATTAAGGGATTTCTTTTTTCTTTTTTTTCTTTTCTGGGACACTTGTATGCTTTGCCTGCGGCATCATTCCAAGAAAAGTTAGGCAGCTGTAAGATTTATTGGCTGGGACCAGAGTTTAAATGCAATTTTCTCTCATCACATTCACACAAAGATATTGCATCTTTCTGTACCTTCCTAGCTAAGAATGGCATATTTAATTGCTTCTGTGCCAGGTTCTGGCTGGGGGTTTGGGGAACTCACTTCTATCACTGTGTCAAGTAATACCACAGCACTGTGTTCAGTTCCACTCCTGTGTGAATACTGAAGTGTGGAAACTTAAAATTTGTTTACCAGGAGCATTGATGTGAGCAAAATTTGATTGCTTGAATGTCCTCAGAAAGCAAAACACAGAAGTTAGACAGTGCCTACAGCAACTCTGGGTTTAAAATCAAGAAAACATATCTAAGAATTACAAAAATTTCTAACTCAGGTAAAAATTCCAGTTCTAAATGGTTTTAAACTAAATCCAGTAAATAGTATCAATTATGTCCTAGAATGCACTGATGAATGACATTTTACTAAACTGTGGCTGGATAGGACCTGTAGTGATAGGATAAGGGGTGGTGGTTTTAAATTCAGACAACATTTATGGAAGGACTTTTTTATGATGAGGGTGATGAAACACAAAAATAGGTTGCAGAGAGAGGTGGTCAATGCCCCATCCCTGGAAACATTCAAGGTCAGGTTGGATGGGGCTCTGAGCAACGTGATCTAGTGGAAGATGTTGCTGCTCACTGCACATGGGTTGGACCAAATCATCTTTAAAGGTCCCTTCCAACCCAAACAGTTCTATGATTATATAATTATAATACTAATTATAATAATATACAATTATGATAGTAAATAATTACTTATGTATCTTTTTATCTACATACAATGTTATTCTGTGATAAAATGTCAACATTATGTCTTATCCTTTAGAGCCATCAGTTCCAGTACCGACTAGAACCTGGTTCATAGGAAATGCTGGATGGACAGACTAAGATTCTAACTGAATGCAGTCACTGGCAACCTAAGACACAGAGTCACACCTCTGTTCTTGGCTGACAGTCATCAGAAAAAAGGCACAAATTCATACGCCTCTGTCAAAACCTCTGGCAGCAGCCTTCTGACATCTTGACTAATAAAATACAAGTATTAAACAGCTAAGAACTATTATCAGGTTATTAGCCACTGCCCAAGCTATTGGGTGTGTTCAATGTATCACCTGAAAGAGGACTGGAGACATTCTTGAGAATAGAAGAGAAAGAGGAGGGGAATAAAAAATCAATTTGAAGCCACAAAAGCTTTACATAATAGGTTCATTAAAACGTGCCTCTTTCTTTAAGTACTGTTCCAAGCTTCCCCACAAGTTACAGGTACTAGATAACATCCAAGAAATTAAAATTCTTCCAAGTAACCAAGGCCAATCACTATTGGTAATACTTACTGTTGATAATACCCAAGGCACCTTACCCTCTCCCCTAAATTTAGTGCCATCCACCTGGAGAGCACATAGGGTAATGACTGACCAGGCAGAACCAATGATGCTTATAGGTTTCTTCCTCTATTTGTCACATCTGACTGGCAGCAATCAACATACTTTTTAAACAATCCATCACTATATCTCAAACAAAAAGTTGACTACCAGAAAAAACATAATAGGAGGAAGCAATTTATGAATATTATTTTTAATCCTTCATTCTTCCTAATACTGTTAAGCCTGGAGGAGACTGAGGGGAGACCTCATTGCAGTTACAATTTCCTCATAAGGGGAAGAGGAGTGGCAGGCACTGATCTCTTCTCTTTGGTGACCAGTTACGTGAGGGAATGGCCTGAAGTTGTGTCAGGGGAGGTTTAGGGTAGATATTAGGAAAACGTTCTTCACCCAGAGGGTTGTTGGGTGCTGGAACAGGCTCCCCAGGAAAGTGGTCACAGCACCAAGCCTCACAGAGCTCAATTGTTTGGATGATACTCTCAGGCACATGGTGTGATCCTTGGGGATGGTCCTGTGCAGGGCTAAGGGTCAGAATCGATGGTCCTTGTGAGTACCTTCCAACTCAGCATATTCTGTGATTCTGTGATCCTTGACAAAATAAATCAGAACAAGATCTACAAATTCTGACCCAACATCGCAGCAAGATGGTATTAAACGTATTTTTTTCATATGAAGTGGTATTATGTCAATAACTGTCCTTTGAAATGAGTGTTTTAGGAAATTATTTCCTTGACTGCTAATGAGATGCTATCTACATATATTCAGATCTGAAAATATATATGAGTTATTATTACTGGTGCTCCTGTTCATGCCTTGAAAATAGCTAGCCTGTGGTTGTTGTGCTGCACATCATCAGCAAAGGAGTCCTGTGCTTGGGACATCTTTGCATTTCTTGAGAAATCGTAACTGAACACTTGTTTGTTTTAGCCTTAATCTGCATCTTTCCTCCTCTCATGCCAGAAGAGCACATTTTCAGTGAGAACACTGCACCCTAAACACAAAGCTGCCTCCTTAGCAATGCTAATGAATCACTTACCACCCAGCTCAAGGCTACCTTTCTTTTTCCCAGTGACACCTTCATGCTCTCAGTGCTCTGACTAGTCCTGATGAAAAGGAGGCTTAAATGAAGTATGGATTTTCCTTCAGAGCTTTTCTGAACAATAACTTCACATATTAATAAGAGTTTAGGTTTGAAATTGCAACCAGAAAAAAAAGAAAAATGCTCTAAAGTAGGGAGCTACACAACTTGTACTCCTAATTTAAGGTCAGGAATGCAATATGGTTCTGTTTAACTCTGCAGGGGACGAACATGAAATAATAACAGTTATATTACATTTTATTATTTATAATGCAATAAGAGAATGAGTAATACACTTTCATTTCCACAACCCTGAGTAGCCTATGAAATGTACCTCCTCACTGGCCAGGTCTCAGTGATTTCAGACAAGAGACAAAGAAGAAAAAGGCTTGGAAGATGATGATGCCATGTTGTGCCCTTCCTGATGTGGCTATTTGAAAAGCAAAAATGTCTCTAGTTGCAGTCACAGCAGTGCAGGCAGGAGAAAAATATTAGAAGGGTGAAAAGAGATGGGCCTGGACTAGTTCATTTTTGTAACTTCTGGTTGGCGCAGCCATGGGCTAAATATCATGTCCCTGCAATATCAAAACACGTTACATGAACTCCTTATGCAGTTATGGAGCACTGTTTGAATAAATGAATGTAAAGTTACCTTCAAAACAACTGCAGGGAAGAACTATAATCAAGGACCATTGATGGAATCATGCCCAAAACATTGCCACAGGAAAAGCTCAGAACTAGGCTGAGAATAAGCACTGAAGATTTACTAAAAAAAAAAAAACAAAACCCAAAAAAAACCCAAAACAAACCAAAACAAAAAAATCAAACACTTAAAAGGTAATGGCTGAAAAGAAAATCAGATATTTTGTTTTTAGTAGATTGCTCAAGAGAAGAAATCAGAGCCAGTTTTCTGAAATGAGCTAGAAGCTAAGTTATTCAGAGAATATCCTGAAGGAATTAGAACTGCCTTGTTTCAATAAACATATTTTTTCCAGGAAAAATACCACAGGATCAATTTCTATTTCACAGTTGTGGCACTAGGAGGACCAAAAGAAATGACCAACTACTTTTAAAAGAAAACATCAAAGACATCTTCTTTTCACTGAACCATTAATCATACAATAACAAAGGTTAATTAGCTTGCAATTCCAGAGACTAAAGTTTATTCCCATTTAAAACAAAATAACTCTTCCCTCTCCCACAAACTGTATCATAAATGCTCCAAAAATTATGAACTTTGAAACTACAGTGCAAGTTTATTAAAACATGAAATAATTCATTTGTCATGGGGAAAATCTAACTGAGATTAGAGAAAAGAAGATCTTAGCATGAAGTACTGCATTCAGACTAAAAAAAAACAAGAACAAAGAGACAAATCAAGATTTATTAAGGGAAACTAGTCCTAAGATTTATACAGTCTTGATTTTTATATCTCTTGGTGTTTTGGTGATCAGACAGGCTCACATCTTTCTAAGAAAACAATTCCATTTTACCAGAACTAACCATAAACTTTAATGTCCCTTTTTAATTTATATTTCCTGCCAAAAGTAATACACTTAGAAGTACTAACATATTTTCAAAAAACAAAAACAAACAAAACCCTACCCAACCACTCAAACAAAAAGCAGATGCTCTAAAAGCATTAATGTAATTCATTGGTTTATCTTGATGGCTAAAACCATGTCTGGATCTCTTCCTCATGCTTTAACTTGGTAATTTTTTTGTGTTTCAACAGGAATTTATTCATCTTCAAAATGAGAGATGGGTGCTGTGTGATTTAAAAACTCAGGTGTTAAGAGAAAGAACAAGCAGGAGTTTTTAAATTACCAGTCTATGATCTTTTTTTTTTTTAACAACACATACACAGAAAAAAAACAACCAAGCAACAACGAAAACAACAACAAACCCACCAAAAAAACACTTTAGAAAACTTGGGCAAATAAAGAAAAATAAAGGTTTGACATAACTTTGGATCTAGCTTTGGTCCAGTCACTTCTGGGGAATATGAACTCCTGAAGTTGCTGTCTGAGGTCAGAAAAGCAAAAACAACTCCCTTCCTCCCAAGGTGTTTACAGCTGAAAAATTCTGAACCTGAAATTATTAAATCCATTTCAAAACTGATGTCAGGATATATAATTTCAGTCAGATGACAGTTATTACAACAGCAAACTGACAAGATTCATGCTTTCTATGAAATGCCGGCCTCCAGGTAACATAAACCCGAAAAATTAAGTTAAAATACAATGCACAGAAGCACATATTTTTTTAACCCATCAATCAACAAAGACAATGGAAGTAGTGAAAGCTGGGGGGGGGGGAGATAATTTCATATAGATGTGCAAATAAATAATTAAACTTAATAAAATTGATTTGCGTGTATAAAATAAAATATAGACTCTTAAAAGTGGTGGGAGTTTGTGGGTTTTTTCTACAACACTGTAAATATTTTTCTCTACAACAGCAATTGGGGTTTTTTTCAGATTATATCAATATTCCAGCTTTCAGATTTATGATGTAGGTTAATACAATTTATGCCTTGAGTTTTCCATGTTCCTTACCCCTGTATATCCTATGATATTTGTGAAATTCAGTGGTTACAGCTTACAGAAGAGAAATCTTAAAAGAATTGTCTCGCACCTGTATCAGTTTTTTCTTTGCTACATTAAACTCAGTTGAAAATTATGCAGTCTCCCTCTCATTCCGTTGGAGTGTTGGAGAAAGCCCAAACTTGGCCCAATTTCAAAATTCAACAAACAAAATGTAGACCAGGAAACATACAATGCTTTATTCTTTTTAGAATCATATTCCACTATTTGTACCATATTTGCAGGCAAGATTTATTATTTTAATTTCTCTTAAACGAGGAATCAAAATTTAAATATAAAATTTACTCAACACAACTACTACTAAAAATTTGACTTGGCAACCAAAACAGATTTTACCCCAGGAGTCTTAAGTGCTCCTTCAAATTGCATTCAAATTCCTTTTATATCTGTTCCCTAACACATACAGCATTGGCAAAGCTATAAACCTGCTGCAAACATAACCATGACACCAGAAGGCAAACTGATTACATCTTATGAGATCCACACTTCCATCTAAATGTGTTTCAGTAGCAAAACTCAGGCAAGTTCTGAGCCTATTTCCCCTATAATTTCTCAGCAGGAATCAGCATAAGCAATACTTTGATGATCATATTTCTACAGGATTACCTGCTACAGGCAGTACCTTCCTTTGCCTCTGGAAAAAAAAAAAAAAATTAACACATGTCTCAGAAAGGCAATCCCAAAGGACTGAAATATGTCCTGTGCCTTTGTGGGGATCTGTGCATTCCCAGCTTTTTCACACGTATTAGGTTGTTGCATTTTTTAAACAAACAAAAAGGTAGAAGAGCTTCCCACAGTTTCAGCAGCATTTATCCCTTTGGGTTTTTTTCATGCATTTTTCTTTTACTACCATCCTTTCATGGCCAGTTCTGCAGTTATTTTCATCGCCAAAAATAATTTTAAAAGCTCTCCTCACCTCCAAGAAGTAATCCCGTCTAGTGGACTGCATACAGATCCTCCACACAGGAACTCCTTACAACAAGTACAGTTTCATGAACTAATTCCACTAAATCTGAAAAAGTCACCTACTGCCTCATCTCATTCTGACTGGCTCCTTATAGTTCTCATTGACCCAAGTCGTGATTGCATCCTCTCAACTCTACCCTCAAACCAGGACTTCCCTTTTCTCCCACAATTTCTGCTGCAATAATAGCTGAGGTTGGATTAGCCCTCTGAAATCAGCTGCAATGAAGCAGTGATGCGCTTCTCCAAAACCAAGAAAAAGTTCAGCCTGTCCTGTTTATGCCACATTCCCATCATTTTGTTTTGTACAATAACAGTAAAATAAACAAGCCTTGTGGGTCAAGGTGTCGGGTAAAAGTCGACACCACTCTATTCAACCCACTCCTCACCCCTGCCCCCTTGCACAGAAGAAAGCAGAGAGCCCGCTGGAAGGACAGCCACGGGAACTGCCGCAGCTGATGTCCCAGCAAGGAGGGGAAGACCAGCACAGCTTCTCCCTCCTCACAGTGCTGGGGGGGCACGGGCCCTGCCGTGCGCAAGGAGAGCTCCCATCAGGCTGCCCCACGGCCACGCAAGCGCTGCCATGTGCCCACCAGCCTGGCATCTCTGTGACTTACGCACAGGCTTCAGGGACTCATCTGATCCAGAAATATAAACGCCCTCATAGAATTAAGTGATGACATTTGGCATTCCGGCACAATACTGAGATTTTGGGACTTGCCAAAAAAATGAGATATAATGGAGTTAAAATTCAGTTCTCAGGTTGATATTCACCTTCTTGAGTTATTTAAATCTTAGAAATGTCATAGTTTTTTTCCCCTTTAGATGCCACCATATAAACCTAGAACAATCCTTTGATTAAATTACTGGGAAAATTTGTTCTGTCATGGCAGGAAGTCTCTAACACTAAACTTGATTTTCCATCTCATCGACTGTATTTAAACAGGCATTTAACAAGTTGAGAAAACTCTCAGAGAATACAAATGCCTCTTTTCTTCCCAGATACATGAAGCTACATATGACTGCTACCACCAGTACACATTTATTTCACCAGCATTACTTTGCAGTTTGTAAGCTATTTGTAACCAAAGCTAGACCCTTGACCACAGAGTGTTTTTGAGCATGAATATGAAACGAGGGACCTTATGCAGGTCCTATTTATATAAATTGTATAAAATGTGAAAATAAATGTTAAGTGAACTTCAAAATAAATGCAAGTTCTCAATACTAATGTCTGAGAAAATCTCAAAAGAGAGTTAACACCAACATTCAAAAAGTAGCCATCTTTTCACCTCACATAAGTATGTACTGTATTTATCCGGAATTTTTCAAACTTCAAATTGACAAGAAAGAGAAATAAACATATTCATTAATTTTAATGAAAAACTCTTATCCGGGAACAAAGTATTAAAATAAATTCATATAATAATTTATGTCTTTTTCCATTTTTCTTCATAGAATTAAGTGCAAACATTTTTGATGCTCTGGTTTATAACTAGTCAAAACTTTATTTAACATAATGCAATTCCAAAGTGTAACCTCACAACCCTAAAACAGTATTTAAAATAGTCTCTGCCATTGAGAGATAAATAAAATGGAAATAATGAAAAAGTCTAATTTGATCTGGAAATTAATTTAAAAAATGATGTTGTTCTTGAGCTATATGCTCCTGTATGAATTTGCTAAGAAAGATGTAGCCATTACCAAGACCACTGCTAAACACAATGAGAATTAACCATACATATGGTTTATTCTGTTAGTCCAACCACTCTGAAGTGACTTGAAGTGACAGAAGGATTAGGGAGAATCTGGCATTTAGAAAAACAAAACAAAAAAAGCAAAAGCTGGAAGTAGTTCCTTTGCCTCTGGAAAAAGGCAAACAAACCAAATGGAAACAGTCTCAACCAAATCAAACAGGATAAAGTATCAACCAAATCAAACAGGATACCTGTGCTATGTCGTCTAGGAACTAAATGGATGAGTGAATGACATAATGCAGTGAGAAAACAGACTGTATTATTTTTAGATGCAGCAGTAAAATATGGACAAGGAATACTCGTCAAAACTGAGGCTGGTTCCATTAGTAAAAAAATATTCTGAAAGCACAAATATTAGATATTTTCCCAGTATAGTAAGGCCCTCAATTGTGTCTACTTTAATTGGAAGCACCATGAAATTTGAGACACAAATCATCTGTTATTTTGTATTTTCCCCATGGCTAGCACCGCACTGCTCCATTTTTGATTCGGTACTCTACTGAACAAAACAACCTTTAGTAATGAAACAATTAAAAAAATAGCTCTATTTCTAAATATACCATCACAAAGTTGCCAGAAGCCCAGTAATGTACCTGACTTTTGATACTTGAATCTCTAAAGCAAATACAG
Source organism: Cephalopterus ornatus (assembly GCA_013396775.1). NCBI lineage: Eukaryota > Metazoa > Chordata > Aves > Passeriformes > Cotingidae > Cephalopterus > Cephalopterus ornatus. The sequence goes on along the minus strand of VZRE01013813.1, from coordinate 76,216 downwards.
CAAGAGAAGAAACACTTATAGCATAACTGAAATATCTAGCCAGAATTTTCTAGTTCTGCTTGTAGAAACTGTAAATACATTTACTGTATTTTTCAGAAAAGTTGTTCAGGGATACAGAAAAACAGCTTTCTCAAATTGGCTTTTGACTTTGAAAAGCTCACACATTTCATCTATCAGAGAAATATTAAAACTGAAAAAACCCACAACCTTACAGGTTAAGATACAAAGGTATATTCAGAAGAATTTTCAAAATAAGCAAATCAAAACCACTTCAGAACATTCTGGTTATCCTGAAGTGTCTGAAATATACATTTTAAACCATTTTCAATTTAAACCAAGTTTACAGAAATTCAAGTTTATTTCCTTCCTCTAACCAGGCTGATTTGAAGCAGCTTTTCTCCTGTTTCCTCCTTGCTCTGATCTGAATGTTTAATGCTATATTTGGTGTCTCCCTTTTTAATCCCCCTTTCCGATAATCCCTTGGACATACATTATATGTCTGAAAGTTTTTCCTTGTCTGGTTACGTTTAAGATGTTCAAAATCATACAGCTATTTGACTGAATCTTAAGGACTTATAGCTTAAAAATGATGGAGCCAATTTTTCAGGTCAGTTGGCTAGTTACCACAGCAGCAAAGCAGTGAAGTTGGACTGAGCCAAACTTTTCTGAAACCAGCAGAGTGTACTCAGAGAATTCACATTTCCAGGACATTAGAATAGCTAGCCTCACGTTTCTGGAAGGGTTTTGTGTTGGGCATCTCGCTAACAGCTCAGGGGGATTGACTCAGGCAGGTTCCCCGATTTCCGTAAGTGAACAGTGAACAAATAGTACAGAGATGAGTGAGAGATTTAAATCTGTTGACTATCAGGTTAGTGGTAGATTAGAGTGACACAGCTGAATGTTTGCTGGGTTTGTAAGGTTCATCCCTGGTCAGTTGCTCAAATAATTTCAGAAAATCACAAGTTTACTTCAGCAAAAAGCAGCAGACAACATCTCTTACCACTACACATGATTGCTGTACTAATATCTTTTATGTATTTATCTATCTTACATACTATTTTACACTAATTACCGTTAATACTTTAGCAAAGAAAGGGTGGGGACATGTTCTTCTTTAAGCAACTACCCACACCTGCCAGGATCTTCCCTCCTTCCCATCATGGCTTCATTTCTATGAGAGCCTTTGATTAAAGGGAACTATCTCCTGCCTTGTGGAGACCCTAGCAAGCTTCATCAAATGGCAAACCTGATTTTATCTAACCATGAATTCCCTTTAAAAAGACTCCTCCCTGCTCTATTGTACTTTGCTCCTGTGTTTCCCTACTCATCGTTTGCTGTGGTTTCTCCTCATTTGTCCCATATAGGCTTCACCGGCAGTGGTTCTCAGCTCTCCCCTGAAGTCCTGGCGTCAGAAAGAGGTACCAAAGTTTTTGTGGTAGTGGGTTGACCCTGGCTGGATGACAGGTACTCACTACAGCTGCTCTCTCACTCCCCTCTGCAACTGGACAGAGGAGAGGGGGAAAAAAAAAACAGCGAAGGATTCATGAGTTAAGAGCTGGGAGAGGTCAGTTACTGATTACCTTCATGGGCATAACAGACTCAAAATGGGGATATTACTTAAATTTACTACTAACAGGAGCAGAGAAAAAGAGGGAGAAGTAAAATAATCTCAAAAACACCTTCCCCCCACCACTCCTTTCTTCCATGTTCACCCTCTTCCCCCCAGCAGTGCAGAGGGACGGGGAATGGGGTTTACGGTCAGTTGTTTCTGCCGCTGCTCAGGGAGAACAGTCCTTCCCCTGCTTCCGTGGGGTCCCTCTCACAGGAGACAGTCCTTGATGGACCTCTCCAGCGTGAGTCCATCCCTCGGGCAGCAGGTCTTCCCAAACTGCTGTCCCAGGGGTCACTGCTCCATGGGGTGCAGTCCTTCACGAATGAGCTGTACCGACGTGGGTCCCCCACAGGGGCCACAAGTCCTACCCAGGAAAAACCTGTTCCTGTGTAGGCTTCCCTCTCCACGGGCTGCAGGTCTCTGGCAGGACCCTGCTCCATCTTGGGCCTCCCACGGGGTCACAGCCTCCTTCATGCATCCACCTGCTCCAGCACGGGCTCCTCCATGGGCTGCAGGTGGGTCTCTGCACCCCGATGGTCCCCCGTGGGCTGCAGGGGCACAGCTGCCCCACCACGGGCTGCACCACGGGCTGCAGGGCCTCAGCTCCGGCGCCTGGAGCACCTCCTGCCCCTCCTTCTGCACTGACTTCAGTATCTATGTTGCTATTCCCATGTTCTCACTCCGCCCTTCCCTGGCTGGAATTCTTTATGCACAACAATCTTCTGTGTTTAAATATGTTATCACAGAGGCATTATTATTACTCCTGATTGGCTTGGCCTTGTCCAGCAGCAGAAAGTCCATCCTGGAGCCGGCTGGCATTGGCTCCATCAGACAGGGGAATCTTCCAGCAGCTTCTAACAGAAGTCACCCCTGTAGCCCCCACCACTACCAAAACCCAGTCACAGAATCCTACTACAGTTTTACATTAAAAGCTTCACGTCACAACTGGTAACTTATCTGAACTGCTTCATCTCTGAGTAACTTAAAAACTCCTTAGTGATTAGCATCTGATCTTGGGTATTTATTAATACTGACTTGGCTTATTTATCTGTAACTTTTTTCTGTCAAGTCCTTCAATCAGATCCTCTGATAACACTTTCATAGAGGTGCATATTAGTAACACATAAATAAATTTGCACCTCAATTTATTTATTAGCTTCTCCAATCCCAACTGCCTCCACTGGCATTTCTGAAAAGATTAAAACAGAAGCACTTGAGATTTCCTATCACTTTGCTCTGAGGCCAGTTTTTATTCGAGCACAACTCAATTCCTCATCCAGTAAGTTTCTAATTCTCCATGATAAGTACAGGCTTATACCTCAAACCAAAACCTTATAAAAACCATCACATACAGGAATAAAATCCCTAAAAAAGTATTGGCCATAAACAAATTCTTTGTGAGCTGTACTGCCACCACTGGATGAAAACACTATACTAAAAGTGAGGTAAATTCTTTGCTATGCATGTAGCAGTGCTGTAAAAATTCAGGCAATTCAATCAAACCCTGTAGTATCATTTTGTCTTCCAGCATTTGTTTGCTCCACATAGACTTCTTGTCCTGCTTGGCCTATGAACAGCTGAAAACATGGGACACCATTCAAAAAGAGCCATGAAATTGGATGTTCTAGTTTAGTGGCCTCAGAAAGGACTACTTTTCAGATGGCAGGTGCTTAACTTCTTAAAGTCTTTAGGACATATTAAACTGACTTCTCAGACACACAAATCCACCATTTACTTTTCAAAATGTCAGCCTGGGTACTGCAGACAGCTTAATGCCAAAAAAAAAAAAAAAAACAACCAAAAACCTGTTTGCCATTGACACAACTCCTCAGTTCCTTTCACTCTGTTTCTTCCCGTTCCACAGCTGAACCAATGATATGAAAAGTCTCAAATTCTGTTTTAATAGTTTTCTGAAGACTGAGTTTTTGTCAGTATTATGCCTAATACAGTAGGAATTATCAACATCTAGTTATCTAGTTATTTTGAATTATTATCAATCCACTTAAAACAGAGAATTAAAGGAAATCAGATACAAATTGAGAGAATACAGATTGTATGAAATTGACTTTTACTGAAAATCAGGGCATGAATGAATTTACCAGTGGATGGCAGGTTGCGAATCAGTGTGAATTTCAGATGTCACATCAAAATTGGGCTTCTTTCCCGTAACAAAAATGGGGGGGGCGAGGGGGGGAGCAAGTACAAAAAGTAAAATAAAATAGAAACTTTTTTTTACTTTCTAAATTGTTAAAAAGTATGGGAAAAATCAAGAGAAATGACAGGAAGTCAAGTCACAAGTTCAGCAACTGAACTTCTCTGAAAAGCCGAGTAGAGTTAACAGATTTATGTAAGAGTTTGTTTTGCAAGACAAATGACTATACTATCATTCACTCTGATCCTTGAGACATTCTGCTCATCATCTTATACTTGAAATACTCCACTCATGAAGATGCCTCCCCCGCGGGCTACATTCCACCATGCATCATTTCCAAAGACGAAGGAATTAGAGGCAAAGAACCTGGTTAAATTTAATAACAGATTAGCTCATGGGCCAAGCATGCCTGACAGAAAGACCGAGGAGTTGTTTGTGTTCACAGGAAAACCACGACAGCTCTGGCTGCTGGGAAACACCTCAAGAGCATCAAGCATGGAGGTGCTTTTCATGAGAGACTGGAAATCCCACCCATTTTGGGAGCTTATTTCCAGTACTGCACAAGGAGGAAAGGGAAAAAGGATGCCAAGTTGGTTGACAGAGCCAACCAACCTCTGTCACAGATACTTTAGCTGAGATTCCTCAGGGCCCATCAAGACTTACAGCCTGAAAAAAGCATATTCCTGGCAAGCAACTCACACCTTGAAACTCTGAAAGCACCACTCCATTGTAATCAAGAAACAGCACTCCTTTTAATCCTCCAGTCTATTAAATTCAATTATTGTGGCGCACTGCACTCTTAAATAAAAGGAACGCATACAGTCTGTTTTTATAGAAAATTGTGTTACAGGATATGGTATTAATTATCTGTACCAAAATGAAATAAGAAATGTAATCAAAAGATTATACACAGATCTGAAAAAGAACTAATTACAGCAAAACCTTGATATTTTTGCTAGCAGACTCAGTTGGGGAAAATGGATAGTCATTGTAAGTGTACTCCTGGCAGGTTGTTCAGACAGAAGACATTCACAAAAGAAACTGTGAAATAATTAATACACAAAGGACTTGTCTGATGATACATAAATAGACTTTAGTTCGATGAGATGTTACATCCAGATTTAACAGTGCGATACCAGACCAATTTACAGTAATCAGTAAAACCTTAAACCAGATACTAAAGTACTGTTGCTTTTAATTAGCAAAAATAACTTATGCACGTACCTGTACAGCACAGAATATAGGACGACCCTTTTCTGATGCATAGCAGCAGCAGTAGTTTTTTGTTACAGGCTTACAAATACAATCTAAAGACAATTTCATTTGTGCTATTATTTATGAATGGTTTCCAGAAATTGATACATAGGGCTATAGAAATTTAACTGGTGGCTCCAAGCAATCATTGGCAAATGACTGAGAGAAAGGGTCCAGACTCTTTCAGTCATCAATAAAGATATACAATTCCTGCTATTCTCACCACTTTTCAAAATATACACCTTGAAGATAGCATACTAATGGCTTCATCAGCACAATTAAACCTTGTGTATTGGTTTTGTAATTCTCTAAAACCCATGTCTCTCTGGGTTGCATTTATCCTGATCAGTAAATGATCCTCTGGTGTACCTCCACTTTCTTCTTGTGTCTGTGCTCTCAAGGTCTCTGCTCTGGGCTACAATACATTTTTATCCTACAGACTGCTCTGTGAAGTGGTTTCCTGCAACCATACCCACAGAAATCATACAATACTTTCTCAGCTATTGCTATTCAGTATCTAATTACAACAAAGCTATTAAAAGCATCTTGAACTTCTCTCTTTCTCATTCAAAGCAGAGACATTACTTCTGAAGTATAACAAGCAAGACTGGGGCCACCCTTCCCTTCTGCCTGCTCTTTGGGACCACTCGAGGCATTACAAAAACCTGCCTAAATACAGCACATGATGATTGCCCAAGTCCATAAGGACAGAAGGGGGTATTTCTATCTCTAAATTGCACTATAAGTTCTGTGTAATAAAAAAATAACTCTCAAATGAAGGTCGTATTTCCCTCCTCATTGAGTTGCTGTGAGACACAGAAATGAAAAATGAGGCAGAAGCAGCTACTCATGTGCTCCTAAGTGGGTGCAAGTAATCCAAAAGGTCCATACTCCTGGCATCAAAACTTTGTCCATGTCATTTTCAACCCATGCCACCTGTGCACTCCAGCCTTTGCTCCTCCCCAAATCACAGATGTCCCTGGAGCATTGCCAAGGGGAACCCCTGCTAGGGCTGGGACAGCCTGGGCAGGCAGCTGCACCACAGAGAGAGGGCTGCAAGCAGTGCTGGGTTAGCAGGCAGAAGTGGGTTTGGTCCTCTTAAGTTTACTTCCTATTCTAACTAATGTGCATCCTCATCATAAAGGTTTGCTTACCACTCTGATCTCTGCCAGTACTACCGGTATTAGGAAACCCAAAGGAACCATGATTTGTTCTCCTAGTAATTAACTGTGTAATGATCTGATGACTGACTTGACCATAAAATGCCAAAATGGCAAAAAAAGCTCAGTATTTCCACAAGTGCCAAGAAATTTGCTGCATAATTCTTCAACCAGTCATAACAATACTGCTACAGGGGTTAAGTCCTCCCTGACAAAAAAACCCCCAAACCTGATGTCAGACTCTATGAGTAAAGTCTCACAAAAGCCTTGTTGCAGATGGGTTTTAGTATCATGCACCAAATGCAGAATATTGTATCTTCAGCTTTCTTTTTTTAAATTCCTCTCCTGAGATCCCAGCAAAAGCAGTGCTGATGGTCAAATCCTGTAAGTGGAGATAACACCTCCAGCAATGCACCTCAGAGAGCTGTGGAGTGCATGACTTAATGCCAGCTAAGCACTTAGAGCAAGGTAGCACAGATATTTGCTGCCTAGTATTTCTCCTCCCTCCCAGATTATTTTCTTCAGAGACATTCATTTGCCTTTTTTTTTTTTTTTATTCTATGAAAAAGCATAATAAATGAAGGTATATTGTCTGGAAAAAGCATTAAAGTGACCTGATCACTATTTTCTGTCTATCACTTGACAGCCAGAACATTATAACAAGTGATTTGGGAACATGTCTGATTTCATTACTTTGCACATCTTTTTGTACAAAAGAAAAGCCAGGTTTATTGAAGCAGTTAAAACTTTATTTTCACTTAGCCAAGTATATCATAAAAAGAAAAGAAAAATATAATATCTACAGCAAAATAAATGGCTGTATATAAGCACTATTATATACAGCTCTCAAAATCATAATAGTCTCATGTCAGGTTCTGTCAAGCTTTTCTGATCCACGACAGACTCTCACATTTTTTACTCTTAAATGGAAACAAATTAAATCATTCAATTTCACAAGATAAAGCAGTTACAGGTCATTTTTCAGCACAGATATTTTCTGTAATGTGTATTTTGGTTTTGGAAAGTGGAATGTAAAAAGGAAAGAGGATACTTCAGATTTTCCTGATTATCCCATTCATTTTCTTTGTGCTTGAGTTCTAAATTAGGCAGCTGTTCATACCTCTAATCATAACAATAAACCTAATCTCCAAACATAAACCATTTAAAACGTAGTTCAAGATCCTGTAAAGAAGTTTTCTTGGACATTTTGTATTTTTTAAACCATGAATTAAACATCAAAATAAAAAGAGTTAACAAAATCAATTTATGCAGTCTTCATCAATTATTAATGTGAACCAAGATGTATCAAAGATTTATTTTCTTTTCCCCTCACTACATACTCTGACTCCACTTGCCACTTATGACACAACTCCTTTTTGGAATGTATTTTGCTTTTTTGTCTTTTTTTTTTTTTGTGCATACTTTACATAAGGACTTCCTGAAATTACAGCTAAGATAAAAGTCTACGAAATCTTTCATTTTCTTTTTCATCTTTCTTTTTCTCTATCATTCTGAGAAGAAACAAATTATTTTGACCTTGAAATCAAGATGTTCAAAATAATTGGCCTCTGTAATACTTTTAAGTCCGTATACACACACGTCCTCAAATTTTAAGCACATATCACGTACTCTCAGATAAATCGTAAGCTTTCTATACTGTACTCACTGAAGTGATGTTTCAGCAGATAATATTTTTATAGCTGATCTTGTATAATAATAACTATCACAAATATAACACTTCACTCAGTTATTATTTGCTGTACAGTCAAACATTCTGTTGCGGTCAAAACCCATCAAAAATGAGAGACAAACCCATCAAAATTCCATGCTCTGGTGTTTCCCTTGCCCTCCTGTTGCTTTGTTAATTAATCTTATTTGGTGTGCATCTGTAGGAAAAAAAGATAACAGATACAAATCAAAGCAACAATTTGATCTGTATCTAAACCAGACAGAATCAAAACCATCAGGCACAGAAAGAATTAATGAGATGTTACATTTTGTTTGCAGAATTATCAGGGAATAATTATCTGTGATTTCCTTGATCTAGATAAATATTCACCACCACTCTTTAGTACAATAAAAACAAAGCAATTCCTGAAAACTGGGCTTAGACATTTGTTATCATAAATGTCCTTAACAGTTTCTTACAAATTTCCTGTTACTGCCTAGCTGCATTTTTTTTTCTTTTTAACGTGGTTTCTGTTCTTTTCTGGTCTCTATTTAATTCAGTGGAGGAGGTGTTATACAGGAAGCCATAGAGAACCATTAGGTTGAATCCCACTTGCTCAAACTTTTCCTTCCAACTCCAATAGAGTCAAGGTACCTTTACCATCTCCATGTGGCTTCCTAATTGCCATGATTTCCCTAAGCAATTTCAGACAACTCAGAGACCCTTCACTTTGTTTCTTGGGGAGGTGAACACTGACCAGACAGTCTGAATAAAGAAAAAAATTTAATTGAAGTTATTTCTACAACTGTATACCAATGTGCTGTTCTAATATTTTAGCTTATAAAAAGAGTCAGCTTCTGATTTTTATCCTCTAAGATAATTGAGCTCAAGGGCTTTTTGTCAGTGGTTTTATTTTTGCTCAAGTTCCCAGAGCTGAGAGTTATTCTGATTTCTGGTGAAAAAGGATACTGCTCTGAAATAAATAAGCACTTATTTTTATATCTATCTATATTATTTTGCTACTACGAAATAGTCTTTTTTATATTTTATTTTTTAAATCCATCAAGATCCCCTTTCCACAGGAGTTTCGGTCTTGCTGTTACTAAAAAAGAGAAGTATTTATTCTCCAAGGAGTGGATGAGGTGGACCCCACTGTTGTTCAAAGGTGGAGGAACAACCTCTCCCCAGCAGCTGGAGCAGAGGTGCTGTTCCCAACATCTGAACACAGCATGTACTCAGAAGCATCATGGGGCTCACAAACCTGCTGCCACCCGTGAGTACAAGGAGAGAAAAAAAGAAAAACTGGCAAAGTGAGAAAGTGTCAGAATACCCTGTAGAGTCCAATTTTCCAGGAGAAGGAATCCCTAATTTTACGCACTAAAATTTTAATAAATGCATTGGAGTAATTCCATATTATTATGCGATTTGTATGTTTGATGTTTTGGGTTTTTTTGAAAAGGAACAGCTATTAGCTGTGATTGTAGCCTGCACAGCCCTGTGTAGAATTAATATGTAGCCAAGTCTCTGCCTCCAACCTACCAGTGCCATTATACTCTTTCAGGAAATGTTATCTCTCCAACAACTTGCTCCAGTTATCATAATACATTTACCATTCAGCAAAAAAAATGGGACATTATTAGATAATAAGATACATGGTTCACTTCTTGGTGTTCTTAAAACACTATGCTTATGGGTATGCAACTCTCGCTAATTCGGGCATTCACCTACCTCCACGTTTCAGACTATAGTACAGACCCTTTGAATATTCTACATCCTGGCTTGTCCCTTACCCACTAAAATGTGTCTTCGATGGTACCCAAAAGTACTGTATGCACTTGACAGCAATATATGCAGTATATATAGCAAATATCAGTATATTGTCTGCACAGGGAGATGTGAAAGTACTCCTCATTACTGTATGATACATCTTAGCTCTTTCTACTTCCATCCAAGTTAACAAGTTTTACTCACAAGTTTAATGACTCACTCCTGTACAGTCAATTTTACACTAGGCATTTGTTTATATTTCAAACCTGGTTCCTGCACTCTTACATAATACAGCATTTTCACGGACATGCTAAATCAAATATGGTTTGGGGATGGAATTCAAATTCACACCAACTTGTTTCAGCAGCAAGATTTCTGAAAGTATCATTTCCATTCCTTTCTCAAAGATATACTCTAACATCATGAAACAACAACTCGAGTATGTCATCATCATCATCATCATCATCATCATCATGTAAATAAATACCATTTCAATAACATAAAGAATCATTTGAAAAGCCTCACTAACAAGCAAAATAGAATATTAAAAAAAAAAAATCACCAAGAGTATATTAGGATATTTAGCTATTTATTGACAAAATTTCTTTGCTAGTATATAAAAATACTTAAAGCAACATACAATTATGCTTGGAAATAATTCAATTTGATTTTCCAGAACCTGGGATTTTGGCATTTGTATTGTCCGCTGGCATCGTCACAGCAGAAGAGACCATCTTTTCATACAACAACTCTTAACAACAGGGATTCCCTTTCCTGGCAATCCAGGTGAACAATTCTAGCAAGGACCCCATGTAGCACCTCGGTCAGATGTGGAGTTTTGGTTTTGTTTTATTGTAGGCAGGCCTGAAAATGTTGTTTGTTTTCCCTCATTTATTCCCAGTGGTTCATTAGCAAGATTTTTTTAAAGAAAAAACCAAATTACTGGCATATATGTCTTGTGGTTTATAAAGTAGCATTGATTAAACATGTAAAAATTATATTCTCTCATTTGCAAGAGAAAATGAATCAGCACTAGCTGTGCTTTTTGTTTTCTAGATTAATAGAGTACATTTTCACCTTGAATAATGCATGATTGCTTGGATTAAAACCAAACAAAATATAGACATGCTTTTTGTGTCCTGTTATCCATTTGGTGTTTTGGAAGGAGATCCCATTACATTTCACCCATCAAAAACTGCAATTAATGATAAAGGTAAATATATCTACAGCACCGTGGTCATTTATTCTACTGTATTAATAGCTACATCATTTGTACCATAGTTTGCATATTAAGAAAGGCATTTCTAAGTACTTAATTTATGAGCACTGAGACTTCTTCTCTCCTTCTTGCTTTATATATAGTTTGGCTTTCAGAAGAGTTTTTCATTCTTCCTGAAGTAGTGGAAACTATCATTTTCTGATACAGAAAAACATTTTGGGGCATTCACGCATGGTCTGTGGCCCTGATGTACGTGTGCGCATTGGCAAAGTGGACAGTCATATGTAAGTTTTGTGAATTTTCACACATTAAACATTCTCAGTGTAATTATATCCAATTATAAGTCATGGCAGGGACAAAACTGTAAGATCCAGGAATCAGAAGGTTCCTATAAGACCCTGAAGGATTCATAAACCGTCTATATTTCAAGGACAGGTCTCTGGGAAAAGCATTAATTGACATGGAAAAGCACATAGAAACAATGTAATATGAGCTAAGACTGCAAATGGTACAATGGTGGGTAATTGTAGCAATCTCTTAAATGAAATGTTCTGCACCTAAAGAGGCTCTAGGCAGCAGATCGCTTTTCCTCTGTTCTCACAGTTCTTCATTTCTTATTGCTGAAAGCTTAGATGTGTCACGTATGGCAGTTTTGTGTTTATGACACCCTACATAAGCCACTGAATTTCGACAGAGCTTCTGAAGTCCTGCAATTTTAAAGAAAGGTCAAGTCAATCCTCATATATGAGTGAAAGTGATATATTTTCCATGTCCATAGGCACTAAGAAGTTTGCTTCTCTACCTTAAGTAATGCTGTGACAAAAGGTGCCATCAACCATCCAATACCTATGTTAAAATTGGATTTTAAAGATATACTTTAAGTAAAATGCACATTTAACAGGAGGGTCCCAACAATGGTGAACTATTCTGTTAATGAACATAAATATCAAGTGTATGCTTTTCCAATAAAACCCAATAAGACCTAAATTAGACATGGCTTGGATCCTTTGTCCTGCAGATTTAAGCAGCCTCTGGCATACCTGCTACAAATCTAAACCCCACTTACATATACAGAAATTACTTCATGTCCAGCAATAAAATTTATTTGTGTTCAAGGGCTTTGGTCCATCCAGCTTCCACCAACTCAAGCTGACCCTTTCGAAGGACCACAGTCCAACCTTGGGTGCCCCGACAGAGACATTCACAACCTGTTCCTCCTGCTGCAGGGCCAAAGGATGGCCAAGGACTCCTGCCACCAGAAAAGCTCCTGAAGAGCCACTGAAAGATTCTGGGCTCTCCCCAGGTGTTTATTTCCATAGATCTGGAAGGATCCAGACCCAAGTCCCACCCTCTTTTATGTCACCTGGGTTTTCTGGGAGTGATAAAGGCCTACCCACCCCAGCTCCACGTGCAGGTTGGCACCACAAGACTCAAAGAGGACATCACCAAGGTCAGCCTGGACTTCAGCTTAGGCTCCATCACAATGACAGTGAGTCACAGCAGCAGCAGTGTGCTGCCACAGCCACTCTACTGGCATGTGCACTGTCTGGCCTAATTCACAGTAAGTGGCTGCCTCTGCTCCGGGAAGTCCCTAACACACAATCCACACACAACCCAGAAACATTAGGGGATAATATTCTCCATTTTTTTGTCTCATTTTGAAGATACTCAAGTTTCTCAAAGCTTCATTTACATTACTGAATTGCAGATTCAAGTTATCTTACTGGATTCAGTGAGTTATCCACAGCCTGATACATACCTACCTCTCCCAGAATGAGATATGCATTCAATCATGCACTTTGCAAGACATATTTTATACTTCCATGTAATTTGTACAACTTATTATCAGGCTTACTGTCACAGACAACAGAAAAATTGTTCAACTAAGAAAATAATTCATTTTCCCTTTATTCTGAGAGGGAGGAATACCAAGAAGAATATGAAAAAGGTGATAAGCATGTGTTACTGATTTTAAATATTAAAGGAATTTATTCAAGGACTTTGAAATGTCACGGACATCAGGCTGTGAAATTATTATTTTGATACTATGTACAGTAAAATACAAGGGTGCATTAGTGCTGTGCTGTATGACATTTCCCAAGCAATTGGGTAACTTTTTCCTAAATATCATTTACAGACTTTTGTTTCTTTCTGTATTTTAAAATGCGAAAGCTACTAATAGCTTTATTCCTCCAAGTCCATAATGTTCAAGCATGCTAAACATTTTGAAAAATACACATTTTCTTAAATTTATAGCATTCTTAGAGAGTAACTTGTTATGTACTATCCAATTTTCTCTCAAAATTTTCAGTCACTGATATGAAAAAGAAAATGCAAGCAGAAGTTAATTTTTGAACACATACTGGACAATAAAGAAAATTGGAAATCTAACGTATCAAAGTTAAGATATATTTTCAGAGGAAAAATACTTTCATTCATTGCAATGATCCTGATTCAGAATATGTAAAAATTAATGAATAGGTTAAAAAAGAACACAATGTTCTAATTTCACTTGTAGTGAAAGTAAGGTGGAGCAGCAACTTTGAATCAACAGTCCTTTAAATGGACATGGCACAGCACAAATACTGACTGCGCTGCAGCTCCACATCCCAGTGAAGACCATTTAATATCCATCCCCTCAGCAAAGCACTCCAGGGCCCAGAGGGTGCCCTGTGAGGTTGTGGGCTCCCAGGATTCAATCCCCTCCCCCATAGCACCCAGCCCTGTGGTGCCACTGACCTCCCTCTTCAGGACTCATCCCAGCCAGTTAGCCCATGAGCCCCTTAGGTGACCTTTAGAGATGACCATGGATGGTTCTGAGCATCTTGGTCACTGTGACATCTCTCTTCTTCCATCTGCAGCTTCTGGGTCCCAGGCTGACGTGATTTTTCAGTCCCATGGTATTTACAGAATCACAAAATGGGTGAGGTTGGAAAAAATCACAGTGGGTCATCTGGTCCAACTTTCCTGCTCAAGCAGAAACATCCTACGACACATGGCACAGGGTTGTGTCCAGATGGTTCTGGAGTATTTCCAGTGAAGGAGACTCCACAGCCTCTCTGGGCAATCTGTTCCAGTACACATACAGTAAAGAATTTCTTCCTCATGTTCGAGTAGAACTTCCTGCGCATCAGTTTCTGCCCGTTGCCTCTTGTCCTGTTGCACCAAGAAAAGTCTGGCTCCATCCTCGTGACACACTCCCTTCAGATACTTGCAGGCATTGATGAGGTCATCTTTTACCTCTTCTTCAGTCTTTTCTCACAAGAGAGATTTTCCAGTCCCTTAATCATCTTTGTCATCCTCCCCTGGACCTGCTCCAGGAGCTCCACGTCTCTCTTGTATGGAGGAGCCCAGAACTGGACACAGCACTCCAGATGTGGCCTCACCAGGGCTGAGTAGAGGGGCAGGATCACCTCCCTGACTTGCTGGCAATGCTTTTCCTAATGTACCCCCATATCCCATTGGCCTCCTTCACCCCCGGGACACACTGCTGGCTCATGGACAGCTTGTTGTCCACCAGGTCCTTCTCCACTGAGCTGCTTTCCATAAGGTCACAGGCTGGGGCCTGTTCTGGTGCCTGGGGTTGTTCTTCCCCAGGTGCAGGACCCTGCATTTGCCTCTGTTGAATTTCAGATGGTTCTTCTCTGCCCATCTCTCCAGCCTGTCAAGATCCTTCTGAAGGGCTGCACAGCCCTCTGTGGCATAGGCCACTCCTCCCAGCTTTGTGTTGTCATGCTTGAGCTCCTGTAAGGTGTTTCCTCGACACCTTGCTCTCCTACTTACGGATTTAATTGAGTAATAAAGGAAAACAATCTTAGACTACGATAAGCTATTTACTAATAGAATACGCGTGTTTTTATTGTGTGGTTGTATAATTTATTATGGACGTGATTAATATATTCAATACGCATTTCCTCCTAATGAGTACGTCGTCATTGATTCATAACACTATCACAGTATTTTCCTGCAAAATGCGAGAGAAACAGTGGGGAAATTGACTACAGCAACTGAGCTCTGTAACATGTAATCAGTTAGAACTGCTTTGCCTTCCACTTAGGCAATAAGCAAACACTATATTGTGTAATAAGTCATGCCTGCTGTGTTGCTAGGCACTATACTAATGACTATGCTTAACATATGTGTAAATTATTGTACCCCTAACTTAGATCCTGCAGTGCCTTATTGCAATTTCTCATTTTTAAGTACAAGTGGAAAAAAAATACAAATTAAGGAATTTTTTTTTTTTACAAAAAAAACCCATGGCTTTTGCTTAAAAAAATCCCATAAAACATCCAAAAAACACGCTAAAATGGTACCAACTTTTATAATTTATGTAAAATGCATAGAATGTGATAGAATAATAATTGAAATACCTACTAGCAGGATTCAATAACAGCTCTCAGGCTGAAACCCCACTGTCCTAGATGCAACAAATGCATATAAGCCCTTATAGTTTCTACCCCAATATATTAGAAAAAATTTCTTCACGGAAAGGACAGTGAGAGGCATCGGAACAGGCTGCCCAAGAAAGTGGCGGAATCACCATCCCTGAAAGCTTTCAAAAGGTGTGTGGATGTGGCGCTTGGGGATATGGTTTATGAGATATGGTAGTATGGGGTTAATGGTTAGACTCAATGATTTTGGAGGTCTTTTCCAACCTTAATGATTCAACATTTTCATCCAGGACACAATCTTAAAACAAAATAAGATTAACCTCCTGTGATGTCCCACCCTTAAGGGGAAGGGAGCACCCAAGATTCATAGATGCTCGTGATCAAAAGGAACAACCCAAGTCAGAGGGTCTGCAACAACTCACAGAGTTTTATTAGTAACACTTGGCATGGAAATCAGTATAAATTAGGGTGACTTACTATATAAGCACATGGCAGTGGGTTTTGGATAAACGGGTAAGATGAAAAGGAATAGAGAAGAAAAAAGAAAAGAAAAAAGAAAGGAAGAAAGAAAGAAAGAGAAAGAGATCATCGGATTGGGTTCCACTGTTGGTTTGGCCAGCAGTATGTCCAGGGCCCTGGGGCACACACCCAGGCCTGGTGGGGGTACCTCTTTTTAGACAGGTTTTCCCTGCCATGAAGACAGTTTTGGGGCTTTTTTCTATGCGAATTAGTGAACATGTCAGTCCTTTCTTTCAGACCTTTCTGGGAATAGGTTGGAGGGCTTCGGGAGCCTTGGGTGTTCTTGTTCTCCCTGTACAGCTGTTGTTGACCTGTGCCCACTTCCTGGCCTCCTTCCTGCACCTGTCCTGTACTGTGTTGTATTTATCTCCAGGATGTAGAACAAGGATGTACGTCCTGGGAAATTGCTTCCCTTGCTCCACACGGCCCCCTTCTTCAGCCACGTCTTTTTGTTTTCCATGGGGTGTTATCACCAGCAATTCTTGTCGGTTATTACCAACAACCCTTGTCTGGCTCCACAGCCATGTGGCTATCGGTGTTTGACACATACACATCAGCCCCTTATCTTTTGGGATTCTCATCCCCACACACATTTGCAGTGAACACAGTAGCAAACATAAGGATGTGTGCCAGTTGCTCAGATGGCACCATTACCTTCTCCTGTTGCTTCACCTGCCCAGATTTCACTGAAAGAGAAGTTAAAGAGGTGGGAAACAGTAAGTGAGGTCTGAACAAGGCTTTTTGGATTGAGAGAAGCCTGTTCTACCCTTCAGTACTCACATTAATACTGCAGCTTGCCACTGAAACTATTCCCTCTGTCTATAACTTTTATCTCCTTCCTGCTCTAATTAATAAAGTTCAGGGTGGGGTTTATTACTGTCTATAACTCTTGCCTAGAGCAGTGAGGCACTACTATTCTGAACAAAACAAACCCAAATCAACCCCCCTCCACTCCTCCCCCGCCACACTCAATCTGTTCAGGCACACAAAACAGGAATGTTCACATCAAAAAAAAAATCTACCTTGTCACTTTTATTAACTGGAGTTTTGATGCCAAATGAAGGTATGTTGAGTGCAATGAAAATGAGGCCTGAGAGGATTGGTGGTGCTTGGGAGATCAATGTGTGAGTGCAAGACAGCCAGAAAGAAAGCTGCATCCGAATGAGGAGGAGCATCATGCATAATGCATCTGTTACTCTTCCATGAGAGCAGATGAAATTTGCTTAAAAAAATAGAAAGCTTTCTTCTTACATAACAGGCAAGTGAACCACTCGTTTTCAGGAGTTTTCTTAGACTAGTTTATTGATACATAGAGACTGTTATCAATATGTTGCAAAAAATCATTAGGACTACCCATTTCTTTGCATCTTGACTTCAAGCTAGAATACAGTTCAGTTAAATACATGCTCATATATGACAGTTGTGTTGCTGCCATATGGAATCCTTTGAGAAACAGCAAAGAATGCAAGAGCAATAAATCAAATTACTCCTACAAAAGGAACAATAATGGAACAGTACACCCACTTGCTCAGGAAGCATCAAAAAATGCAAATATTGTTTTCTATGATTTTGTCTCTCAGACTTGTTATGTATTTATCCACATCAATATATGTGTTGTACTATATGAGCTAAACTAAAATAACTAAAAATACAAAAAGAAGTTGAAAGTGTTCTCAAAAATCTCCAGAAAGTACAAACAAAGAAATTATGAAGTAACTTCAACCAAATATTTATCCACAAAAGATAATGAAATATAGAGTTGATTTATGATTCAATACAATGGATGGGGATTGATAAGATGACATATTTTTGGTCAGAGTTCAATAGTTTATTTCTGATAACATAAAAAAAAAAAAGCATTTGTTTCTCTGACAACAAAATCCACATTCGTATTTACTAGAAGAGGTAAAGAAGTTGTCTTTTCATCAAACATGCAGCAAAACACCAGGAACCAAATATTCTCCAGAACATACAGTTGTTGCAATAAAGCAAAAATTAGTTTCTGAGGAGAAGAACACAACCACAAAAATAAAATTTAAAAGAAAAAGAGGAAAATACTTATTAAGAATCAATGCACAGAAGAACAGAGCAGCTATCCTGAAGATGGAAAGCACACAAATGTATCTGGTGATGATCAACAGATTTCCTTTAATGTAAGACCTCAAGGGAATGGCAAAAAGCAGAAGTTGGCTGATGAAATAAAGTCATCTTCAGCAGGAGGCCTATATAAAGCATAAAACAGCTTTCACACTATTGCAAACTAAGTATGACTAATGATAGCCATGAAAGATTTCCTCTGTGTGCTTTCTGATGTTCTGATCATGAAATTCGTTTCCTACTTTGTAGTAAACAATCTGATTTTGGCAAGAGATAGATGTCTCTAAATGTCATTCCTGTAGGTGTTTATCATAAATACCTCTTAAAACTAAGATGGGAATCATAAACCATCCTTAAGTTTTAAGCTCACATTAGCGCTCAGATTTTTTTATATGGAGTCAAACCACGCAATATAAGAGAAACTTTCTCTTCTCGTCAAGTGTTGTTTAAGGTACAGGCTTTTATTTTACAGCATAGAACGTATCCTTCATTTTAATCTAATTCATCAGGAGTTAAAGGTTCCCCGCAAGTTTAAAGATAAAGGGCCTATCACATAGGAAGTGCCTTACACACCCTTGCATGAACAGCTCCACTGAATTGCACCACAGTCCCCAACACGCTCAGCAGCTGCACAAACTCCTCCGTCTCCGCATGCTTCACACCTTGTAAGAGCCTCGCTGCCCACTTCCAAGAGCACTTCAACATGTTTTTGCTGGAGTGTTTTTGTCACACGGCATGGACAAGCAGCAGGAGAATCTTAATACGTTCTCTGTCATCAAGATCATTTAACACACACCAAAAAAAAAAAAAAAAAGAGGAAAAAAACGAATGAAAAGGGGGTTACTGCTTATTACTTTCCCCTGCTAGATATTTCCTGAAAAATAACACAAGATTTTTGTACTTCTGTTGTGCTTGGTGTTGCCCCTCCTCCCACCCCCTAATCTCTTGCTATTTCTAAAAGTGTATATATTTGTGCTAATAGCTTAGGAAAAAACAGATATCCTTTTGTTCCTCATTTTTTCAACTGCTGATAAAGTTGTGTTTGTTTTTCGTTTTTAGGTTTGTGTGTGTGTGTGTTTAACAGAACACTTTGAAAACATGCCCTCTGCATGCTCTGAAGGCACAAAATTGGACATCGAGTTGTCAGATGGTATAAAATAAGCTTCATTGCAAATAAGCCAGCTCACAGAGTACAGAACCTGCTAGAAAATTATTTACAAAGCCTTTTGGAAGGATTCTGTGAAATCAAATATTCTTGGCCACTGAGTCTGTAGAAGGAAGAGAGGTTCTAGTCCCCCACTCCAAATCATTAGGTAAATGAATTAGGTTTTCTTGGGAAGGAAATAAGAAACCTTCTAGTACTGGAACTGGAATATCCTCAGGATAAATTTTTGAAATGCCTCCAGCAGTATAAATTCAGCTGGTTAGAGCCATCGAAGTTAAATAAAAAGCCCACGATAAATGCAACTGTTCCTACCTTGAAATTAAAAAGGTAAAATATTCAATGTGTTTGTCAAAACAATTTATACCTCTTTTTTTCACTCTTTTCTGTATTAAGAAGCATAGTGTCACTCTGCAGAGAAAATTAAATCCTACGAAAACAAACAAAAAAATTATAACCTAAAGTTTCTGATTCTGGAAAAAGTTTCATGGAAACTTACTTCTGGTATCCCTCTAAATTTTGGAAAATTGGCAGGAAAATAGGAAGAAGGAGGTCATTATTCCAGCAAGGCATGCAAAAAAAAACAAACAAAAAAATGCATTTAAACAAAAAAATTGCATCCCTGATTATTCTTCATTTCTTTCCAATCCTTTGTCAAATTTACTCTTGAATTTTATGCCAAAACTTTTCACCCGCTTAAATTTCTACGCTGTCACTAAAATCCTTTGTTCAGAATCTTAGACAATCCCATCATGAGCTAGCAAAATTAATTTACTCATGTAACACATTAAAAATGACAATCAATACAAAAAACCCCACTGCAGTATCCTTATTTTCCGTCAATGAATACTAAACTCAAGAGACAAAGAAACTAAACAAACATAAAGAGTGGAAACAATTGCAGCCTGGTATTCCAAAAACAAACCAAGGTGGTAACTCCACTGTGATATGAAAAATATTATGTCTTCAGTTAACTGAAAATAAGGCAAGACAGACAAAAATAGCAATTTAATGTGAAGAAATTAGATATGAGGACTGATATATTCACAGATGCTGCATAACAAAACCATTTATTTTTTCTGGTAATGGACTGGTTTAGACAACAGCCCTCTGACCAAGTGTTACGATGCTTCTCAACTTTTAGGCTGAATTTCCCAGGTTCCCCCACCAAACAACTGGGAGCCATATAAACCTGAACTTAAACTGCCTCATAAGAAATACACAGAGAGGCTGGACAAGAGAAATGCAGGATTCTTCTTCTATTCCTGATATCCTCAAACAATGTTATTTCCTCACGCTTGAAAAGGAGGGGTGGCATTCCCCAGTTTTGATCAGTAAGTCCTATCAAGGTGCAGGTGGAAGGCTCTGCACCAAGATATGCAAGAACAAAACCCCATTGCTGTACATGATTTCGATCAAAAAGATGTTGCCATTCTAAAGAATTTTTAAGACTACATCTATAGCATATAGGAAGGAATGCAAACAAAAACTAGGACAAGGTGGAAGCACACAAAACATTAGTACTTATGATGACCACTGAACCCTCCTCCCACTGTATTTTCTGTTAGTATCATGATAGTGTCCTCTGTGAGGGCACAAAGGGGATGATGGAGCCGGCAGCTATGGTAATATTTAAAGGCTCTCCTCTTCAGGAGAGGGGTAAATACAGGGGTTTGCCACTTGGCTGTGCCCAGGAAGATGCTGACAGCTGCAAATCAAGTGACATATGGTGCAAAGTAGATCTAAAGAGACCTCCCAGAATATCAGAATACATTATCCAGCTTAGATAAAGAAGGTAAGCAATCCACTTGTCAGAAACACAGATGCAATCGGTGACAAAACTGAAAGATACCCAATGACATATAATAAATTATAGAACTTGGTTTTGGTTTGCGTTGTTGTGGGGGGTGGGAGTGTTTTGGTTTTTGTTTGGGGGTTTTTGGTTAGTTTTGTTTGTTTGCTTGTTTGGGGGTTTTGGGTGTGCATTTTTTTTCATTAACACATTGCTAAATGTTTACTTTGAGAGGCCCTTTGATGTAAAGATCAATATATATATGAGAATCTGAGAACACAATCAGGAAGGCACATAATTAGTAAATAGCGATAGAGGAAAATTTAAAAAGTACGTATGATACAGAGGAGTAAAAAGCTGGTTTTATAATAGAACAGCAGGTTTCACCTTTGCAAAAGTCCTGATCCTAAAAATGTCTTTTCAGGAGTATGTGCTTGCAAATATTCAAAGCTTTCTGCTTGGTACATGTTTTTCCCCAGACTGTAACCAATGAGTTTTAAAAGCAATGCTAATCTTTCTGTATGTCATCTTATTCCTACTGACAGGTGGGAACAGCAATCTGAAATGCTTCCTAGCATGTGTCCAATGTAAGAAAAACAGCAAAGATAGACCCTTAAAGTGAACTGAAAGAATGAAGAAAAAGGTCCCTAAAATTTTATGGCAAACATGAAAATAGAAAGAGTAAAAAGGCTCAGCTCTATTTCACACACCACTTTCAAAAATTGTTATATTTTATTAAGGGTTGTATTAAATCATCATCAGTATTCAAAATATTACAGTTAACAGATTTCTCTGTTCTTCTGCCATATACGATTACTAAACAAAAAAGTACTGTTATAAAATGCAGTCCATGCTGAAGACTACAACATCCCTATGGCATCAAAAGAAGTTCCCCTTCCCTATTTGACAGCTGCTTCTAAGTTAAATCTGTGCTCCTGTGGATCCTAAGTTATATACTGTAATATCAAAGTCAACATTTTTCCTTAAGAAGTCAGCAGCTGGAAAATCAATTTATCAATCAACTATTAAACCCCTATTACTTTACATATGTATTTTGAATAGTTATTTGAGAGGTGAGCCAAAAACGTGTTACTGCTAAATATTTCCCTAGAGAGTTTATACTTCAAAGTGCATCTCACATTATAAGGAATACATAATCTGCTTACAGTTTTTTAGATTCAGAAACCTTCAAATCGCTTCATGGAGATTTTTGGCTCCCCTTTACTCACTTTTTAGGCCACAAATATGATGACATGAAAGCTACCAAGCACTGCTGTCCTAAGCCAGCTGAATTCCCAGTCACCTGCAATCCCTGCAATTAGTTCTAGTGACATGAACTAAAGTGATTTTAATTGTCACGTTGGAAGTGAATACAGGACTAAATGCCAGTAAAGCACATAGAACAAGCTGCTGGAGTCTTCATTCAATGTTAATATGTTCTGTTAGAAACACACAGGGAGAGTAATAAAGACAGTCCAGCATTCCAAAGGTGAAGAGGAGTAAATTAAAAGCACAAACTGGAGCTCAAGACAAATCTCATCAAGGTTACAAATATTGCACGAGACTTGGAGACCAACGATTAAGAAAAAGCATCAGAGATCTGACATATACAAAAAGGAAAACACCTTACTAGCTGCAGTACATTCTAATCTAATATAGTTTATAATCTTGTTCCATAAAATTCCTGGTGATTTAATCCATTCTCCACACTGTCTCATTCTGCCTATGCTATGCTGTGGTGATTTCCACTAGTTTTTACTGCAAGTATGAAACTTGTGAAAACCCTGTCCATCCCAATATAATCCAAGTGAACATTTCCTCCACTGTTTTGAGGAACTACTAAGAAAAAAATGCCCAAGGCAATCTCATAGCACCTTTCTAATATATCTGACACTTTGTTAATTCAACATGATAACCAAAAATAATTAGCTTACGAGCAAGTCTCACACTCCTCACATCTCTGACTGGTAAAGCAATGCTTTCCTGTCAGCAGTGGTTTCTGCTGGAGAGCTACATCTGCATATTTGCCAGATTTCACCTGAAGATATTTTCATAGAGGTTGATTTACACATTTATGTATTTTTAAAGCAGTATCTTCAGTGACCAGGATCTGTCACAAACACTACGTGCAACCAAAGACTAACATTAAGTCTAGAAAACTTAATACAATCACAATACATCCTTCATTAAAAAAGTCACTCTGGAAAACTCAGATGAATTAATGTTGAGGAGGCATCCAGAGGCTTTAACTGAAAGGAATACAGAGAACTAACTGTATATCATTTTAAGACAGAAGTAACTCTTTCATTCTTTTGAGATTTTAGTCAGCAAACCTCTCAGAACTAAAAGAAAAAAAAAGGATTGATAGATTTAATTAGTATGTAAAATGCAGGTGGAAAGATTAGAGGGATTAGTTTACTAAGCAAAATTAAGTTATGGGCAAAAGAAGAAAAGACCACATCATCCAAAGAATACCCCTGACGGATTCTGAGACACAGAAGGAACACAAAATATTTCAGCAGTATGGAGAAATGTGAATGTGATGATGAATACGCAACCATATATCTCATAGTTCCAATTACTTTGGTCCACCAGGCACCACGTAGAGAAAACTAAGAGATTAATCTGAACTGTATTTACAGATTAAGACCCCCAGATTCTGTCCAAAATTTCATAGCACACTCATAGCAAATGACCTTTCTTGCTGTGCTTGAGCTAGACTGACAGTAAAGGACATTGTACAAACAGCTGCCTACCTCTCAAGAAGATCATGGGGAAATAACTATTTATTAATATTTAGGAGGTGAAATTTGAGACCCTATAATAATACATACCACAGAAGATCAAAACATTAACAGTAATTTCAAAGGACTTCAGAAAATCTGCCAGAGGGAAAAAAAAGGTACAAATCTCTTTCCCTTAGTAATATAGTTTGCTACTTTGCCATAAAGATACAACTTTCAAAAACTAGCAAGGAGCAGGCACTGTCAAATTTCTGCAGTTATGAACTGAAAGTGCTCAAGAAGATATTCTGTTATTTGGAGAACACTCACCCAACATTAATGTAAGCAAAGAATCAGACTGTAGCTTCATTTACGTTCCAGGCAGTAGCAGAGTCAACATTACAAAACAAACAAAATCAAATCATTCAAAACCACCTGAATTTCACCATTCATTATGTTCACTAGTCATATTCTTGAAGTGCTGTAGGCAGCTGGTTACTTTTTAAATGCTTTAACCCCAATAAAATAATTGATTCCTTCCAAACTGGAAAAGTGGTGATGTGCCACACAGGTGACAAGGGAAGTCTAATAAAAAAATAATAAAAACAAAACTAAAAAACCCAGCAGCACAAGTCCTTGACTGCATCCATGTATTATAGCCAGTTATTTTCCACCAGAGAGGTAAAATAGGCTAAGTGACACAAGCACTTACTGCATTCCCAGTCAGCAGTGCCTTTACTTGGAGATTAATAACTTGGATATTTATGACGGCTATCCTGTTCCTCTGCCCATCCTTACATTAACAAGTCCATAAAACAGGTCCTAGAATGCTGGCTGGGGAGATTTTTATTTTTGTTTTTAATTTTGCTCATGCACAAAGAGACCAGCCTTGCTGCAGCCAGGCCCTGACGGTAAACTTCAGGACGGGATGAAGTGGTGGCAACAGAGCACCTGGGCATTAGACTGATCTTCCGTGGGTCCCACCTGTGTTTAATGGGCAACCAGAGGAGCAACTTCTGCCCTATTTCATTTCTACTGACTTCAGTGAACTTTCAAAAAGGACTAAATCCAGACTCAGTCTGCAGCGTCAGCTTAAGCCTCCAGTACTGAGATGGAAAAGATTACAAACAATCTCGCTTGCCCCATCTGTTGATATGACACCACAAACTTGAGGAGATTTTATTGCAGATCGAACCCACAGATATTCAGTTTATACCCAGCTTACACAATTGATGTGCTTTAAAATATGTAATTTTTTAAATCTCTCTAGAAACAGCCAGTCTCAAACCATTGTGGGGAAGAGCGGGGCAAGAAGGGGACAGGTTGTAGGGAGAACAGCACAGCCATGCTACATGGATTAAACTGCGGTTTATTGCATTTCCTAATTTATGTGAAGTAGCCAGGGAATGCAACAACTTGCAGCACCACCCACTCAAACATCCTCTCCCTGTCCTTAGGGTTTCCATCAGGTTTAAGGCTTGCTGCACAGCTTATAACATGTTCTAAATAAATATTAGGACTCTGTGATGAAAGGAAAATAAATCTTTCTTGGATATGGTATACTTAAAAGTATGGTTACTCCAAAGATTTCAGTTTGCACAAGATATAATGAAATAAGTAATAGATAATAATAAGGGGAAAGAAATAGATGATCTAAAGGTCAGCTGTAAATTTTCATCTTCAGTAATTCATCCATTTATCTTAACTACCTCTTTAGCTAAATATAATCTGTTCAGTGCTCTAAAAGTGTCTAATAAAGTTCTTTTGCACACAGGGAAGAAGGAAGGCGAATGATGGGGCAGTCAGGACAGATTACTTCTGTAGATAAACTTGAAATTTAGAGAAGGTAAACCCAAGTGAGGCAGTAAATTTTCAAATCAACCAGAAATAAGCAGAAGGAAGAGACTGGGAAACTTCCTCCTGCTATTGAAAACCTGTGTGGGCAGGGGTCCATTCTGGGGCACTGTGGATGAGGCAGCCCATGCCCTGTGGGACCAGCACTGCTGGCTGCAGGGCGGGTCACAACAGCAATGGGCACCTTGCCCAAGCCCTACAACCACTGCTTTTGCTGTGAGGGCAGGAGCTGCAAAAGCAATGAGTCACTTACACTGGGCACACAAAACACATCACACGCTGCTGCATAAAGCAGCAGTGTGAGTAGGTATGAGAATGTAGTTATTCCGGGCTACCACCCACCTGGATTGTTTTAGAAGCAATAAATCAGAGGTTGAAAAAAATAAAATACAATGCAATTTATGCCTAGTCCCGTAAATGAGAACAGTTAGATAAGTACACGCACAGAAAGAATAGCATTAATTATTAAAAGTTAAACTATATGAATTTCTATTAAGCCCAGAATCCTAATTTTCTTTATTCTTATTATTTTGCAAGGTTTTGATTGTTTTTTTATCTTGTGTCTTATTCTTCCTTCACAATTCTTCTCTTTCTACACCTCTACTGAAAAAAAAAATGCTGCTACTGTTTATCAATATGCAAAAATGTTAATTTCTTTTAAAAGACTTGCAGTGTTGTGCTTACAGTTGGACTTGATGATCTTAAAGGTTTTTGCAAAATATTTTTTTCTGAATTATGACTGGAGGACCCTCATACAAGGAGGTTTTCTCTCTTAAATCATGAAGCCTCTTTTTCCACGAAACAAGAATGCCAAGATTCACTTAATGCAAATCAATACACATATATTAGTAGTATCAGTGTTTTTTCCTACAATATATTCAATTGCTATCTCTTAACACCCAGTGTGCCTTTCCTTCCCCAAGTGAATTTACTTAACCTCGCTTTATCACTTCAACTCCTCCACCATCTGAGAGAACATAACTATATTCTTAGATAATCCTTTCTGATACCTATGATTATGAATGTTTCAGAGTTCTTTCCTGCCTAAAACCATCAATCATCCCCATTTCAAAAAAAAAAAAAAAAAAGAGAAAGGTCTCTTTAAACTTTAAGAAATACTATATTGAAAAAGGTTCTGTTGTTTTTTACATTCAAGTGATAAAAAAATTTCCTATTTTCATTAAGTTTCTATATCCAAATAGCGTTATGCACTACTGTGCCAAAAGATTGCTTAGATTACTCACATTTCAAAAGATTGCTGTGGTCCAGCCAATTCAAGCCACTCCTCCAGGTCCCTACATATTAGATATTGCAGAGTGTGCGGTGAGAAACTCCAGAGAAGCACGCACTACCTGCAGGACACATCACTGTTCCTGAATAGGTTTCCTTTCCTATAGAAGCCTGCAGGTGGCAGTTCCTCTGAATCCTTGGATTCAGAGGCACTTGCAGCTATGCCAAGTGGCATCTCTGCACTCCACTGGGGAGGGCGCAGGGAAGGGAGCACCCAGACAAGAGCCAGGAGTGAGAAGGATGGAGAAAGCTGAAGGGCGTGACTTGGCAGTGAGGGATGAAAGGTGAAGATACACAAGACTGGAAACATGGCGTTAGGTTTCTAGAAGATGCAACTGAAACACTTGAGGCTTTCAATTTTGACCAACAATTTAGGTAAAAAAACTCTAAAACTTTCTTAGGGACCTCACATCATTTAAAACGGCTCTGCTCCCTTTCAGTACTTAAGCCTGTTAAGGAGTGTGAAGAAAGGTGATTCAAAGGATATTACATATTTTTCATGACATCAACAGGCAAAGTGGCTATGTAGTGGGAATACTGACATAGTTATTTTCAGTATTTCGTTTGTGCTACAAATAATGAAGCGTGTATTTATCTATAAAATAGGTAACACATGGTTCCCTTTAACTGGAGGCTTTTTTTTGTCCAATTCTCTATACATATACAAATTAAAATTACCTTTTCAGAAAATAAGTGCATACAAAAGTACTGTGGTGAATGAAATAGAGTGCCCCAGTTTAAAGGCAAATTTTTGATCTAATCACCTCCGCATAACCTCATGCATGTGTTGCTATTAATAGGAAAACCTAACTGGAACACTACAATTCAGCCCAGAGAAACTGTATCAGCAGAAACATAATTCTGGAGAACATAAATTTACAGCTAAAGTTAATGACCTTTCTAGAATATATCAAGAAACCAACATAAAGAAGGCAGCAATAGATTTTCTATTATTCTTGGTAGCTGAAGTCTTTAAATCAATTCTTCACTTAGGTGTTTCTCCTCCAAAACACTAGACAAAGAAAATTAAGCATTATAAATAATGGTTTAACTAATTGATTTAAAAAAAAAAATCAGTCCCTCTAGACTATATGGCAGATACGTATCAAGAGAAATACATTACTTAAGACAATTAGTGAAAGGTTCAAAAGTTCATTACTGCTTGGAAACACCATTTAGTACTCTCCAAATCTTTTCCATCAAAACTGGGTGGTTTATAAATCCATTCCTTAGTGATTTCCCGTAAAGATATTAATGCTGCACCTCAGCTTGACAGGGCTAAACTGAGCAAGTTCCCACTCCACCATGTCCTGCCTGTGTATTGGGAGGAGGCAAAACACACCCCAAGTGCCCCACGGCTCCTGCTTACAGGCATATTATAACCTCTGCCTCCAGAGAGGGAACCAGGAGCCTTTGGGTGGCAGTGGTAGATGAAGAACCTCAAGGATCCCAGCGCCCCGGGGATCCCTGACCAAGAGGGGCCTCTGGCACTCAGCTGCCCTAGAGTTGAGCCTCAGCCACCTCCTCCCAGCTGTGGCTGGGAGACATTATAGGCAGAATGAGAAATTATAGCATTTTGATCCTTCATTTCCACAAAATCAAGAAATAGGTGGAAAATGGCACTGTAAACAGGAAATATGGCTAAAACATGACCTGACACATTACAGGCTGGATGATATTTTGGTCAATCTTTGCACACGTTTCTGTGACTGTATGAGCACCCTTCCCCCAGCAGTGGATTCTACCACCTACTAGTTTCAATAAAGACAATGAAAAAAAGTTACCATTCTATTTGAGCAGAAGACCAGATACACATCCAGGTTTTCAGATAAGAATATTCATACATGCACATCTACTACTGCATAGGTTTGCATTCAACAGTCAACTAAAGAGTACACCAGCAAGCTCAAGGGTATGATGACAACTCCAATTTCAAGAGTTCTGCAAATGAATGAGATGGAGGGCTTATAAGTGCTTTTTCAAGCAAAGATGAAAACTGATGCTATATGAAATACCATAGAGACATTCAAGGATACTTAATACTTAGGAGGTCTGAACATTAGCTTCCATCTCAAAGTGACTGTTTTGCAGGTAATCACTTAGCAATATTTGTAAATCCCATTCGGCCCCTTCCCAAATCCCTTGTAAAATTTTGGCCAAGTGTACTTACGGTCAGGAACTTTTGATTGAGCAAAGTATTTCTGGCACCAAAAGGCACTTCACTGCTGAGTGGAATCTACAACAGCATCTAGAATCTACTGCTCATTGATTTCTTTAAGTGCCTAAGCATAGTTTTAAAGTCTCAGTGGTATTGTTTTCCTTTTGTTGCCCATGGATGCAAAATCAGGATGATCCATCCAGAATAAAGTAACAATTTTGTATTTTATAAAGTGTACGTTGAACATACGTAGATACATCTTTATGCTTCATTTCAAGTTTAGCACTGGTTATCCAAGAAGCGAACAAGGTATATGGGTAAAATGATAGCATAAATATCCCTGTGCTGAATAGCTTAAATGCATGAATTCTACACAGGAAACCACACACAAAGTTTTCAGTGTAAGTCAATCTCAGTGATGACATTAAAATACAAAATTGCACTCAGACATGACACTGGGGGGAGTAAAAATATAAAAATAAATGCTTGTATGACTTTTGAGTAGAAGAGGAAAGAATTATTAAGCATCTGTTAACACTACTCTCAACAGCACACAACTAAATTAAGTTGCCCCCGTGTCTGACCTCCACCTGGGTTTGGTTGAAATATCACAGAGTTCTTGGACAAAAGTGAACTCGAGTCAACTGGGCAAAAATACATAGGGCATCTATTCCAATCAGGTGTGTTCAGTGCAGCCTAGAGCTAAAGTCAAACTCCCTTGACATGCTGTCCCATAGCACAAGACATGGGGTCCTCAGCACCCAGTGTCTCAACCTACAGACCTGGTCCTGTTGGGCTGCCCTTTGTGCTAAGGTAGGCACTGCCTAACACCACTGCCATGGCAAGAAAAGAGAGTTTGCACATTTTAATGGGAAATCTATTGTTAAAATCCCTTAAGCTTCATAAGCAATCTGTAAGAAGCCTTTTTCAAGAAAAAGAACTGTTTTCTCTGTACCTACAAAGTTAAAGTGTTTGCTTCAGCAGTCCTTTAATAGAAACAACTGTAGGTGCCTATCTTTCCTGCTAAAATTAAAAATTTTTATGCTTACCCCAATTCTATTATTTTCCATCTTAAACATTGTCTTTCCAATCCTGAATTGTTCTATTTCTCAGTACACTAAATAGTGGCTCACATTTTCTCTGCTATACATTTTTTCCTCAAGGTCTAGGATTTTCTTATCTGGTGATTAAAACTGTTTAAGCAATTTAACTACTTTTCATAATAGCAGCACATCAATAAACTGAAGAATATTGTTTCTTGTGTTCCTACTGAGAAGATAAAACAGCAGTCTCCTAATGCAGGAAAGATAAAATACACAGTATCATTCAGGCCAGAATGCTGCAGAAGAAAATTGTATTTGACGCTCTTCACAAACTCTGAGAAGTTATTGCCCCAGGCCTCACTCCCACACGAGTGGCCACTGTCAGCAAGGGCACAGTTGGAGGACCATAGGTCACTAGAAGGCAGTGACTGCTAGGAAGTCTGCAGTCAACATGGAAAATGTTGACTATCATGGACTTTCTTCAATCTGCCTTACAGATTATCAGCATGACAATCCATATTACAGGCATACGTGACTTGGGGAAGTCATAAAGAAAGGATTGATATTTTAACCATAATGGCAAGATAACATAGCTCAGAGCAAAGGTCTAAATACAGGCAGGAAAGAAAAAAAATGTACTTAGGTAGTAATTCAACTCATAAAATATCTTACGAAAAAGAGGGAGGGACAGAAAAGCAAAGGTCCAGGAGGCTGTTGGGTGAGTGACGTTTATATCCAGCTCCCTTGAGAAGTTCAGGCAATTGTAATAGCAGCCAGGAATCTCAGAAACACCCCTCTGAAATGATGGAAGCCTATAAACTTACCCTGAATTTACAGTAGACTTCCGGACTAAGATGACTTTTTTTAACTGTGTCTATGGGACTGTCTCTTACAAATCTACCTAGTCAGTTATTTAAAGTTTGAGAGGTAACTGTAAATGTATTGCAAAGAATAACGTTGCCATAAATCCTGCCTGATGCTATATATATCTAGGCATCCACTATTCCACCACTCTGCTAGGTAAACATCACTCATACCCTAAAGTTAGAAACGGTAGAGCTTGTTCATTAGGGGCTCCAGGATGTTAATCACTGAAGAAGTCACAGTGATCATGAAATACAAACTGGTGTTTCCTAGAGGCTGCCTCTTTCTCCAGTAACCCAGAACTGAGAGACTGACAAAATGAATGCCAGGGTGAATGAAAGGGAAGAGGATGGATGGGAAACTCACCAAGACAACACGAAAACCTAAACATAAAACCAGAAGAAAAACATACTTTGAGAAATTATAGCAGTTGAAGCTTCATAAAAGGGGAAAAAATAATCCTTTGATTTTTCTTTATTTCTTAAAGAGGGATGGTTTTTTCCTTTTTTTTTTTTTCAAACTGCAATTTACTACGTTTCAGCTGTTATTCCCCTTAGACTGAGACATTAAGAAATCAATGTGCTTTACCTAATGTATCAGAAAGAAGGAAGGCTTTCCATTCAAACAGAAAGAGGATTAAATAAAATACAGCATGCATAATTAATAATAAATTTGTTTCAGGGTTTTATAATTTTTTTATGTAGAAATAAAAGCTGTGTAACAGAAATAATTTTCAGACACTCAAAATATTAATGAAAACAGCAAGGAGGAAAAATAAGAAATAATTTACTTAATATTATTGTTTCTCAAGCTAATAACACTTATCTCTCTGGGGCACAACGAAGACAAGTTAATGTTTCTATAACTCACAGAAGTTAAAAGTAGCTATTTGAAGTGTATGTATTAAAATATAGGTGTAGCTAATTCTTATTTTAATTTTCCATTTACATGGTAATTTTTTACCACTCTTGTGTCCAAATATTATCACAAAAAATCCTGAATTTGAAGTAAAAGGAAAATCCTTTTGTTCAAAAGATGACTGTTGGCTATGCTCAGTTTGAACTGCTAAACTGAGCTACTCCACAAAAAGATGCCAAATAAGAAACAAAGACACTTCTTTCCTGCTTGTTTCCACAGACTACAGCCATGCCTTGCAAGTGTTCACTCTTCTCGCTTTGGGTTTTTGCTTCTTCTTTTACATGTACAAAAACCCCTGTTGAAGGGGGTGTGCCACGTTCTGTCCACCTTCTGAGACAGACCAAGGAGGTCTCCAAAAGTCCTTGTCTTGCAAAAACACATTTATCAAGTCACACAGATGTTCTCCTAATTGTTAGTGCAAGTTCACAGAAACGAAAATATACTTGGACAGATTGAGTTGGAAATATTTAATATCTTTGCATCTTATTTGTCATTTTCCAAACTACAGCATCTTACTGATACATGCTGCTCCAATGCCAGTGCCCTCCTGGTTCAGCTTTCCAGGCTCCCCTTGGCAACTCACTTCTTCACGAATAATCATGTAATTCCTCTTCCCACCAACAGTGCCACCCCAGCTTCACACACCAGCAAACTGTGGTGGAGTTTGCCTCCCAAGAAAAGATTCTAAATCAAAATGTGACAAACAAGCATAGGGGATAGACATATTCAGAATAAAGTAAAGATTCATATTAGTCACCCGAACCAAATAAAAATGAAAACTGCCATGGAATGGCCTAACCTTTAGTTTAAAGGCACAATCATAAATCACAAAACAAAGAGCTCATTTCAAAAAAGTATTTCCAAATTTTCTGGCTCTCCTTAAGCTTTTTCTATGACAATCACTTGTGGACTGGGAGAAGGGGTTGGAGCACTCTTTCATCTTTATTTATATAAATTTCTAATTTTTGAATGTTCTAAGAGTTAACCAGACAGTGAGGTATGTTTCATTATTAAATCTGATTAACCTCACATTGTCCATGAGTGCCAAGGGGAATTTAAGCTCCTGCCTTGCAAAATAAACCATCCAACCCAGAAGTTGCTTTTCTTGTAAATGAAACAGTGAAATACTAGACTAGGGCTTGCAAAAGAGCACTCAGTATACCCATTTTATTTTTCATCACAGTTTCCAAAACTGAATCAAATTTTACAGTCTGGACATAGCAGCCAGAACTGGGAAAAGGCAGGTTATTAAATCTGCCAGGTTAGCCTGAGTCTAACAGTAGATCAGTAGAGTCCACTCAGAACACAATGACTGGAAAAAACATATCAACAACACAGGAGAAATCTTAAAGAAGTCAAGACATTTCCATGGTGCTAGTTTGGGAATATATGTATGAGAAAAATTGCCCACAATACAGATAATTTTTTTTTTTTTTTACTTTTTGGGGGGGTTTTTTGGTGTTTTTTTTTTTTGTTTGTTTGATTGTTTTGTTTGTTTGTGTTTTTGTGTTGTTTTTTGGGGTTTTTGTTGTTTGTTTGGTTTGGGGTTTGTTTCGGTTTGGTTTTTTTGATTGTTTTTTAGGGTGTTTTTCTTAGGGTTTTTTTTTTTTCGTTTTCCCAATAAATCAATTAACATAATCACAGAATTTCTGAGCTGGCACATAATCAACGGAATGTGGATTTAAAAAAACCAAACCAAACCAAAAAATGTGTCTGCCTTTGTGTGAACCAATATTTTCACCCAGGCTGAGTAACCAGCAATGCACATGGATGCCTAACAATGGCAGGTAGGATTTTTATCCTTTTATCCCACACACAAGTTAGTCCAGCCAGCTTTCTGCAGAGAATAAGCCTGCAGAAATCACGACAGTCTAGGAGAATTCTTGGGTCAAACAGACAATGTTTGCATTTAGGAGCAAAATAGCTCAAAGTACAATCAAAACTACAAAGGAAACTGCAGAAAGTACAAATATGTCCTGCAGTTTAAAAAATGCCTTTTAAGAGAGAATCAAAATGGATAAAAGAGTGGATGCGTTATTCTCTCTTTTCTCTCTTTGAGGATATAATAAAAAAGTCAAGTACAAAAAACCCATTGGGAAACTCTGCACATTCAAAATTATTCTACTTCAAGTCACAATGTGTACTACAGAGGTGCTTAGCTTGATAAAGGTGAAATCTTGTCTCTAAAACTCTGCATGTTCTTCAGACCCAATCTTATTTTAAAGTAATAGACTGAAACTTAATCTCTGGATTCAGTCATGTAGAAAATAAGTTTGGACTACTAAAATTAGCAGCAAGTCTCCCCAGAGCTTAATGTTTTAAAATATTTTAACGTAAGTTTTTGATACTTCATCTCAATAACGTTGTCCAATGCTACTTTCTAATAAAAACTAAAACACCATTCTTATTCGTAACATAGTAAAAATCCACATGTTTTAATGCCTTGTCCCAAACAACAGAAAGAATATTATGTAGCTTTTCCTTTCCTTTGGCCGTAATATAACAAATGATATGGAATGAGTGGGTTACTATACCTGAAGGGGCTCATGTGCCACCAGAAAAAAACCAAATAATGTTATTTCATAGTAAATTTTTTTCTTCTTACAAAATAAAATAAGAACAATTTAAAAATCAGTGCTTATACCTTACTTTTTTTTTTTTTTGTCGGGAAAGTTATTATCTTCAGCTACTTATAAAGGAGTTATGAATCAGTCTAAAGATAATGTAAAGCAACAATTTAAATTAAAAATTCAGAGCATAATAATTGAATTATAAGATTATCACTCATCCTTGTTATTAGGAAAAATAAAGGGAAAAAAACCCAGATGATGGCTTAATCCTTCTCCAGAAGGATGCTATTTTTCAAGCCTGAAAAATCTAGTGAACATTTCCTCTCTCAAAAAAAATCCCAAAGGAACAAATAAACAAACCCCATCAAAAAAACTAAAAACAAATGAAAACCCCAACTCATTTTTACGTATCAGTTAATTTAAAAGAAACACAGGAATTATACAATGAAGGTATTATTATAATCAAAACAAAGGAATTACTGGAAACTTAGAAGGTATTTCTTGGTTGAACTTCCAGAGAGGCCTGAGCAGGAGCATAAGTGCGCCTAACCTTGCATGGGAGCCTGAGCAGAGCCCCCTTCCAGCCACACAGCTCCTCTTTGAGCATTGCTTTATGAAGCAGATGGAAGGCTGAAGCCTGATGAAACACAAAGACGTTGCCCAGCACCTATGTGAACAGACCGTGCAATCAGATTTCCGAAAACCACGGGAAATTGAGCCTAAGTAAAAATTACAGGACTAAATCAATTACTTTTAAAACAATTCCGCATCTTTGGAGAAGACCAGAACACGGTTTTATGTCAAAGACTGAAACAAATCAAGTTATTCAGCATAGGCCACTGACCGGGAGAAAACCAATTATTTATGCTCTATTATACGCTCTGTGGTATTAAAATCTGTTGCACTCATTATGATACCTGCTCTCACTGCTGCTTGCAATCTTCGGTACCACCCACAGGTGGCGTCTGGAATCCCACAACACAATTCCATCTTAAAACCTGGAGTAATCAAAAGCTCCTTATATAAAAGAGATTTATTTTAATTATTTTTCCTGCTTGTGTACTGAAAGCGCTCTGGCTAAGTTGCCTCACCACGCACAGCAGATGACATAAAGGGACACACAGAGTGTAACTGTACATCCTCAGGGAGCCTCAAAGACGTACAAGTGTCTGAATCAATTATAGAAGAGTAAATACACAAAATAATTATAGATTAAGAAAAAGGTAATAAAACTATCAGGCAAGAAATAAGTAGCCAAGAACTGGAGCAATATATGACAGGAACAGTTTAAGATTGAAAAATAAGTCATGCAGTAATTTCACCCTGCAATTTCAGAAAGTGGTTTTTATTCCTGTACTGAATTCAAATGCGTAATTTTATTAAAGGCTAATTTGAAAAAAAAAAAAAAAACAACACCCAAAAAACCAAAACCAAACCAAAACTAACCACAAGGTGTGGAATGTGCTTTTTAAAACCCTTCCACGTTTTGATTTTCCTTTGATAAAGTAATTTATTTTTTTTTTTGATCCTGGGTTAATGAAGTACAGTAAACAAAGGTAACAACATCTATAAGCCTAATTTCGTTTCACGTTAAAGTTTTATCGTGGTTTGGTTTATTACATAATTCTGCAAGCAAGACCTGCTGTGAATGAATGGAGAGGAAAAAAAAAAAAAAAAGGAAAGAAGAAAACAGCTCCAGGACTTAATGTATGCAGAGTCCTGTGGACATGTCACCTGTTACACCAACACTCTCCAGAGAGAGGTAACTCAGTGATATCTCTGCAACACAGAAAGCAAGTGCACGTGTTCAGCGGCTTCCCCAAAGGCACACAACAAGGCAGGGAAAGACCAAACCAGAAACCACTGTATTCAGTTTCCCAGCATTATACATGGGCCTGGAGACTGCAGCTTCTCTTCTCTGCATTTTCCCCTAAATCCTGTTAGAAATTCTGCATGCAGTTTTTCTTGCTCCATCTGCTTACAATGTTTGAAAGTTACACTACAAAGATTGAAGCCAATTACTACTCTTCAGAATTATAGAACCTCATTGATTTCAGAAGCTGTGGGTGTCCATAAGCTTCAAGTTTGTTCATCTACAGCTAGTTTTAATAGAGTAGGAAAAATAAAGCTGGTTGGAGCTGTTCAGTAGACCAAGATCATCAATGAGGCAATTTAATTCTAGCTCCGGTGAGAGCAATACAGATGCTATACTCTTCACATCACTGGGAACAGGGGAATAATTCCTCATTCCAGTGGGTTTCATAAGCATGCAGAAGTCATGCATTTCTAATCTGCTACTGTTGGTATTCAAATAACTCTGATTGCTAGGTAATTTTGGAATTGGTACCACAACATACTCTGGGAACTGTACAGCACACTAGAAGAAAGAGCAAGCCTAGGGGACAGCCAGTCAGTTCATCCAAATCTTTACATCTGGGAGCTGCTCATGACCATCCCAGAGAAGCAGCCTATTATAATTTCCTTTTGGGGGCATTTCTGGAACCAGCAACATGAAATCTCTCATCACACTGTTTCCAAACTCTTTATGTGTTTTGAGCAACAACCGTGAAGAGGAAGAAGCCACAGTCAAGCTATCTGGAACACACTGCTTTGCTAGCACCTTGCTATGACCATTCAGGAGAGACTTGAAATTCGACAATCAGCATTTAAATCAAGTAATCAGTGCATGTTTTAATAAAATATATGTAATTCTCATTCAAAACAGGACATTATGAAGAGCACAACACAGTTTTCTAGCTATGCTCTTTTACTTATTTCTGAAAAGCACTACAGAATATAATAACCCATTAAATGAAAATTAGTGCATGCCAGGAAAAAGCTGATCTGTAAATTTCCCCAAATACCACAGCCAGAACTCGAGTAACACAATCCAGGAAGAAAAAGTTTTAAATCTTTGTCCAAAGATAAGTAAAATTCGTTGTTTTCTTCATTAGTAACCAACCACACCTTAGAATTATTTTTATTTCCGAAGAGTACAGTGCATTGAGCTACACTCCTAACATTGTCATTTGTAAATAAAAGAGGAAGAAGCACTGAACAGTAAATATGATATTGACATAAAAAGGTCACACATTTGGAGCATAAGCCTGGGTGCAAAACATTTCTTCATGTGGCTTTAATGAAAAGCAGGCACTAAAGCACCTCAGGAGCAGCTGGGTGCTGGGAGACGTGGCTGTGTGCCACATGCCTGGAGGACCATGATGGGTGGTTTTATAGGCTGTTTCATAAAGAAAGGCAAGGAAGAAGAGGAATTGTTGCATTCTATGTTAAGGAGAACCTTGAATGTATAGAAGTCAGCTGTGGAAATTGTGGAAGCACTTACCAAATGCCTCTAGGTAAAGATCTGAGGGGTCATCTCCAAGGGAAAACTCAGTGATCTTACCGATTGCTCAGAACTCAGCTGAGAGGGACTCTGTGAGAATCTTTCATGCAGCGTAAGGAGCTAGCGAGTGCTGGGAGTTTTTAAATAATTCTCTCCTGGAAGCACAAACCCAGTTGATACCCCTTAAAGGTAAGGGAAGTTAAATGGAACATCCCCTTGGTTTAACTATGAGCTCCTGAGTCTGCACGAAACCAAAAGGGAAGAGTATCAGACATGGAAAAGCAGACAAATAACTGCTGGGAACTACAAGGGCATCTTCCAGATGCAGTTACAAAAGTAAAAGCTCAGCTCAAATTGAAATTGGCCAGAGACATCAAAAACTACTAGAAAAAGTCCTTCAGGTATATAAATGACAAGAAAAAACAAGAAGGAAAATATTGAGCACTGTGAAACAGGAGAGGAGAGTTAGTCACCAACAACACTGAAGAGCCTGAAGTTCTCCATAATTACTTCACCTCTGTCTTTACAAGCACAGTTTGGTTGCAGACCTTGGGAATAAAAATCCAGGCTGATGCAAACACAGACCCACTCTCAGTGAAGTTATAGTTGGTGTGTGAACTATCACAGAACACTGAGCCCACAAATCAATGATCCCCAACATTAGCCACCCAAGGAAGTTAAGAGAACTGGCTGATGTCATTGCGAGGCTGCTCTCCATAACCTTTGAGAAGTCATGGAGATCATGGGATATCCCAGAAGACTGGAAAAAGGCTAATGGAGCCTACATCTACAACAAAGGTTAAAGGAGGATCCAGGTAATTATAGTCTTCCTTCAGTCCCTGGGAAAGTTATGGAATGAATTCCTCTTCGGGACTAACACCAGTCAGATGAAGTCAACGTGGACTCACCAAGGGCAAATCGTGCTTGACAAACCTGATTGTCTAACTGACAAAGTAACCTGTCCAGTGGATGTGGGGTGAGCAGCAGACATTATCTGCCTGCACTACTCTAAGACTCTCAATGTGTTTTCCCACAGTCCCTTGCTAGAGAAACTGATGTGTTACAGCTTGGACAAGCAACTCATGTGGTGGGGGCAGAACTGGCTCTTGGGCAGCACGCAGAGGGTGGTGGTAAACAGCTCCTTTTTAAACTGGCAACCTGTCACAAGTGGGGTCCCAGGGACTGATATCGGGCCCAATGCTGTTTGACATCTTCCTAAGTGATCTGAGTGGTGGGATCAAGTGGCATTACCCTGATGAAGTTTGCTGATGACACCAAACTGAGTGCGGAAGTAGTCACCTCAAAGGGAGAGCCACCCTAGAAGAACAGGATAGGCTGGAAGAGTAGGCTAACAAGAACCATTTGAAGTTCAACAAGGACATGTGTAAGGTTTTGCAGCTGGGAAAACATAATTCAGGAGTGCAGCACAGGCTGGGATCAACCCATTTGGGAAGCAGCTCTATGGAAAGGGACATGGTGGTCCTGGTGGACAGCGAGCTCAAGATGAGCAGGGTGCTGCTCTGTCAAAGAAAGGGAACAGGGGCTGGGTTGCACCAATAAGGATATCACCAGCAGAAATAAAAGAGTAATTGCCCCACTCAGAAATTGTCAGGCTGCACCTGGAATACTGTGTTCAGTTTTGGTCCCCACTACACAAAACAAAAAAAAAAATGTGGACAGCTTGGAGAGAGTCCAGAGAAGGGCCACAAAGATGACCATGGACACGGAAGCCTGGGCTGTGAGGAAAGGCTGAGAGAACTGGTTTGTTCATCCTTGAGAAAAGAAGGCTAAGGGAAGACTTCATCACCATGCTCCAGAGTTTAAAGGTGACTGAGACTCCTTTTTTACAAGAAGCCACATGGAAAAGATGAGGGGTAATGGGTACAATTAATCCTGGTAAGATTCCTATTGGACACGAGCTAACAATTTTTCACATTAAGGACAATTGGCCATTAGAATAATCTTCCTGGAGGAGTGGTGGATCCTGCAACATTGGCCATTTCTAAGATTCAGCTGCATAGGGTGCTGGGCCATCTTGTCTAAACCATGCTTTTGCCAAGAAAATTTAGACCAGATGATCCTTAAGGTCCCTTCCAACCTACTATTCTCTGATTAAAGAATCGAAGCCATCTCTGTAGAGGACTCCAGGTTCTGAACAGGTGCCTGACAGAGTAGGACCAAAGAAATGATTCATTATGCTTGGCACCAGATTTCAGCAGTAACATAATTAAAAAAGACTGTGGATTACTCAATATCAAAACTACATTCACTACAAATCTCTTTATTTTAGATTTTTATTAGGGAGCCATCTTCCAGCTATGGCAAATTATAAATTATACGATCCATTAAATACCACACAGTTGTCTTTGTCAATGACACATTTTTGTTGTCAGCTGCTTATGTTGAGTCTAATGTGCTTGACACAAGCTGCAGTAAGAATCAGGTTGAAATTCACATCAAGTTTTGCATAGGGAAGTCCCCAAACTATACTTTTTCTGCCAGTCTTGTGACACAGTCAAAATTTTAAACACGTTTATATATGCAAATTAACTATGTGTTGTTAATCATAAAAATACTTCTTAATATTAAAGCAAGGCATTAATTGGGTAAAACATTTCTTTATTCCTCAAAGACAAATCTGCTAAATTGTATTCTATGAGGAAATTTAAAATGGAGCCAAATGGGCATTTTAAGCATTTTTAAGCATTTTAAGCATTTTTACACAAGGTATTTGTCATCATTCATATATTTTGCAGTCACTTCAACATTTCCAGCTTTGTTGTGCCTCACTGCCTGCAAAGTCAAGTCAGCTTCCAGTTTTCAAACATCACTTATTAAAGCTCAAGATTTATACGCTAAGCAGAAGTTTCTCCCCCGTTGTGGAGTCCTCTTAATTGGTATGATCCCATGTGTATGTCTTTCCAACTCAGTTACAATACATAACCAAAAATTACTTCTACAGAGCCAAAAAAAAGTTTAAAGTGTTTGGGTTTTTTTTCCTTTTAATATCAAGCTGTCTTTAGATGCATAATCATTTTCTTCCAGGGCCTCATCCAAAGCTCAGTGAATTCAATGGAAAGACTCATCAGCTTCAATAGCATGGGAGCAGGCTCATAACACACCATATGCCAAGCATGAAAGTATCCATCTGTCACTGATCCATATCTTGTTATTGTTATGTGCATTACAACAAGGGATTAGTTTTCTAAGAGATGAGGCTTGTAAAGGAATCGCTGGAGGAATTTATAAACAAGGGTTTATAAGCATGTAAGCACGCTGTAAGGGAGGCACACATCCTGCAAGTCAGCAGTGCTTCCCTGGGCATCCGACAGCGTTTTGTGTTCACCTCCACAGCTGTGCAGAGGAAGTCCACTGTAACCTCCTACAAGCTCAGGCCTCTGTCTTCTGGGTTGCCAGTAGGTTTTTATAACTGATGGCTATTTCACAGTGAGTGAGTGCCAAGCAAAAATCTATGTGACCTTCATACACAGGGATAGAGCATTCAGCAGCAGAGCAGTGTGAGAGCTGTCAGGATCCCTTCACTGGTAGCACTGATAGTCAGCATTAGTGTTACAGGTTTCAACACTCTGTCCTACTATATTGAACTATCTGCCCTTATTTTGCCTGAAAATGCAGGGAAAGACATTTTCCCTAATCACAGAAGTGTGATGGAACAAGTCATTTTTAAAAGCATGCTGACAGAATTACAAAGGTTCCCTGCAATTAAGGATCTTGCTTGTTTAGTTAATTACCCTTTTCAACACTTCCCTGCATCTTGGCAAACACACATAGCCCTCAAAACAAGAGAGCAGAAGGCAGACGCTAATCTGAAGATCCCTTACCATCTTCTTTCTCTCCAAGATGAATCAGTTGCATTTGAGAGAATGCTGAAAATTCCTTTTACAAACCAAATCACTTTTGCTCACAAGTAGAGATATGAAGAAGCAACACTTCTCTGAAAACAGAGGTCATGATGAGTGGGTTCCTATATTTAAGGGCTCAACTGACCCATGGTAAGCCCTGAGAAATTAGCCCCAAAACCCCACTGCCTCTTGTCTTTCTCTCAAAACAGCCCCCAGAGTCATCTGGTGCCCAACTCCTCCCTATAGCTTACTCCTACAGGTGCCAAGAGTTGTTAGTCAGCAACCTGTATGCACAATCTCCATCCCTCTTGCCAGTACCTCCAATAATCACCTGTGCCTCCCTTACGCCCTCTCAGTCCTTCACTCCCAGCCATGCCAACCCTCCCTTCATGCTCCTTTTTCCCATCCTGTACCCCCGCATACTCGTTGTTGTTACCCCAGTGGCACACTCACACACATCCCAAATCAGTGTTTATTCCCCCAGTATAATCTGACCTAACCTTTGCTAAATTCAAATTTCTGCTGCATGAACACAATGCATGTGTAAAACCTAAATGCCCTTCCTAACATAGGCAGCCATCATACTCAGGAGGGCAGTCAGAAAAGTAGGTCTAATTAAAACAGCCTTCACAGTAACAGAGCTTGCTTAGGGATGCAACCTGTTTTATGCACCTTGAAATGTTTTTCTTGGCAGCTTGGTTCCAGTTATTTGGAACAGTTTTCTGTGTTTCACCTTTGGCAGTGCTTATCTCTTCATAAATCACCTGTTGAACCAAAAGGAAAAAATTCATACTAGGATTTATATCTTATCCAAATACATGCGGAAAAACTGTTTTGATGAAATCTATTTCATAATTTAGTTCAACAGTCTTCTCAAAGGCTATCCTAATTATCTAATACTTACAAGAGATTAACATATCAAAACAGTGACTTCAAAATTATGAAAATTCACAAAATCTTGTTTTGCTATATACTGACACCAATTTTGTGTAGTGTTTGGACAAAGAGCAGCAGTTTAGATCCAAACTGTTGCAGACATTGGGCTGTTTATACCACTAGCATACAACCCTTCAACATGTACTAATTTAATAGAGGCACAAATATGAGGAAAAGTATGTTTGTCATTTATTAATTATAGCAGCTAACTAACAAAAATTCTCTGTAACTTTTTCATCAGTACTGCAGACAGAAAATCTACAGTCCTGGTCATAATCCAGATGGCAGAGCAGCAATGAAGAAGGAACCTGAATGACTAAGGAGAAATTTATGTATTAAGCAGATTACAGAGATGCATGATGAAGATTGGTGTAAACCTTACAGAGCAGAATAAAAATTAGAAACCATGTCCTCATTTACAGAAAAAAAAAGTTCTCCAAAGAGACCCAGAATATTCTCAGTATCTTTT
The DNA here is from genome assembly GCA_013396775.1 of Cephalopterus ornatus. NCBI lineage: Eukaryota > Metazoa > Chordata > Aves > Passeriformes > Cotingidae > Cephalopterus > Cephalopterus ornatus. The sequence goes on along the minus strand of VZRE01013813.1, from coordinate 33,388 downwards.
CTTACTGTACTGCCCACCCATATAAAAGAAACCATCTTTAATAAACTCTGGCCCTAAAGAACTGGAAACTACATGTGGTTTTCGACATCATGTTATCCTTCTCTCCTCCTTCATCTACCAGATTGTGAACTTAAAACAAACATTGCCCACAACAACTGTTAACTCTTCCTCCAATGTCTCAAAACTGAACAGAGATTTATGCTGTTGCTATGAGGATACAGAATTTTGATCTACCAGTGTAACATTTGAGCTCCTTGGATTGGAGTGATTACTTTCATTAGCAGTTACAAGGGTGGGGTTCCCCCTCTTCGCTTCTCAGGGGAATGATGAGGTTTACAGGAAAACCAAGACAAGTTCCATATTAATTTCTTATTCTGTGATTGAATTCTTTCCTTGTTTTGTTGGTTTTAATAAGCAAACTGACCACATGCTACTGATGCTCATTTATAAGAGATATTACCACTCTTTCTCCTCCTGAAAACTTCTGTCTTCTTTCTTACAGGAACATTCACTTGAAATGAGTATTACCTTTACAGTTCAGAAAAGGGGGGTGGAACTGTCAGTGCACACGTGGGATGTCCTTACTGGAAATTACTTAAAAAGGACTAGGAAACTGAACAAAAAGATCAAGATCAGTTTGAATCCTACAGCCTGGCTTCAGGTAAGGACAAACAACATTCCCTTTAAAAACACAAAAAAACTGAACAAGAACTGATGATCTCTTAAAGAAAAGTTTGAAAGACTTTGCTTTTCTCACAGTTTTTTTTCTTTATTAAAAAAAATATTTTGAAATTTATCATTACTGAATAATTGATCTTACTGAAACTATGGACCCCAATCGATGGCATTATTTCGCCACAGATGTCAGTGTTCCTACAGACAACATCACTAGACTGGATTTCTCACTGGGTGAGAAGTACTATTTTATTACAGAACTAGTTGCTGCTATTTCGTAATTTTATGTGTCTTCGTATAGGTGACCTGTGATCAGTGAGCTGCAAGCGTAACATTGACTTCATTGCTCAAATGGTCCCACGGACATCCAATGAACAGCATGTCAGAGACAACCAACAATTAGTGCTCACCTGTGTTTCTCAGCAGGGCTGACGAAGAACAAATCCAAACTTTTCAACTTTTCCATATAACAGCATAAATGTCGTTGATATTATGGTGCATTGAATCAGCTGGGTTTCTTTTTTTGTTTTTCTTCTTTTACTTTTCTCTTTTCAGAAGCATACTTTATCAGAACTGCATTTATTATTCATATTGAAGCCCTGGCTCAAGACTCACTGTGCTAGTCTTTTACAAAACACTGATGAAAGATGGTTCTGGATTGCAGAATTTACAGTCTACAAGACAGATGAAAGATGAATATAAAGAAGCCTGCACTAAGAAACATGACTGCTCAGTGTGCCAGAAACTGCCTCAGCACAGTGATTGCTAAAGAGGTTACACCAGTCCCTACGCTCATTCCACCTCATTTTTAAGTGAGAACACTGAGTGCCAGCTTTCTCATATGGAGAGCACATTCCTTAAACTACACCTGAGATACACCCATCTCACACAACACTCCCCAAAATCAGTACTTTAAGCTGCTAATTAGCCTTCAGAAAGAAATTATTGCAGTCACTTCCCAGCTCATTTAGATTTGAAATGGTGATAGAGGAGAAAAGGAAGTATAAGTGATAAGTAAGTTATACTACTTACATGACAAATTACCTAGAAATTCTGGACAGTTTTTTTTCCTGAACTTGTCACTTATAACCTCCCAATAGATCATTCTATATAAAATTATTTCTGGATGAGTGCCTGGATTGTGTATTTTACTTTGTTTTCTCTTTGTAGTTTCTGTTAATTCTATAGATGGAAACCAATACTGCTAATCTATGTCATTGTTTTCTGTAATTTCTATTTGGATCCAAAAAAAAAAGTTATTATTTTCATTAAGTGCATTTCTTTTTCATGCCCTCATGCTTTCTGCAGTGTCAGACAAAACTATGATAAATCTAAGGGTGGTAATTATGTCACTGAAATTACATATTAAGCCTCCAGTGGTAGCATACAGTCACCCTACAGACAGGAGAATAGGGACTCATTACTGAACTCATTTTCTTTTCCTCCTTTTATTTCAGAAGAAAAGCCTCTGCAATGCGTTATGCACCTTACTATTTAATTAAGCTATGAAATCAATATTAAGGCTACAGTTTGATTTTAGTACCATTCAGCTCTTTTATTCCTTCAGCAATCTTAGGTTCTACATTTGGATGACCTGTCTGAGTGGTTGGTATTGCACCAGAGCAGCTACTGCTCCAGGGTTTAAAAAAAATAATAAAGGGGAGGGGTGGAGGCTGGTGTGTGGGGTGTGGATATGCACAAACTACCACTGGTAGCTTATTCAGAGCATAATCTGCCAGGAAGTAAATGTCTCCTCCACTAACACAACAGTTCCTTCATCATTTTTCGAGATAATTAAATTTCATAGGCATTTTTATCCCCCAAACACTTTTTCAAGAGAACAGAGACACCACATAGTCTGTGGTTTCATTATCACACACATTCTCTACTTGTTCCCCTCAATATTTAGTTCATCTTCTTGCTTTTCTTCTCCTTCAGCAATAGCCTTTACCAAATTCCCTGTCTCTGCATTTCTGGGTGATCAGGCCACTAAAATTTCTAGCAAAGGATTACGGAGGAACTAGACCTACAAGGCGGTACGATTTGGGTATACATGAAGACTTAAGAGTACAAAAAGACTTCAGTAAAAACACAGAATTCCTCATTTAACAGACCATTTCCAGAACACACACGTCCTGCTCCTTCAAATTAGGTGGGGTGACAGGGGAGGACAAAAAAAAGCCCCAAACCACCACAAAAACAACCAAAAACCCAAACACTCAGACCAGAAAAAAACCAAACAAACAAAACAACAAAAAAGCAACAACAAAAAACATAAAACCCACAAACACCAAAAAATATCATCATACTTACCGTTTCAAATCAATCTACTAAGGAGAATAGGGGTTTTTTAAGCTCAGTTTTCTCCTGAAACTCCATAAGACAGCTGGATTTGGGGGGGGGAGGGGGGAGACATTTTATTGCATCCTAAAGCTTTGCCTGAAGCTAGGTAAAGGTGATAATGAGAAACATCTTCCTGGCTGCATTCTCAGGGAAACCTCTCTTGAAAATGGCTTTTGGGAAGAGCAAGATCACTACTGCATAGTGCTTCAGAATATGCTTTTTATAGTACCACTTTCCATGATATTAAAGCTTCTGATAATATAACCAAATATATGCCACTAAAAATAAAAGTTTCTGTAATTGACACTTGATGAAATATTTCATACATAATTTAAACTGGTTAAAATAGGAGCAACATCCACATACACAAATATTTCTGCTTCAAGTTGGAAATTGTAGGCAGGAAAAAAACCCCCACACTACCAATAAAACTCTTCAAAATAAAGCATCATCTTGCTACATGGTCTTTCTAGTAATGTGGTATGTCTATACCTCCCTGGTAGTGACAGCTCATGGCACTCAAAATGTGTCTGAAGTGATAACTAAAGATGTCCATCTCCTTTGAAACACAGAAGTAAAAACTATGAATATGCATAAGGCCATAATCTAAGGTTTCTAACAATTTAGGGTCCCTTTTCAACGAAAACAGGAAAACACAGTGTTAATCTTAAATGTGGGCAATTATCTGAGTTTGTATATTCAGCAGTTTTGAAAAGCCATTTCTCATTTCTTCTTCATTCCTCTCACACAATGAACTTACTCAGACAAACACATTTTCCATTGATAATGTCAGATTTAAAATATGCAAGACACTTTGGGAGAGGAAAACAGTAGCATTCAGGCAGACATTGAAAAAAAAAATATGTTTGTTTTTTTCTTGTTGCTCATGTTTGTTTCTGTAAGAAAAAGTACTCACATTTCAACTTACTTTTTGGCGAAAAACAAGAAGTAAACCTTGGTAAGCTCAGAGAGGCTGAAAGAACTTCGTTGTCTTTAATCCCCCCATCCCCTTTGCTGAATGCCAGTTTTGAGATGCTTATATAAAGATATCATTTTAGCATTTAAAGATTGCTAGCCCACCTTCCAGTAGCAGACTTACATGTAAATGTATAATGTGGACATGGTTATCAAGAAGATTCTAGGAAATATATATACTCACATCTATGTTTTGGGGTTTTTATTTTTTGAGGAAGTTTGTGCTGTAATAAACTAAACACACAACAAGCCACTTACCGCTCCTCTGTAAATCAGATACCTTGTTGCAGGCACAGTTGCTTAGATACAGAGTAATCCGGGTAAGTGAATAAATCAAATTATCAATAACATACACGATTGCATCCTATTATTGAAACAGCCAATTGAAGTAATTTTTAGATTAGTTAGAAAAGAGACATTTAAAATTTACTGGGTAATATGAGATGCGAAATAACCTAATTAAATGCACATTAGTAGACATTTGAAAATTTTTTCGTTGCAGATACATTGGAAGCACCATTGTTCTCTTTGCAACAATAATTGTAGGAACTACTTACGGAAAGTATCTCTGCAGTCATTCTCAAATGAACACTCTAGTGTTTCACAAATTGTTAATTTTGATACAAGGTAGGCTCTTATGCAACAAACTTGCAATGTAACCATCTGAAACCACTCCGCTCACACTGATTTTACTGCGTTTGACAACACTGAGACTGGAAAGAGGGGGAAAGTTCAGCTTAGAGCAGAGATGATTAATACAAGACACAATAAAGGTGCACAAAATAACATGGGAGAGAATATGCAAATTAGGCACTTCTAATTGCTGTGCCTCCAAATGCAAGAGCAAGGCCAACCAATGAATCTGAAAAGCAGACATTTTAAATTGACGCAGGAAATCTTTTTACATAAGCTATAATTAATCAGTGAAAATCACCTCCACAAAGTAGAAAACCTCACAGCTTATTGGGAAAAAAAATATGGACACTGGGAACATCTATCTGTATTTAACAGGATGACAAAATAAACTGATCATTGATTTTTGGGAGCTATGGGGGGGAGGGGCTAAAGGAAGCCAGTTTTCAAGAACATCTTATTCCATCCTAACCAAGCAAAATAATTTTCATGTTCCTCTTGGAGCTCATTATTGACAAACAGCTATGAGAGTATACAGGTAACTGTTTTAAGTTTATAAAACACTTTGGAGTTCACAGTCTTCCAGAAAGCACCTATAAGGCCCTTAATCTCACCAACTGGCTCTCAGATGACCCAGGAGAATACAGATGTTTCCTGAGTATGAAGGGACAATCTTAGGAAAGCCAATCCAGTGGTGAATCTAGCAAGACATACAAAGGGCAGCAAGAAAGAGCATCAGCATCAGCATCAGAAAGAGCATCAGCAAAAGAAAGACTGTGAAAATGTAGGTCTGCTGCTGAAAGGAACAGGTGACCCAGTGGCAAAGGACACAGAAAAGACACTGCTCAAGACTTTCCTCACTTCTGTCTTTACTGGTAAGTGTGGCACTCACTAATCACAAGCCTCTGAGATAAGCTGGGAAATTCAGAATAAGGAAGACTTACCTTGGCGGAGGAGAATCAAGTCAAGGAACCATTTAAACCAGATGAAGAGATAAAAGTTCATGGGACAGAAACACAGAAAATTTCATATTTTTTAATTATTTTTTTTTTTAATACACCAAAGGCAGTTTACCAGTAGATTTAGAGACATTCAAAACACAGGTGGACATGGCCCTGACTGCCTCGCTCTTGGCTGACTCTGCTCTGAGCAAAGGGTTGGACCAGACAATCTGCAGAAGTGCCTTTCTACCCCTGCCAGACTGTGCTTCCAAATTAATTGTAGCAGAGCATACGGGACCATTCGAAACACAATACTGGAAGTCACTGTGCACTGAAAAAAAGGAGTAAAAGTAACAACAAGGACTGCTAACTGAAGGACTCAGGTAGAGTCCCAAATCAAAAGGGAGTGTAGGTGTTTCCCTCAAGGATGGGAAGACTACTTTGTAGGCTCAGGAACCTTCCAGAATTGCCTCATTTGTGACTTTACTAAAATTAAACCCTAAATAAAAGGCAGGAAGGGACAACTAAAAGAATTACACAAAATAAAACTTAGAGAATTCAGAAGATTTGGCCTTTTTTAATATACCCTGAGATGTACAGAAACCAATTATCCAGCTACCACAGACAAGTCAGACTGTGCTTTGATTTCAGGTCAGGATACATCGACTGAAACTCTCAAGGGCAAGAGCAAAGATATTTTCATCTCTTGAGCTCTGCCAAAGACTAACTGCTTCACAGCAAAAACCCCTGTGCTGTCTCTTACTCTTCTGTATTTTCAGCTACCTCAGCCAGAGGAAGGAAGCCAGAGGAAATGCTTCTCACATGTATCAGGGAGCACAGACAAAACAGGCACTCTCTTTCCCCCCAGGCTTACCTTACTATCCTTGGATACACCTGTGAGGATCAGGAAGAGCAGACCACACAGACAATACAGCAGAAAAACCTACTAATTTGACATGTCACCTAAAAACCAAGTCAGAGTGCCTTTAAACTAAATAAATCAAGTTCTGCTGATCTTATAAAAATGGCCTTAGCTTTAGGCACTTGAGGTAATTCACCTTAACTCACTAAATACTTTAGCTTAAAATACAGGTCTTGCTCAATTCTTTTCAGAAGAGATGGAAATATTAACAAAACACAGTCCTACTAGCAATTAAACTCTTGAAGGATTAAGAAGCTTATATTTTAAAAAAATGTTTCCCCACAAACTACAATTGCTAGCTTCTGGACCATGGTCTAATTTAGTATTTTTAAAAGCTATTTCCATTTCACTAGAGATTATGAAGCAAGTAGGTTTTATTCTCTTGTTTTGTTTTGTTTTGACAGCTTACTCTAACATATTTCTTTACTTTAGTATATTTTATCACAGCTCTATAATTAGGGAATAAAGAAAGTAAGAAAGTAAGACTACTTCCTCTTTATTCATGTCACCACTAATCAAAATACCTATGTACACACACTTCATTATTTCCATAAATTTTAGGGTAAGCAGAGTGATTTTGGAAATTCCCAGGACTCTGAATCTGTAATTCATCTGGCCTGTCAAGGATATGGGAGCTATCTCCCAAGGGAGGTAGTTTTCTTACTGAACAAAGGGAAAACCAGGTTTCTAAAACTATACCTGTTAGATAAAAGGGAAGAAATGTGTGTGCAAAGCTTTTTCAACACCTTCAGCCTTTGAAAGGTTTAAGACTGGTTTGGCTTAAGACCAGCATGACAACAGATGCCTTAAAACAATGTTTAATTGATGAGGATACACAGGTGAATAAAAGCAGACAACTGGATCAATTTAAGCATCCAGATGAATTTTTATTACTTTAACAGGCTGAACATTAATGCATCTCTAGTGTGAAGAAGTGAAAGTATGACTGGTATATGACTCATAAACATGATAAATCCATTATATATAGTTTTCCTTACCAACAGGAAAACTTCCCCCAGGAGGGCAGGATATTGCTGAACTCAGAGCTGCAAAGGTTCCAGAAGTCCCTTTTGCCCCAGGAAGGCTAATCCACCAATAAAATCCCAGGTGTCTGATTATAAAAACTATTCTTGAAACCTTTGTATTTAAACTGATACTTCAGCTATTCCCTTACCTGCCATCCAGGCAGGGCTCCAGGCAATGAGATCTGGGCAGCACAAAAAGGATTTGCCAATACAAGACCAATTATTCTGCCATTCAGTTTCCTACCCCCTTCTGCAAAATAGGATAGGCTTGCTGACAGACGGATTAGCAAGCACTTCTACAAGTTTTCTTGGGGAAGTGATGCCTACATATTCAAGTAGATGGGAAGCCCAGAAGAATTAAAGAGGTGCGGGGTTGGTATTTAATTTTTGCTATATCATCACTACTAGAAACAAAAGAAATCCCAACAAATAATGCATTATAAAACTGAAGGTAGAATGCATACTGGGACATCTCTTTTCCTATTTTATATTTTTTCCTCTCTGTGGAATTACTGATGTTCACAATTAATTGGCTAGGAAACCCTAGGTAAAATGAAGAATGAAAAAAACCTGAAAAATGTACCTAAATGCAAGCATGGCTGTAAGTGGTGAGATATTCTGGGACATTCCTGCCCTGATCCATGAATGACTTAACATGCTGTTCCCCCCTCACCTGTCCCTCTACCCATAGTTAGCAACATCCTAAATTCTTCATTCCGAGTGAAGTGAAAACTTTTCCAGGATAACAATTTTTGCAGAAAAGGACTTAGATGTGAATTAAAAAGGAAATGACTACCAAATGCATTTTTGTTGTAAAATGAGAAAACAATTAAAAATATTTCACCGTTAGAGATTCTGATTTCATCAACCATCTCCCCAGCCCTCAGAAACAGTTGCCCTATTTCACCATAGAAAGCAGCAGTGTCTCTGTCTACCTCAGCTTAAAGAAGGCAGTTGGCTGCACAGTTCAAGCAAGAAGAGCATGCCGAATTGAATATAAACCCCTTCACTACCGCTGGGTATTACGACTCAAAAACTACAACTGTGCCCAAAATTAACATGTATCAATCATCTACAGTCTGAAGCAGAAGAACCATTTCATTTTCCATGTATTATGCTTTCCTTTGCTTCTGGGCACAGAAGAAAAGCAATAGTCAAAAATAGTGGACTGACATGACGAGAAAAAACAGGATGTCACCATTCTCCTAATGCAATTCTCCCCTCTTGAACAAAAAGGGTCATGATTATGAAAGATGATGTCAAGCTGTGTATTTCTCACTGCTATAAAAACAGTATGAAATTCCTTCATTTTACAGGTAACGGCTACACTCAACAGCAGCTGCAAGACTGTCAGACAAATAACGTGTTACTATATTAGGCAAGTAAAATTAAAAGAAATTTGTCCTTCAACATCAGTGAAGTCAGCTTATAAACTTCTATTCTCTGAAGTAACTGCAGTGTCTCTTTTTTTTTTTTTTAATCTTTTCCACCTAAATCAGATAGAGCACGTTAACATCCTTGGATAATGTCATTGTTATCAATTGCTTTCCAAAAAAAGGCTATGATTAAAATAAGGAAAATTATTATGCAAGATCTTTAATGAGATAAAACTTCATTATTTTCAAAAGCATTTTCAGGAGTGTGCACCTATACTTTGTTCTGGGTTTGGTAAACTGAGTTCCTTCAATTAAGATGATGCAGGTACACTTTAGAGCAATATTTTTAAGGATTCCTGCAACCCCATCTCCCCAAGCTGGACTGTTCAAAGCGAGAAACTGAAAGGGCTAGATTTCAAGTATTATAAAATAAAGCTTAAGGTAGACAAGACAAAAGTCCAAGGTAGAGAAGCGGCTCCCTATTTCTTGAGCGAACCATTCAGTAACGACATAAGAATGATTTTAAAGGTGCCATAAATAAATAAATGAGGAAAAATAACATTTCTGTTGCCCCTTTTTCAAAATACAAAACAAGCATTGTGTCTGACTATTAAATCTGAGCTCTGTTTAAGGAGTGGTGTTAAAATGCTTCATTTGCACTTTGTGTATTTGACCATTATAAGTTCAAGCAGATGCAGAAGATGACTTTGCCAGGAATGGTAGACTTGATAGGTCCCATGACAAACACTCTCTACTGTTTATAAATACTATATGCACATTTTATTTAATCCCAATTTATTTTCAAGAACTAGCAATTCAAACTCCAAAACAAATAATCTGATTATAGACATTAGAACAGAGAAAAGTTTTTTACCAGTTAATTTCTTTTTCAGAGCTTTACTCAGATTAAATGCCCATGATGATATTTTTTTCAAGATAAACTTGGTATTACTTTATACAAAGAAATCCTCCTCTCATACCACAGTAGGCTCAAGGTTAAGGCACAGCATCCTAAAGACATGTGCTTCTGCCAAACAGTCTCTTTTACCAAATGACTGAAGCCTGATATGCAGAAGCATCAGTTATCCTTATGGGACAAGCACAGACAGACAGAACGGATCAAGAAACAACATATTTCTTAATTTACAATCTGTTACCATAATATGGATGCATTATGAACAGGCAATAGCTTTACAAGATGGCATATTACTTATTCATTAGACCATTAGATCTTCATAACAGCAATGCTCTGAAAGCTGCTTTTCTGTTTGCCCTGTCATGCTCAATAGAAAGAAACAAATGTTAGTTTATGGAAAATCCAAAGAGTCAATTTTTTCTTTTAGAAGATACTTCATTTCTTGTATGACTACTGATTTTACCATAAAGTTCTAGAAAATTCCAGATTTAATTCTTTCTTTTTAGTCTCTTCCATTTTTATTTAGGCAAAGTGGCCTGTGCTAGCAACATGTTTAAAAAGGCTCTCAGAAGGGGAATATAAGCCCTAAACATGACACAGGGAAAAGAAGACTTGGCGCCATCCTTCAGTAAGTTATCGTCTCACCTCACAGAGGAATTCGAGCAAAGAAATCTACAGTTACTTTAATCTTTCATTTGCTTCCCATGGAACAGCATTTAGATGCTTTTGTTTAATGAATTGCCTTAAATTGGATAAAACCAGCCAAAGTGGATTACGTTATTTATTGTCCTTTATGTGCAGAATATACTTACTGACCAGAACAATCACATCATCTATCTTCAAGACATTTCCTATTGTTGTACCACATTTTGGAACAGCATTTCCTAGCTCCCTGTGCTAAATTATACCAATGAAGCGTTTTCCTCCTGGAGATCTCATTTTATTTTCACAAACACACAAAAACTGGCTATGCCAGAGTAATTGGTGACTAGCAAAAGCACATGGTCCCCACTAAACTTTGGCGGTTTTGCAAATAGACAACTCAAAACATACTGGTACAAGTGACTATGTTACCATATGTTTAATAGGAAGCTAAGCAGCATTAATACACTTTCAAGTTAAAAAACAACAATTACCATCATGTTGTATGTCCAGAGAAGCCACGACATTTTAATTTTTAAATATCGTAACACTTTTAGCACAGTGAACAACCGAACAGTCCCTTTCAGAGGTATAGGTTCTGTGGGCATATCACATGCAATTAAAACATTACATGTACAAGGCTATTGGTTTGTTTTACAAAGTAATTACAGAAAAACGTGAAACTGATATAAGAACTTCTGGCAAAGTTATTACTTGAAACACTGGGTTGATCTCTATGAAATTGCTGGCAATAAATTGAATGATTAGAGTATTATTTTGCAATCTATGTTTGACAACTCTAAAGAAGTTTCCCTAATTTCAGAAAAAAAGCAAAGAAAGACCCCTGGCATATCAGAGAAACGAAAGGGCAAACAAGTTGGGATGCAAGAAGTAATTATGCCACTATAAGAAATATAGCATACTTTTATATTCTTACATTAGTGCAACAGTAAGTGTATTATAAGCAGCAAAAAGAGGGTCAGGTACTGTAGTGCATAAATTATACCGTAAGTGTTTCCAAGTTTTACATATCACATTTGAAAACACCGGGTAAAGTCCATTTCCAAGAACTTAAGTGCATTAAAACATTTTCTGTAAAACTCAGTACATATTAGACTTCATCAGAAAAAGAATATGCTTCGAGAATATCGCAGAAGAAATCAAGATTCCATTCGTACAAGGTGAAGAGGCCGGACAAGTGGTTTTTCACATGACAGTAGGGTTCTCCAGGCTCAGCTTGCTAATTGCATTAGATTCTGAGCATGTCTAACACACTGAGAAAATTAGGATCCACACACAGAAAAAGCCTTTTAGTTGCCTTCTCTTTAAAAGGCTGCATCACACTGCAGCCTCTGTTATATACTCACCACCCTCTTCTGTGGCAGTCACGATGCCAGTAAAGAAGAGTAGTATGTTTCATCCAGCGTCTGAGGCAAGTAGGCAAGAATTAAAAAAAAAAAAAGGCACAAATCCACAGGCAAAGACAGGAGTATTAATACAAATGCCACAGCTGCTCTGAGTGAGGTTCAATTCACCAAAACTGTACACTTTTGACATTAAGCACACAGGTCATGAGACTAAATTTCGTTTTTATTGCCAGAAGCAATCCCTATATACTGTAGGTAACAAAATACGGCATCACACAAGCACAAGCCTCTTCTGCTACACAAGGTGTAAACCCCTACCCTCTCCCTCTGTTTGTTTCCACCTTCCCTCAGACATTTCCGTGGGAAAGTTTTCACATGTACTGGCTATATTTATTATATATATGTATTTATAATATATATTTATTTATATTTATATATGTGTTTATATTTATCTATAATACATATGTTATTAATACATATTTATAAAGAATTAATTCAAGAATGAAGATTTCAAAAGACATAGTTATGGAATGAGTAAGCAGGCAATATCACTAGACACAGTCAAGGAAACTAATCAACAGGCTACTCCCAAGTTCTTTTTCAGCATCTTATGACAGTCAAGTGATAGTGCTTCACTATGCACATTAAGAGACTGTACTAAGTCAGTTGTAGAGTTGGCCTCTTTTTTAAACCAAAGTGTTTTCTGCTACTCATTTTCATCTCATGCTTCTAGTTCACTTTAATAAAACTATCCATTTAAAAAGTGAAAATAACCCCACAAACCAAACAATAAAAATGCTCATTTTGTTACAGGAAAGGTAACAAAGCACAGGCCCGATATTAAAGATAATATTCTTAAAACAATCTAAGCTAATGGACACACAAGAGCAGATCATCAGAACAACTCTGTCACTCAAAGTTGCAGGTGAGGAATAAACCCAGAGCAGAGAAGCTCTCACCTCATTAAGTAGTGCTGTAAAAACCACAGGTCTCATTAACTAATCCCGTAACTCCCACCCTTTTACAAGTGTCAGAGACTGATTGTATACAGACACATTTCACCACATGTTGCTTTATCAAGCCAGATACATTTCTAGTACCCTTTGTTATTGGTACCTCTGAAAATAGAATCTCTTTTCTAGGTTAGACCATAGAAGTAAAAACTGGTCTCCAAACAAATAAAACAAGCTACTTTAAAGGAAAAATCAATTTGTCCTGATATGAAACTGAGTATACAAGATGGCATTGGAGGCTTATGCTTGAAGAATTCAGAGATAGCTCCCTAATCTTTTCAGAAACTACATCTCATTTTCAAATCTATATACACTGTAGTACTGACAACATCTTTTCTATTCTCCTCCATTCATCTATTCTCCCAGTCTGAGCTGGTCTGAAATTTTAAGTTCATACAATAAGTCTTATTTCAAGCTCCAGAATTTTATAGCAAGAAATGCAATGTTTTGTCAAAAAAGGGGATTTAAAATACAAAGGGAAGGGTTTAAGGCATAAGAATGTCTGTCCTCCTTTCCCAACAGCCAAACAAAACTAACTGGATTTAAAAAAAAGAAAATCCGGTCTACCAGAAATAAGGTGGCATACTTGTAGCATATAATCAAACAGATTTGTAATATGATTGCTATTTTTGGATACAAAGTGAGTTTTAATTAGAGTGCCCTAAATTTAGGACCTCAAATTATAGACAGTTTTATGGTCCTCTTCCCAACAGATTTTTAGCACTTACTTGTCTTTTTCAAATGCACTCATGTCTGTGCCCTGTAACGTACACAGAAGTGTAGCTGACCTCTTTTTAAATTGTGATAAAATTGCCTCATCAAGATTGAGAGAGCCCTCACCTCTTCTAAAGCAGTTTATTCACTAAAAACAGCTTTTGAACCTTAATTCCTCCTTTTTAAATTAAATCTAAATTAACAGTGAGCATGTCTTTGCAAACACTTCAGTAATGATAGTGCAGATGAGATATGTTGATTTTCAACGCCAACGTTAAACTCGGCAAAATCCCTGGACAACAGAGTATCTGTGGATACACAGGTCCACCATCTTCCTCCCTACCTAAATAAACTCCTAAAAAGTTACTTCTTGCTTGCTTAATGGTACAAAGCCTCATAAAAAGCCATATTAGCATGGTAGAGGAAAATTGGCTACTTGAAGTTGAAAGCTAAGCTGGAGGCACACTGGACTGCAAGTAGAATTTGTTGCTTTGTAGCCACAATTAATTACTTAATTACAGAACAAACTAATTTTGAAGGCAGGTAAGGTTGTTTCAAAATATACTTTTGTCATGAGATTTAATGAAGAAAACTTCATTAATAGAAGAAAACCAAAGAAAGCAGGTAAAACAAAGATTACCGGGGGCAACAGCTGCACTAAGCTTAAGAAGAAACAGGCAGGAACATACAATCAATTTATAAATAGTAGGGAAAAAAAAAAAAAGGAGAATTTGGCACTTGATGCTTTAAAAGAATCCCAGGTGGGTTAATATTTTTAAAAGAATTAAATCTTGACAGATTTAGGTGGTGTCCTTCTGTGACATGTTTAGCATGTCTTGAAGGTACCAGATATCTTCAACTTGATTCATGTCAGTTGAAATCAAGGACATTGTTATGACATCATGCTACGTCAGGCAAGAATAACAATTCCTGTTCCAGTAGATCATAAAGATGATGAGTAACAACTCAAGTTTCCTAAATGGTTTTTGTAAATACCACATTTCCAATTTTGGAGGTTGTCTTTTTAATTTTTTTTTCTTGAAATCTAACATTATGTGATGAAATGAGTCTTATCTAGTTTTCTCAACTGAAAATATACTACGGATATTTAATAATCCCATATTTAAAAATATTAACACCTGTCAAGACACAAAGACCACATGGGTCACAGCTATGTTTTAATGTTTAATACTGAAGGAAAAAAATTGACCTCAGTGAAGTTATAAAAGCAGAAACATCACAATTACTGTGTTCTTTCAAGCAAATCATAACCTAACCCAAATTGTCTAGTATTAATATATTTCTTTCTGAGGTTCAGAGATGCTGTACAACAGACTATGAAGGAAGATAGAGATTGTAAAAAAAAAAAAAAATATATATATGTAGTTTAGAAATTATTCTGAAAGAAGTAATTAAAAGTTTTTTCCCCCCACGTCTTTTAACTAGGGTTTGGTTTATTGCTGTGGTAAATCAATGAAGACTGAAAAATACAATTAGGGAAGTAAATGGATTCAAATTCATATAATAATGGAAAAAATAACAGACTGTACTTGGTAACATCACTGCAATTTTTACTACAATATCCTCCACCATGGAAAAAACATTAAGTTCCAGTACAATATTTGAAAGGACGGATTTTTTTGTATTTTGATTATGAAAAGAACTTTTAAAATATCTAAAACCCACTGGAAACAGCCATAGTTACCTAACTAGTTCTTTCTAGCCTCCTCTCATTTTATGTAGCACTGGTTCCTGAGGACTTATTGGAGCATTGAAGCCACAGTTCTGCTGGAGAGACAGTGACTGAGACTGTTAAAGTCTAAAGAAAACAGACTCTGCTGGGACTGGGCTTGAATCTTCAAGATTTTCTGGCAAAGGATCACTGACTTTTTCCATTTTAGGTTTCACCAACTTAATGAGATTGTCCAGGGTTTTCTGCTGGGAGGGGGGGGGATTTGTCTATTTTTAAATTGATAAAGACTAAATTAAACATCACTAAACTGCACCAGGGTAGAGAAGACTTGCAATTTTATTTGAACGGTACACATACACTCAAGCCTAAAAATATGTCCTGTTGTTCTAGAACAAACACATGATTTGACTTCAAAGTAGGTTTGGGTTTTTTTCTTATATACAACGAATAAAGACAAAACAATTTTAAGGAGCTTAAGGTAGCATATTCCTGGTGTTAGCAATGTTAAAAAAAAAAATAAAAAAGACTAGTTTGGCCAAATTATTTTTAGTTTGACAAGAACATCAAACAATTAAGGTCTGCGTTCCCACTGCACAAAGAATTTCACAAATACTTAGCAAGGAACATTGTTTACAGTTGAATGGGACAAGCTGAAAGACAAAAGAGGTATAATATATGTTCAACAACCAAGAGGGTTTCTTTTGCCTTTTTGAGTGGTTTTTTTACAGATTAACAAATGCATGAGGATACAGACACATAACTCACGGGTTACTTCTGTAATAAAAATATTACAAGTATTAATACAACAGTCAGAGAAGGACAGAGGCAAGGGCTGAGGAAAGAAAGTGTATATGCAAGTACATATTGTACAGCAAGCCATCAACCTATCCAAAAGGTGAAGACAACACCCCAGTAAAAAATGAACACACTTTAGTGCAAAATAAAACAACCAGCACCAAAAGGCTACAAAAGGATACTGCACCTCTTCTTACTCTGAGCAGTACTTTTGGATATTACCTGCAGTTGCTACTGGCTTTTGTTATGGGAGGGAGGCACAAGGGACACAGTGACAGAATGGTTTTGCATTTCGTTTTCTTCCTTCTCTCACCACAGCTTTCTCCCCATTCCTATATCTCCCAAGGTCAGAGAGGATATGCCTGTTTGATTAAAAGCATGAAATTATAGAAAGTTTGTGATTTCATAGCATTGGTTGATTAACTATTTTTTCTCCTGAAGAAATCCATTAAACAACTGCATAAGATTTGCACTGTGGGCATCAGAACCCTAAGAGTAAGACTGCTGACATGGAGAGTCAGCCCACTACGAAGGCTGTTTTCGTGTAGACATTAAGCAAAGCTACTGACTTTCTTTAAGCTCACCAGACAATGCCCTAAAGGAGTCAAAATCTCCTACCTCAAAGAATGATGATCTTGCTCTTCCAATAACCTTAAGTAACTGCAAAAATAACATAGGGAGAGCTGGGCAGATGGAGTAGCAATGGGAATCCACAAGAAAAAACACTGGGAAACGGAAGGTAAAAAAAAAAATACAAGGGCTAAAAGACAGATGCTCTGGCAGTGACAGGCAACCACCATCCTGGTTAGCTCAGCATGAGCATCCCAGATGGGAACCTAACGGCCCACTGTGATACCAGGGAGTGCTCCTCTGAGGAGATAAAATGCAGAGCCATTCACAAGCCACTTCCTGTTCCCATGTAGTTCCACATTTCCCTCCCTATTTCCCACCAGTCTTCCCCAGCACACCTTCATCGGTTTTAAAAAAAAAAAAAAAAAAAAAAAAAAAAAAAAGA
>VZRE01013810.1:0-12038 GCA_013396775.1 Cephalopterus ornatus | reverse complement strand
GCTCTTGCCCTTAAGAGATATGGAGGTGGTCTCACACCCAGAGATAGCCCTTAGTGACCCACTCACCCTCTTGCTCCCAGGCCACTTCACCTATTCACAGGCTAGTCCAGCTTGATCGCTAGCAATCACACACTCACATGCCTGCACTCATTCCAGTCACTGGCACCACTGACACACAGGCCCTCCAACCTGTGGTCTGACTCCAGCTGCTGCACTCACACCCCCATATGCATGCATGCACACAGAACAGGGAGTCTCTCACCTAGGAAAGAGTTAGAAGGGAAGTGACTAAGAAGATAGGACAGACTGCACTGATCAGACACAGAGCATAGCCAAACATCCTGACCAGCCAACTATGCATGACCAGCCCTTTTTATCCCCTTATCCCTCTATTTTCCCACTCTTGTTCCTCCCCAAATCACCTAAACCCCTCCCTTGTCGCACCTTTGGTTCCTCCCCTAAACATCCCATAAGAAGTCTGGTGGGATCCCAAACTGATTTCCTCCTGCATCCCATGATGTGTCTCATCCCTAGGCAGCAACCCCCCTTGGTCCAAAAGGTGATCTGTAGAGCTGCTCCCGATGACTCAATGTGATAGGTTTCACATCCCACAGTTCTGATCCTGCAAATACTTAAANACCTTGAATATTGTGTGCAGTTTTGGTCACTGCAATATAAGAAAGACACTAAGCTATTAGAGAGTGTCCAAAGGAGGGCAACAAAGAAGGTGAAGGGCCTTGAGGGGAAGCAGTATGAGGAGCAGCTGAGGTCACTTGGTCTGTTCAGCCTGGAGAAGAGGAGACTGAGGGGAGACCTCATTGCAGTTTACAATTTCCTCATGAGGGGAACAAGAGGGGCAGGCACTGATCTCTTCTCTGTGGTGACCAGTGACAGAACCCAAGGGAATGGCCTGAAGTTGTGTCAGGGGAGGTTTAGGTTAGATATTAGAAAAAAGGTTCTTCACCCAGAGAGTGGTTGGGTGCTGCAACAGGCTCCCCAGGGAAGTGGTCACAGCACTAAGCCTGCCAGAGCTCAAGAAGCATTTGGAAAATACTCTCAGGCACATGGTGTAACTCTTGGAGATGGTCTTGTGCAAGGCCAGAATTTGGACTCAGCGATCCCTGTGGGTCCCTTCCAACTTGTCATGTTCTGTGATTCTGTTATTCTGTGAAACTGGAAAAGGACACGGTATGGGAGATGCACCTTGGGAGCCCTGGAGAGGCAGGCCTGGAGAGCAGGGGTGGTGAGGGGCTTGACCTTGGATTTGGCTTCTTTCCTTTACCTGATGCTCGCTGGGCTGCTAGCAGGACTGGTTGCTAGCACCATCTTGGTCTAGTCATCTGCCTCTGGTGGTATAGGACTCCATCCTGTTGGTGAGATTGTTGCCTGGCTGGTATTGTGATCACCTTCCCTTAGGAAACAGCCCCATTCTCGCTGCTGCTCCCTTGCAATTAGCTCAGGCCATCTCAAGCCCTGAACTAAGCACCAGTAAAGCCTGGCAGTGCTGGGACTTGCCTTCACAGCCTCCATTTGACCTTCAAACCTTGCGGGAGGCTGTGGTCACTATGCAGAGGCAGATTACAGCCCTTGCAGGCTGTTTTAGCATCCTCTGCACCCAGCACACTCTCTGCCCCCTCAGCTCCCTAAACCCTCCCATGAGATTACAGCAAGGATATAGGAGTTTGTTAGTCAGATGCGGTCAATGCTACTTATCCAGGGGCCTACCAAACAGCTGCTCAGCAGTAATTATCTCCTAGCTTTCAGGAATGGCCCTAGGCTGGGTTATCCCCTATATGGAGCACAATTACCCCATGGTCCAGAACCCCAATGACCTAGTTGCTCTTCTGGAGTGTTTTTTTCAGAGATAGCAATTGTGCAGCTGTGACCGAGGCTGCCTTACTGGAGCTTTGGAAGGGGAGCGAGCTGGCTGCTGACTACACAATTTGTGAAGCTCACTGTGAAAACTGAGTGGGAAGAGTGAGCCCTTATGGCTAGCTACAGGTTAGGGCTGACTGAGACTCTCAAAGATGACATGGCGAGGGTGGACCCACCCCAGAGGCTGTGGCAGCTCTCAGGTGAGTGAAAACCCTGGAAGTGAAGAAAGATCCTAGAGATCAGGGTGATGTGGGGAGACAACTGCTGGGGGATCACAGAACAGGTGAGGTTAGAAGGGACCTCTGGAGGTCATCTTGGCCAACCCCCCCTGCTCAAGAAGGGCCACCTAGAGCCAGTTGTCCAGGATTATGTCCAGATGGCTTTTGCATTATCTCCACAGCCTCTCTGGGCAACCTGTCCCAGTGCTCAATCACACTCACGGTAAAGAAGTGTTTCCTGATGTTCAGATGGAACCTCCTGTGTTTCACTGTGTGCCCATCGCCTCTGGTCCTGTCCCTGTGCACCACTGAAAAGAGCCTGGCTCTGTCTTCTTTGCACCCTCCCTTCTGATACATGTATACATTGATGAGATCCCCCCAAGCTTTCTCTTCTCCAGGCTGAACAGCCCCAGCTCTCGGCCTTTCCTCATATTGAGGAATGCCCAGAGACCTTGGTCAGTAATGCCTGAGACCAGTAACTGCAAGTAGCAGCACAGCAGGAATTGATCCAACTTTCTGCTCAAGCTTCCTGGACCAGCAGCAAACTCCCTGATGGGAACGGAAGTTAAGACCTGACCTAGTGAATGTAACACTGGGTGAGTGAATGAGTGTGTAAGATAATAGAGTAGGGTAAAAGCTCTAATCTTGTTGGTTCTTAAATAAACCCTAGTATCCAGATCTGCTCTGGGTTCTCATTGACTCTGTCTCACCTGTAAAGACACCCTGCCAGAGGATGAGCCCATGGAAGTAGGTGCCATCCAGCCACACTCCTCATCCCAAGACTAAGAACACAGATGGAGAGAAGGGGTATGCTTTTACTGCGGTGAAAAAGCCTATGTTGTCATTTAGTCCAACAAACTTCCTACCCTGACCACCACAAAGGCCTTTTCTCCTCTTATTTTATTAGAATTGGTCAAAATGTTAAAGACAATCCCTGTAGAAAAATATTCCATGTTTTCTTCTTTCCCCTCATACCCCACTGCAGGCATCCAGGTTGCCAAAAATACAACAGAATGGGCAATCTTTGGGGAGGCTTCTTTTTTTCTCCCTTCTCACTCTCTTTTTTCTTTTTGAGGGGAGAGGGGGGAAACAATGAAAAAAGTTTCTCAAGTGATATTTTTTCCTTTTTCCAATGTGTCACTCTTAAAAGTCTTCCACAGTTTTGGAACCATCACTGAGTGACAAAAGAAGAATGGAAAATAAACTCAGATGTTGGGGCACGTGTGCGCATTTGAGAAGATGAGAAAACAAGAACGCTATATATACTCAAAACCCTTCTCAAAGTACCAAATTTCAAAACCACTTCCTACTTCTTTCCCTAAATAAAACAAAGTACTCATTCTTCATTCTACGTTACTTATCAAGTAAAGTTACTTCTAAAAGAAAGCTGTATCTTGGATTGCCAGAGCACAAGAACAACAGTCAATAATTTTCCCATCAACACTGAGAAAATGTTTCTAATAGCCAGGGAGCTCTAAGAACCAAATAGATATTTACTCTACTTTACACACACACAGAGGAAAAAAGCAAGCAAACAAACAAACAAAACCATCCAAGCAACCAACCAAAAAAATACTGTAGAACAAGCATAAGAGAGTTCAACCAAAAGGTATCTAAAGAAAAAAACTACAGATAAACAAAAGTGCGAGGAAAGCAGCACCTCAACATCAGCATGTTCACATGAAGGGAGATTCACTACAAATTTTTTAAGACACTCCCTGACGTTTTGCATTCATGTTTGAATAGGGGGGAGTGTAGTCAGAGTATCCCTCCATGGTTTTGTAGCATCATCCTTCTCTCTTCCAAGTAAGACATTCCAAATCATCTCCTCGGAGTCAGACTGAAAACATTCCTAATCCTTCTCCAGTCAGGCTTCTGACCAGCATGTGGTTTGGGATGGTTGCTGCTGGCAACTATTGCCAGATGACTACTTTGCTGAGGTATAGGGCAGGATGTCCAGACTCAGATCTGTGGCTCCCCCCTACATCTTGCATCTCATTCAGGTTTTCAGTTCTATGTTTGGCTGACATAATTCTATCTTAACTTCTGATACGAAGCAGATACCATATAAGAAGACCTAAAGAGTGGTTTTCAAGTGCAAGAATTGTGAGGGGAAAAAAAAGATTTAAAACATTTTTCTCAGACAACATAGGTTAAAAAGATTATGTGTGCATGCAGGTTTCATTTTGTCAGGGTAACACTGAGGGTAAAGAAAAGGGGATATAAGCAGCATGAAAAGAAGAGCAAAAGCTTTTTTTTTTTTAAAAAAAAAAAAAAAGCTCAGATTTTCCAAGGGTTTGTATGTTCACAGTCATGCTTATTAGCACCCTGATAAAGCATTATTCCTTCCTTTCAATGACAAAGAAAACATTCCTTTAAACACCATATAAATAAAACTTCTGACATAAAATTTTGGTCTCACCAGCTGTCCCAAAGCGCAACCCCCACATAAAGAAGGAAGAATACAAGAAAAGAAGCAGGCAATATGTTTTAAGTAATTTTACCCTGGAATGAAATAGCCCACAGCACAAACAACATATTTTTGAGTGTCTGTGATGCTACTTTAAGATAGGCATGAAAACATGTGTGTTGTAGCATCATTTCCAATATGGAAAAATAATGCAAACATAGACAGGAAGTGTTAGGACATGGACTGAGCTAAACAAATATAACTATCTATTCAACTACAAAGAGCAACTGAAGAGTTTTAAATATTGAATTCAGTCAGTTAAATATGTTTGTTTCTTTTAGACACAGGACAGCTGCATTTTTCTTCATGTCATTGCATTCCACTGAATCGAGACTGTACTGTACATCGAGTTATCATTATCTTGTCTGTTATCAGTCATTTTAACTGAGACTGGATTACCAGACATATCCTCAGTATAAAAACGACAATATGTTAAGCCTGAATTGCCTTTCAACTGCATACAGGCAAATCCGGGGCATTTTTAGTAGTGTTTGTACACTGATAACAACAGAAAAGTCAGGACAGGGAAAAAATGGTGGTATAAGTGTGTGTGTTTCCAGTTCTGTGTGTGTACATGTGCGAGTGTTCCTCTGTGCATCCATGTATGTGTATATATATGCATATGAGTGTCTCCTTCTGTGGGGGTGAGTGCATGCATGTCTCCCTGTGTGTGAGCATGCATCAGTATTAGTGTTCCTCAGGGATCAGTATTGGGACTGGTGCTGTTTAATATCTTTGACAGAGACATGGACAGCGGGATCAAGTGCACCCTCAGAAAGTTTACTGATGACACCAAGCTGCGTGGTGCGGTTGAAAAGCTGGAGGGAAGGGATGCCATCCAGAGGGACCTGGACAGGCTTGAGAGGTGGGCCCGTGCTAACCTCATGAAGTTCAACAAGGCCAAGTGCAAGGTCCTGCACCTGGATCGGGGCAATTCCAAGCACAAATACAGTCTGGATAGAGAACGGACTGAGAGCAGCCCTGTGGAGAAAGACTTGGGGGTGTTGGTGGATGAGAAGATCAATATGACCTGGCAATGTGCACTTCCAGCCCAGAAAACCAAATGTATCCTGGGCTGCATCAAAAGCAGCATGACCAGCAGGTCGAAGGAGGTGATTCTCCCCCTCTACTCTGCTCTTCTGAGACCCCACCTGGAGTACTGCATCCAGCTCTCGGGTCCCAGCACAGGAGAGACATGGACCTGTTCAAGTGGGTCCAGAGGAGACCACANCTGGAGAAGAGAAGGCTCTGGGGAGACCTTATAGCAGCCTTTCAGTACCTGAAGGGAGCCTATAAGAAAGCTGGAGAGGGACTTTTCACAAGGGCATGTAGTGACAGGACAAAGGAGGAATGGCTTTAAATTGAAAGAGGGTAGGTTTAGATTAGATATTAGGAAGAAATTCTTTACTGTGAGGGTGGTAAAGTACTGGAACAGGTCTCCCAGAGAAATTGGTAGATGCCCTATCCCTCGAAGTGTTCAAGGCCAAATTGGATAGGGTGTTGAATAACTTAGTCTAGTGGAAGGTGTCCCTGCCAATGGCAGGGAGGTCAGAACTAGATGATCTTTAAGGTCCCTTTCAACCCAAAGCATTCTACGATTCTATGTATGTCTCCTTTTCCGTGCGTCTTCCTGTGTCAGCCTCTGTGAGCATGCATGCACAAGTGCCTCTGTCTTCATGTGTGAGGGTATGTTTCTCCCTTTGTATGTGCATGAGTGTCCTCTCCTATTGCACATGCATTTGCTCAGTTGATATGGAGAGAGCAGTGGATATCATCTACCTCGAATTTAGCAAGGTGTTGGACATGGTCTCCCACCCCATCCTTGTTGTCAAGTTGCTAAGATATGGACTGGATAGATGGACCACAAAATGGGTAGAAAACTAGCTTAACTGATTAGCTGGAAATAGTCAAGAGAGCTTGATGGAGTCTTGGATAACCTAATCTAAGACCTTGATGGATTCAACAGAAGGTTGGATCAGATGATACCCAGAGATCCCTTTGAACCTAGGCTTTTTATGAGAGGGACACGCACATGCACATATGTGTGAAGAGAGAAACATTCATGCATACATCCTTGCTTGCTACAAACATACCTATAGAAGCCTTTTTTGTCATTCTTAACATCTCTTGACAGTTTTATCTCCAGCTGAGCTTTTGTCTTCTTAACTGCATCTCTGCATGCCAAAGCAAAATTTCTATATTCTTTGGGAGCTTGTCCCCTTTTCCATCTCCCATATGATTCCTTTTTTGCATTTGAGTTCTCAGTAGCTCACTGTTTAACAAGGCTGGTTTCTTGTTATGTCTGATTCTTTTTCTGCTTAGGAGGATGGATTGCTCTTGTGCTTTGAGAAGCCTATCTCTGAAAATCTCCAAGGACTCTTGAGCTCCTTTGCCCTCCAAAGCAGACTTCCATGGGATGCTTCATAACAGTTCCCTAAACAAGTTGAAATAAGCTCTTCTGAAGTCCAAGGTCTTTATTCTGCTAATTGGCTTCCTCATGCTCCCTAGGATCTCAAACTCTGTGATCTTACGATCACTGCAGCAAAGCTGCCATTGACAGTCACATCTCCAAACAATCTTCCTTATTTGTAAGCAGTAGGTCCAGAAGAGCACCACTCCTAGTCAGCACATCCAGCAATTGCATTAGGAAGTTGTCCTCAGTGCACTCAAGAAATATCTTAGAATGTTTGTTCACCCACTGTTGCTTTTCCAACAAATATCAGAGTAGTTAAAGTCCCCCATAATAACCAGGACCTGCAAAACTGAGGCTTCTTTAAGCTGTCTGAAGTTGTTATTCTGTTTGTGTGTATCTCCCTGTATGCACATCTCCTGTGTTTGTGTGCACAAGTGTCCCCCTGTGTGAGCACATGAGCATTTCCCTTCGTGTGTACATGTGCATGAGTGTCCTCCTCTGTGTTGGCCCTGGCAGCCAGGAGAGCCAACTGTGTCCTGGGGTGCATCAGGCACAGCATTGCCAGCTGGTCAAAGGTGATTGCCCTCCTCTGCACTGCTGCAGCCTCATCTCAAGTACTGTGTGCAGTTTTGGGAACCACAATATAATAAAGCCATTAGAAAGCATCCAAAGGAGGGCTATGAAGATGGTGAAGGGTCTAGAGGGGAAGCCATAGGAGGAGCAGCTGAGGACACTTGGTTTGTTCAGCCTAGAGAAGAGGTGACTGAGGGGAGACCTCATTGCACTCTACAGCTTCCTCACGAGGGGAAGTGGAAAGGTAAGCGCCAATCACTTCACTCTAGTGACCAGCAATGGGACCCAAGGGAATGGCATGAAGCTGTGTCAGGGGAGGTTTAGGTTGGATATTAGGAAAAGGTTCTTCACCCAGAGTGTGGTTGGGCACTGGAACAAACTCCCCAGGGATGTGGTCACAGCACCAAGCCTGCCAGAGCTCAAGAAGCATTTGGACAACACTCTCAGGCACACAGGGTGATTCTTGGGGTTATCCTGTGCAGGGCCAGGAGTTGGACTTCTATGATCCTTGTGGGTCCCTTCCAACTCAGGATATTCTATGATTCTATGATCTCAATCTGTCTGTCTGTATACATCTTCCTCTGCATGTTGGTGTGCACAATTGTCCTTTGTGTGTGTGTGTACATGAGTGTCTGTGTCCACAACTACCTAAATGGAGGATACACAGAAGATGGAGTCGGTCTCTTCTTGGAGGTGCACAGCAATAGGAAGACAGGCAATGGGCAGAAGTTGGGCCATGGGAAGTTCCAATTAGGAAATTTTTTTTTACCATTACAGTGGTCAAATACTGGAACAGATTGCCCAAAGAGGTTGTAGTATCTCCATTCTTGGACCTGTTCAAGGCCCTGAGCAACTTGACCTAATTAGACTTGTTCTGAGCAAGAGATTGGACTAGATGACCTCTGGAGGTCCCTTTCAACCTAAATTATTCTATGATTCTATGAGTGTGCACGTGTCTATGCATATGTGTTTCTGTGTCTATCTCTGTGGACATGACTTGTAAAATATATTTAGCTGTTACTGTTTAGTTACTCCCAAAATTTGAAGAGGGTTTAATAATATAGTCTTGATATTTTACCTTTTGGCAAAAATGGAAAATTTATTTTCAAGAATATGACTAACAGGATTTTCAGCAACATCAAAAAAATTCAACTTCCTGATTCCACAAAGTGCATGACTCATTCTCTGGTAGCAAATATTTAAATGCACTAAATAGATTTTCACAGATCCAAAATGGTCTTTTCCCAGGGTACGGGGTAGGATGGGAATCATTTCTTTTCCCCTGTCTACAAACCACCTGATTTGGTCTGCAAAATATCTACATGTTCTTAACACTAGAAGATTAATCACAGATCATAATACACATACTGTTTATATAAGTTTGAAATTATAAGTAACAAGGAACATCCATTTGCTATGAGGATCCAAACATATTTTAAAACTTAACCATTTAATTCTGGTATATAAAGGAACTAAACTCTTTGAACAAACTGGTCCTAACTGTTCCAAGTGCCATAGTTGCAAACAAGCTTTTCTGACAGCAACATCTCTGACAGAGATTGCTCAAAAACTGAATGTTTAGCACAGGATCTGCATTAATGAAGACCAAAACTCTTGAACAACACCACAAAGCTCTATCCCTTTTCAGAAAAAAGACAAGAAAGTGAACTCCCGCTAATCCAATGGCAAGATCTTGGTACACAGTTACCAAGACTGTGATGAACTGAACAAGCAATAAAGGTTTTACTTCTTTACTGTACCTAAGAGTTTCCAAGTCACAGGCAATGTAAAACCTTTACTTTCACAGTAATGCACTAAGTCAATTTTATTATGAGATTATCAGAAGTGTGGGAGAGCTAGGAGAAGATTTGGGATCAGACTTAAACTTGAGTTGTTCAACTACACCAACAATGTCCAATTTCTAAAGAACAGAATTGAAATTAACTTTTGCCAAGTATAACTTCCCTTTCTGAGATCACTTACATTCGAAGATTTTTTTCCTGTTACATATCATATTTTGTGAAAGGCCCGCATAATTATAAAGGAGTAATAACTATATAAGAAGTGATCTCCAATATACATACAGAGATATTTCTGCAACATATAAACCAATTCAAATGTAAAAACTAAAATTCCTTATAAATTTTTAACATGGTATTCTTTTAAAACATTTCCAACCACAAGGGAAAGTGGTGAACCTTATTGTGTATAAAATATATCTAAGTTTAGAGCAAGATTTCTAAGAGTGTAAACATCCATACTACACACTTCCATAAGTCATCTAACTCCCCAAGACATAAGCACAATTACAAATATATTCTAGGAAAGGACTAATTAGTCTATTTCTCCATGCTCCAATCCCAAAGAATGATCTCTCATTGTTTGCTTTGCTCCCTGCACCAATGCATAAATATAAATGCCTATCTAATATATATATAAGTACAATGCATATATTAAACCTATGTTATATAGTTATTATATGTAGTTATATAGTTTTAGATATAGGATTTTAATATATTATACGTATAATAGTTTTTATTGCCATATGCAAACAATGGCAAGTTTAAAATTTAATCATATGGAAAATCCCAGTGCAGTCTGAAAAAACTCCCATGTTTAGCAATAAACATAAATTTAAGTATTAGGGTCTCAGTCTTGAAAATATCATATATCAAAATAAAAGTGAATTGAATGGTCAAAAGCTGTTCCTCAGAGAGATAACATTATCTAGATCATAGAATCTAGATCATAGAATCACTAAATGGACCTGACACTTAAAAAGTCAGGTGTCAAATGGCCAATATACAGAGATTATTAGGAAGAAAGATAGGTTTTTCATAAGATGTTTTCCCAGCATTTTGGAGTTACCAACATATACAAGAATTTAAGAAGCTATATCAGTCTTAATAATAGTTTCAAAAGACGCTGACAGTAAAGGAAAAAAGTAGTCAACCAGCTAGGGGCTGCTTTAGATTTATATATGCATATAATTTTGGAACTGAATGCCACTCCTGAAGGACTGCAAGTTTCCCCATAAAATAAATATTCTAAAAATCAAACACTTGATGCTTACAAAAGTGTCAGTTCACTTTCCAAGACTAATAAAGCCAAAGGACAGTAACAAGGCAAGCAGCCACTCGTTAAGGAAATTAAGTAAGAGTAGATCACCCATACACTATCTACTACATTGATCAACAGATTAGCTGTATTAGGGGGCTGTTTCTTTACCAAAGAGATCAGAGCTAACCATGGAAAATCACTGAATCTCACATAACATTTTGGAGAATCAGCTAAGCAGAGTAGCTACAATCAAAGTTACACAGCCCTGGTATTCAGAATACAACAAAAGTTTATATGATGGTACAGACATATTTAAAGGCACAATAAAAACCCAGTAATCTCAAATTAAGAATAAAACAATATACCAACAGTCTAGGAAATATGAAGACAGCACAGATACTATATTAACAATTATTATGCTAAGAGCAAATGTACCCTTTCAAAATTAATTACAGCATTTCTTCTCCAATAGCATAATTTATAATACCACATAGATGATGCAATAACTTTAAATGTTTCTAACCTAACACTCAGCTCAGGGTCTGTGGGAAGAACCATGCACTCCTTTGAGCCGCACGGAGCAAGAGAGTTCAGAAACTTTCTCCGGCAGTCCAGTCCACTCAACGATTCCAACACCAGAAATACAAGGAGAAAATACGGAGAGAAGGAAATGGCTTCACAACACAGTCCTGAACTCACAAACCCCCGGTCTTGGTGAGTCTGTTTCACTTTACCCCCGACACACTCCAAAGTTTCAGCTGTTCGCCAGGAGGTACAAAACTTAAACAAGAGCCCAAACAAGTTTATCTGGTTTTGTATAACCAGCCCTAGCAGAGTTTTTGCTCAGTCCCTTTTCCGGGAGCCCCGACGTCTCCCCCGTGTGCGCTGGTGCTCTCATGTAACCCTTGGGAACTGAGCACCCTCCTGGCCGCGCGAGGCGACCGCTCAAAAAGGTCATAAACTCTGAGGTCTGAGGGCAGACACCTCAAAGGACATGGAGGGCGATACTACGACTCTGGTCTCTCCCCCGTTCCCGGGTGTTTTACCACCTGGCATCCAGACACTCGTCGTGTCTCCCGTGGGGACACATACCCGGCGGGGCGGGCATAACTCCACTGAAGTGTTGCGGAGGGTGTCAACTTCTGGGACCTTTGGGGGAGAAGATGAACAAAGGGGTAGTCCTGGGGGAGGGGGGGAGGAATAGCTTTTCCCGCCCCAAAATACTTCGACTCACACGGACTGCTTACCTGACACAGGACGTCTGGTGCCCGGGGCGGCGATGTGTCTGCCTCTGCTCTGGCTCTGAGTTCCTTGCTCCGGGAGGCTCGGCCTGTGTAGGGTTGGCGGCGGCTGCTGGCAGAGGGTGGGGGGAGGCGGCTGCTGGAAATGAGCGGCGCCCCCGTTCATGGTGAGACTGAGGAAGCTGGAG
>VZRE01013809.1:1455708-1473191 GCA_013396775.1 Cephalopterus ornatus | reverse complement strand
CCCTCCCTGCTCTGCGCCAATCACAGCCTTCGCTCCGCGACCCCCTCACCAACCAGGCGCGGGGATTGGGCGCTCGGCGGGTGTGCGCGTGCGCAGAGCCCCACACCCCCTAGTCCGGGCGGAAGAGGGAGGGGAGGAGCAGACATGCCCTCACGCGGCCTTAAAGGGGCAGGCGGCGGGATGAGGCAAGGGGGCTGGGGGAGCGAGGAGCGAGCGGAGCCAGCGCCGCCCACCCGGGCACGGGCCCCTCAGCGCTGGGGGATCGTGGGCGGGGAGTGCGGGTGGCCCTGGGTCAGCCACCACCATGACACGCTGTCCACCTCTCCCATGGGGCTGCTCTTCTCGAGTCCCGGCCCCCGACCTGGTGTGTGCATTAATGGGCTGGCTTGTGTATAAATAAGTGTGTCTAAATAAATAAATGTATATAAATAAATGCGTCCAAATAAATAAATGTACATAAATAAACAATTGTGTCTAAATAAATATAGAATAGTTTCTTTCCATGGAGGCATTTAAGGAAAGGCTGGACGTGCTGCCATGGTCTGGTCAACAAGGCGGTGATCGGTCACAGGTTGGACTTGATGATCTCAGAGGTCTTTTCCAGCCTCAGTGATTCTGTGATTCGTTCCATGAGGGTGGCAGAGCACTGGAACAGCTGCCCAGGGAGGTCATGGACTCTCCTTCTTTGGAGACATTCCAAACCCACCTGGACGCATTCCGGTGCCGCCTGCTCCAGGTGACCCTGGCTGGGGAGGCGGCTTGGACTGGGTGACCCCCAGAGGCCCCTTTCAACCCCAACCATTCTATGATTCTGTGAAAGCCACAACAACCTGACTCCTCAGCCCGTATCCCCAGCCCTGCGGGTCGTGGGGCTGAGCCGTCCATGCTCCTGTGCACACACAACATCTGCTTCGTTACCCTTCCCTGCTCCGCCTGCCATGGCTGATCCGTCCCTCGGACCTCCAGTCTGGGCCTGCTTGGACGCTGCAGGGCCTGGGGTTTATCAGTCCAGGCGAGGATCCAGGAGGAGCTGGAGGAGGCTGTGACACTCAGACAAGGATGACACCACGATGAGAACCACCCGTCACAGCTGCATCTCCTGGCCCTGCAGCCCCCACCCTCACGTGGCCATGACATCCATCTCCCCTCCTTCCCCAGGTCCCTCTGACCCAGCAGCTCGTGCTCCAGGAGGTGTTCCATGCCGTCTGTCAAAAGCGAGATCTCCTCCGTTGCCCCCTCGCTCAGCACTGTGAGTCTTCCCTTTTGCAGGAACACCAAACTGTGAATTCCCGGTGACTCATCGTCACTCCCTGTCACAGCAGCGTCTTCTGCTGTGCAAGTCTACGTTTGGGAAATGATTCAGTCCTGCAGAAGAGAGAAAGCTCCTCCAGCAATGTGGCTCATGGATGTAGAAGGAAAGCCTACTCAGGGTGTCTGCTTTTAAGGGAGGCAGTCAAAAACTGCTTTCCAGCTTGTCTGGTGTACCTGAAGCCATGCAAAATAGTAAAAATATTCATTTTAAGGCCCATCTATGCACAGATTTTTTTTTAATAGTTTTTTTAATAGAAGTGAGATTGAGAAGTCCCAGTTAGGATATATCAGTAGGAATCTGTTCATATAAAGGTGGAGGAGTACTCTCACAGAACAGCATCCACAGGGTGGTAGAGGCTTTTCTTGCACTCACCATGCTGCTTCCTAGCTCAGCAAAGGCACTCTGCTAAAAACCCTTCTTGTCTGCGTAAGTGCAAAAAAGTCCTGGCTTGTGTCCCTCTGGCTGTGAGGCAGCGAGGGGAATCTGTGATTTGCCTGTTTCTTCCTGTGGTGGACTCAGTCAGCTCCAGATGACTCCATGCTGAGAGACTGGGAGGACTGGAGAGGAAAGACTGGCAGCCAGCAATGCCCTGCAGAGCAAATATCATCTCCAAGTTCCCCTGGTGTTTCAGGGAGCTTAAATCCAAGGTTTTACTACAACTCTTTCTGTATCTCTAATAAAAAATGAAATGCAAATGGCTCAAAATCAGCCTGGGCTGTGCCAGATGCACCAGAATGAAAACGATGCTCTGAGAACAAGCTGGGCTCCAACTCATTCCCACCTCGGTTCTGTCAAGGAGCATTTGTGCAGGCAAGAATACCCGCACTCCTGTCACTCACAGGGATTGTGGATCTTGTGCGGAGGATCTCGGATGCATCACACACTAGTTAAGGGGGCTGGAGTTTCAAGGGCAAATGAGGTACCTTCAAACAGCACACCCATTTCTAAAAGCAGAGCCCCGTGTCCTCAGTTGCCCTCTGTGATTTGCAGACAGCTTAGGACTGATGTGCCTCTATCGGCCTTTGGGGTTTAGTTGTTTTTAATGGCTGCTCTGGATGAGATTTGAGCAGTTTGGAGGCGTTGGGCTTGAGTCACGTATCCTTGGAGGAGCTGGAAAAACAGGTCTGGAGCTCCTGGCCAATAAATAGCCCCATGCCTGGGTATGCAGGAGAACAGGATCTCCTGGGCTAGGCAATGCTGCCACCTCCTGCCTGCCGGGAGGCAGCTCTGTGTCCGCAGGACACCTCTGCGTCCAGGGGACATTTCTCTGTCCAGGAGACGGCTCTGTACCCAGGAGATATCGCTGTCTCCAGGGAACAGCTCTGTGTCTCACGGACATTTGTGTATCCAGGGGACAGCTCTTCTGTCCAGGGGACATCTCTGTGTCCAGGGGACACTGCTGAAGGCGTGGGTCAGAGAACATCCCACAGGGATGCAGAGCTGTGCAGTGCACACACATCCAGGCTCTCATCTTCCCTCAAACATTTTCAGGCCAGCTGGGTGTTGTGCAAAATGATGACCAGCATCAGCATTCAGTGGTTTTTGTGTTGATTATTTTTAACATGCATTCAACTATTGGGTCCCTCAGGCAGGTGGAAATGAGGGGGCATTCAAAGGAAGATCAGTCTAGGCAATGTGGAAAGGGCTGCAGGACAGGCTGGAGGATGGCATAGAGGTGGCAGAAGTCAGCCAACATAAACCGGGTAAAACCAGGACACAGAAGAGAAGAAAGACCTACCAGCACAGCTGCAGCTCCACCACCCCGGCCAGCAGCAGTGAAGATAGCTGTGAAGACTCTCCTGCACTGGGACCAGTGCGTGGGGAACATTTCCACCCCATCTCCAGCTCTGGAGCTCTGTAAGGGAGGAGCTGGAAGCCCCATGTACCAGTGTCACCCTGAGTGCCACGTCGAGGTGACCTCAACCTGCTTCCCGTTTCCTCACTCCCATAGTTGCAGACCACGTCTGTTTGTGGGCTGGGGACACCACATTGGATCCTACGTTCTGGTTGTACATCCCAGTCCCTCTGGGCTCTGTTCATGTCTCCACAGCAGCACAGAGAGCTTTGTTCCATTCAGAGGACAGGGAAGGTGCATTTGTATTTCTGGGTGGGCAGAATTCGACCCAGTGAACCAACAGCACTATTCAGAGCATGAGCGTGGAGGAGATTCATAGCCAGGCGGATCCAAAATGTCCAGAAGCTGATCAGATCTAGAGGCGGGTCTCGCCTGGTGTGTTGTCCCTTCCTGTGTCAGGACAAAGTCCACCTGTGCAAGAGCTTTTGCTGTTTTTCACTTTGACCAACTGACCTGTTCTGTCTTCATGTCACAGGTTGTTGTGGATTTCACAGAATCATGGAATGGTTGCAGTTGAAAATTCCCCTCTGAGCCCCTTGTGAGAAACCACATCCTATGACACTGTGTTTGGGGTTCTCCTTGCTGAGCAAGGAAGATACTGATAGTTTGAAAGCAGTCCTGGCCTTGGGAGAATCCTACTGTGGCCTCTTTCTTGGAATTCATGACCCGAGTCTTTAGGAAAGCACAGAAGCTGGTGAGCACAAACATGAACAATATGAGATCTACACAAACATAAAACTCACAGAGACACTGACTGAATTTCAAATTATATTAATGAATATCACCGAAAAATGTAAGCTGGAAGGGAAATTTTAGGCTGTGGTTGCTCAGCAGCTGACCCAACCTAAGGCCTCACTGCTGCTCATAAAGGATTGTCTCACTTCTGCATCCTTTTTCCCTCCTACTCACCCCACTCAATTCCCAGCTCTGGTGGCTCATCAGACCCTCCATGGTCAGCTCAGCTCTCCAAACCTGCCAAAAATTGCCCAAATGGTTTCTCTTGATGTTTTCTCTGGGTTAATATTCTGCCAGACTGGTGATCCTAGTGGCTCAAGGAACTCCAGGGGACAGTGCAAGGGTTGTCCCAGGTTGGCAAAACACCAGACAGGAGGGGAACATCTGCCTGGAAAGGCGCTCTGCAGACTACCAGGAGAGAGCATGAGAATCCATGAATTCTCTGCTAACAGGGAGAATACCAACCTCAGTACCACCACCAAAGGGGGTGGGGTGAACTGCACAGCTAAAATGCCCACAGGCTATTCTTCAGCTCTTGTAGAATCATAGAACCATAGAACATGTTGTGTTGGAAGGGACCCATCAGGTTCATCAAGTCCAACTCCTGTTCACTATTATTTCTCACTTCTTTCAGGGTCACTGAGACAAAGAAAACACCTTTATATCTGCATCACTTGATAAAGTGAAAGGAATAAATCCTATCTCTTCTCTTTCCAAAAGGCAGGCCAGAAGTCCTGTTGCATGACCAAGCCTCCAGTGTGCGCAGCCCCCTTGATGCCAGCGTTGATGATCCTTTATTTGTGCCTGCTTTGCAGCTGAGCATCCCCAAACCTTTTCATTTGATCCCAGCAAAGGAGAGAAATGTTTTCAATGTAAGAAACCAGCTGTTGGATGCAGCACTGATGGAGCAGTATCCTTTGCATGTCACTGTGTCAGCAAGTATGTACTGCTGTGAAGTTGGAGAGGGAGGGAGCTGCTCATCCTCCTGGGCAGCAGGAATGTCCCAGGCTCCTGTCTAAAAGCTCATGGGGAGGGAGGAACAGTGAAATAACAAGCTGAGCAAAGTCATGACAGAAAAAGCCAAAAGACAGGCAGTGCCTGCTCACACTCAGGTCAGGTTATGATCACAGAGCCTCTGTGGAGTGGAGATCCCATCTCCCAGGGCTTCCCTCCTGCTGCTGTGGGGAGGACCCGGGAGCACCAGGGGTGCACATGCTGAGTGATTCTGAAAAACAAAGCAGAAAGGGCAAAGTGACATGTCACAGCTGAGCTGAGCTGACAGATTCCATCCCCTGCCTGCTCCTGGCTCCAGCAGTCCGGCCCCAAGCCGAGCCCATGTACCTCCTGACCAGACAATTCCCTTGTTTTGCCAAGCTCCTTTTCTGATGGCTTAGGGAATCAAACTGTCTCATGGCAAAGTCCAACAAAGTTGGAGTTGATGCAAAGGAAAAAGAAAAATGTGATCAGGAGAAGCCCAAGACCTTGCTATCAAGCAACGCGGTCTAGTGGGAGGTGTCCCTGCCCGTGGCAGAGGGGGTTGGGACTAGATGATCTTTAAGATCCCTTCCAACCCTTAATATTCTATGATTCTGTGGTCTTGAGAAATTAAATTCTTGTCTTCTGTATTTTGGCTCATCCCTCCAGCCGCCCAGCATCAGCCCCTCTCCAGAGGGGCACATTCGCCTTGTTTGTGTAGCCAGGAAAAAGCAAAATCTCTATCTTCAGCCCAAGGTCCAGCCTGCTCCCTGAAGTGTTTATTGTCTCAGAAAGATGAAGAGCCCAAGGCAAGTTTTGTCCTCAGCTTTCCCTACAAGTTGGCAAAACAAGGGTGCAGATGAACACACTGAGACAACACCAGTGGGTGTCACTGAGTCCTGGGCAGCCAAAATCATCTCAGAATTCCTTTGCTCTTTGGCAGGAGGGGAAAATGAGCTTCTGGCATAACCTAGGGGTGGGTGCTTTCAATCAGATCTGGGTCACAGGTCTGCAGACACAGCACGTCCTTGTCTGGAACACCGTCTCTGCTCTGGCATCTCCTCACACTCCCCGTGCCCACGCCTTACACTAGCAGCATGTTCTTCACACACGGGCCTCTGCCCGCCCTCCTCAGCCCCTCCTTCAGCTTTGAGCTGATTTCAGCTCATTCTCCATCCAGCTATTTTTAGCAGAGCTTATGGTATTTGGGAAAATGGCTGCAGGGGAGCAGATTGTGACAGTAGGAACCAAACCAGGTTTGTTCTGGGACCCCACGTGAGGTAGCTCACCTTGGGATGCTCCTGCTCAAGGACAGGTGGATTTGCCACCCATCTGGCCAAACCTTCCTACCCTCTCAGGTGCCTCTGGCAGAGCAAGGTGATGTGGGGCTCACTAGGACATTGCAGCGTGGCAGGAGGGATCCAGTCCCTCCACATTCCTTGGGCAGTGTCCTGCCTGACACCCACCCATGCCAAGGGCATCCACAGGCAGCAAAGAGGTGCTGTTGGCCACCCCTGCCAGGGCCACTTGTCCCTGCCCTTACATCACTCCCTCCCCTGCACTGGCACAGGGCTGTGGGGAACCAGCCCAGGGATCTGCTCCAGGTTGAAAATAACTCTGTTTTTCCGGAACAGTCTGACACTGGCTGCATTTGCCAGGCTGGCTCTCAGCTCAAAGCTTCAATGCCAGTGCTGGCACAAGGCAAGAGGCACCATTATTTTTGGCAAGAGTGACTGCTTTAAGTGTTTGCACGCAACCCTTAGAAAGTTGTCATCCCTTGGAGCTACAGCCAGCACAGGCGATGCCTTTTTGCATCAGCAAAGATATGAGCAGCCATCTCAGGTCTGCTCCAGAGCCTGGGATTTCGTCTCCACTGCTGCTGCAGGAGAAGAACAGCAGACACAGGCAAGGCTGGCATGAGCCTCCCCCCACCTATGCCAAAACCTTGTACTTGACCACGTCATGTCTCCAGACAGATCCCATCATCCACAGCCATGGAGCATCGTGCCTTGCTCATCCTCAGGCTGGAAAGGGACATGGTGGGCCCTGGAGCTGGGGCAGAGTTTGGATCAGGGTTGGGACAGTGGGACAAATCTCATTCTCACACTGCTTGAATTGAACCAAAGGTGTCTGTGTCAAGGGAGAAGGTGTCCATGAGCTAACAGTGCCATTTCCAAGCTTGAAAGAAGTTTGAGGGGAATTCTGCAGTCTGAGACATTCTTGGCTGTTTGGAGAGAGGGTTTTTTTTAAGTACTGCAGGAAAAGGGGGATTTTCAAGTAATTTGGATGATTCATAGGAAATGTTGTTAGTGCACAGCTGAAGCTCTACCAGTGAACTTGTTCCCTGGAAGACTCTTTCCTGCAGAGTGTTTCAAACTTAGGTCCAAACTTTACAGTGATTTCAGACTTGAAATTGCTTTGGGTGCTTGAGTGGATGCACTGGGAGGAGAGTCTGAAGAAGCCATGGGCCAAAAAAAGATGTAAATGGCAGCACAGCTGATTCACTGCATGTCAAGTGCTGTGGATAAGTCTTCAGCAGCAGTTTCTCTGGTGCTTTTGAATTAATTACCCTACTGGTGCAGAGTTCTGGTATTTGGCATCCAAGGCACATTTCCTCTGTGACTGCCTAAATCAGTCAGGTTCAAATCACTGAGGTGAGTCTGCTCTAACACAAAGTAATTCAGCTTGTGGATGACAGCTGATACACCTGGGAGTAAATCTTCCACCTAAGTACAATTTCTTGAACCATTTCAGGGAACATGGGGTTTATACATGTAATGTGCTGTGGTTTAGGATGCCAGGGAGGACAGAAGGAAAAAAAGCAGCTGGTGCAGAGTGTCTGCTGCAGCAGCAGAACAAGAGCCAGGAGTGCAGGATGTGGCCAGCTGAGTCCTGTCTGTCCAGTGCAGGCTTTGGCTGTGCTGGGTGGACATTGCTGCTCTCCAGTGGCAAGAACCAACTGAGCACACTCTATCCCAGAGAGCCCATCACTCTCTTCTCGGAGTGCTCTGAATTTCTTGAGACATTGGGGGAGAAATGACTTGGAGCGGGAGCAGAGGCTGGTTTCCCAAGCCCCTTCACAGCAGGGATGCTCCCTCTGCTTCCCACCTCCTGAATCTCAAAGCACTCAGAGGCTGCCCCAGGGTGAGGATCAGCAGTCCAGCAGATTGCAGATGAGGAGCCCAATCAAGCACTGCTGAGGCCAGTGATGTTATCACTAACAGCACTTCATGCTGTGGCTTTTATCAGCACCTCCTCAGGCATCACGGAGTGAGTCCCGTGGAGTCAGGACATTACAGTCCCTTCCATTTTTTTTAAAGCAAGTTTCTTCCTCCCAAGATTGGAAAGAAAAACATCTTTGAGAGCACCCCTGAGAGCCCGGAGAGCACAGTGCAGTGGAAAAGAGCCCCTTCCCTCACAGGGCTGGTTTGTAAATGTCCCTGTGATTTTTTAAACATGGTATTTCCTAATCCATCCTCCTGATTTCTAAATCCTGGGGGAGAGTCACAGAAGACAAGCTCTGCTGGATGCTGTGTGCTGGCCTACCTCCTGGAAGCCTTGCACAAAAGCATTGGGAAGCTACTGGGACACGTATTCCAGGACTTGGACTCAGGCTGGACCACCTGATTCCAGACAAATTGTGTCTGGAAACCTGGTGGCTCCAGTCCCTTTTGTAAGCGTGTCCTCCCAGGGGTAAGATCCACTTGTATCTTGTCCCCTCCACCAGTTACCTGCAGGCCTGAATATCTTCTCTACTCAATGGATCAGCTTTTCATGTCATTCAAAAGCTAATAGTTGTTGAGATTTAAAAAAAAACACAGCACAATGGGCTGAGAGATGCTGTTTGATTATGCCTGAATGTTTTCTCTCCCCTCCTCCAAAGATCATCATGAGCTCTGGTTCATCAGCGTTTGGGAAAAGTGCAGGGAGGAAAGTGCCAGATAAGGGGAAAGGCTCATCACATGTTATTGTTACCACAGCACTGGAAATATCACTAACGAATCAATCAGCCCCTTGATGCACAAGGCCCTGCCCCACATCCCCTCTGGAGCAGCAGTCACGACACGTGGGTCCCACTTCATCACCTGAGCAGCAGAGCAAGCAGATGAAAAGGGTACGGGCTGTCCCGGTTGGGTGCACTTGAGAATGAGCTCTGTCAAGGGCTCCTTCACTGATGTACCTTCAGCTAATTTTAGCACCAGTGATCAGCAGCTCAGCACAGCACAGGGGAGCCATGGTTTGCAAAAGCAGGAGTCCATGTTGGACACACCAGACAATATTTAGGCAGATGCAGGAATGGCTCTACAGGGTCTCACGGACAGCTCTAACCTTGCTGTGCTCACGCTCTGAACCAAACAGGGACACTCCAACTCCAGCCCCAGAGCTGGGTGGCAGCGAGACCCTATGGGGACAGCTGAACCGGGCCTTGGTGACATAAGGCAGCTTGTGGCCACAGTGCTTTCTGGCAGCAGACTGAGTTGCTCCTATTGCTCAGAGGCACAGTGACAGACATTTGAGCACTCTGGGAAGCAGCTGGATGCCCTGAAGAGCAGGGTGCTTCACCAACACCCATGATGCAAATTTAGGAGCAGCACCAGCTAGGGACAAGCCTCCCTTCTCCTCTGCACTGACTGTAGCTCCAGCACACATGGCACAAACCCCCTCTGCAGAGTCCTCTGCCGAGGGGGAGTGGGTCCTGGAAGGGACTGGTCTCTGCTACTGAACTGGAGGGCAGCTCCAACAACCCAGGATCAGATGCAGCTGCAGGGCGGACTCATGACGGGAGCACAGCTCTGCTAGTCACTGCCCTGTGCCTGCTCTTGTTGGCTCTGAAACTGGGTGAAAATACAGGTATTGTTATATGCCACTGTGTGAGGCTCCAGGTGCAGAGCTCTCATACCCATGCTCCTTTCTGAGCCACCCCCTTTGGTCTGGGTCGTGGTGACTGATGCCTGGCACAGGAATGTCACACAGCAAGGACACCTCACCCTGATTACAGGCCCAAATCCCATTAGTACCTGGGGAGCAGATCAAAATCTCATGTGACTCAGGCATGAGGCTCATCACCTCTCTCCTAAGTGAGAAAGTTCCCATGCTGTCCCAAGGTCTCTTGTGATCCTGCCTCCAGAGGGACACAGACTTCCCCAGGTCCCTGGAGCAAGGGAGGGTGTGTGGAGGCTGAGCAGTGTCTCCCCACAGCAAACCTGTGTCACCTGGGCTGATGGAGCCGGGCCCCAGGTCTGGGATCCAACCTGCCACCTTAGACAGGCTATTTTTCACTTTGAAGCTTCTCAAGAGAATTCAGATGTGTGGGACCTCCCTCCCCTCTGTAGGGAGACAAAAAAAGATCTGAGGCCAGTGAGGAACAAAGGAGTGTTTTACATTCACACAAGGGTGGGCCTGTTGCAGCCTGGGGTGCAGCAGTTGGCAGCATTCCTCAGGTGAGGAAGTGGTGTGCCATGTTCCCAGGAAGCTCCTGGTCTGTGGTTCTTTCTTAGGACAACACGTAAGAGCCACGTGGCAGCTCATCCAGGCCAATACTCTGGCTCCCACTGTGGCCCAGGGCAGATGTTTACAGAGGCATAGAGTAAGAGCACAGGAAGGCTTCCCTAGAATAGTCTCCGAGCTCCCTCCGGTCCCAGAGCCTTAGGGAAGAGGTAGTGGTTCTTTGTGTTTAACAACCCAAAGGATTTTTCTTCCACGAATTCATCCAGTTCCTGTTTAAATGCTTTGCATCCGTCACATCCTGTGGTGAGGAGCTCCACGGTTTAACTATATGTTGCACCAAGAACCACTTCCTTCTCCCGGTTTCAAACTTCCCTCCAGGTAGTTTCATTTGGAGCTCGTACTCCTCTACTGGAAGAGATGGTGAGTAATCACCCTGCATGCCCTCACATGCCTCCCAAGACAGTGCAGATCTGTATCACACCCATCACCGTCATCCCTTCTCCTGGCCATCATGCTATTCTTCACATAGAGGCTGCTCCAGAGCTTGGGGAATTCCTGCTTCCCTTCTCTGAGTCTCTTCCATATATCCCTCTTGAGCCAAGGCAATGGGGAGAGCTGGACACAGCATTTTTAGCGTGGGCACATCAGTGGCTCACACAGTGGCAATGCTTCCTTTCTCATCCTCTGTTTCTTTCCTACTCACTACCATCATTCAATTTTCAGCCTTCTCTGCCTCAGATGATTTGGAAACACCCTTTAGCACGATCCCAGTATCCCTTCCTGGGAGGAGACGAACCAGTCAGAGCCCATCACTGGGCTACCAGTGTTAGGACTGGTTTGTGTTTGCTCTGCCTTTGCCTGAGTTTCCTTGGCTGCCTGTCCCACCACACAGGCACACAGACCAGCAGCTCCTTGCAGCCTGCCCTTGCCTACTATGCTCTGAAGAGCTCAGTGCTGGTGGCAAACATGGTCACTTTGGCCCTTTTCCAGATAATTTGTGGGCACACTCAATGGTTCCCCAAGGGTAACATCCCTTTGCCATGAAAACAAACCCTTTACTTCAGTCCTTCCTTTCCTGCCTGTAACAACTGCTCTGTCTGGCAGGTCTTTCCTCTTTTTCTCCTGAACAACACCATGTCCCTGAGGGGTTGTGGTGGGAGGCCTGGCCAGACATGTCACAAACCAGGTTTTCTTCCCTGCATCCTTGCAGGATGGCCCCGTGATCCCCCTCGGCCAAGAGCAGGACCCAGGCTTGGCAGAGAGGTCTCTGACTGGAAGCTGTCAAGGCTGGTGACTCTCACCGTCAGAGCCTGGGGAGGAGACCTGGAGCTGGGGTGTAGGCTGGTGAGTCAGGGTGGGTGGAAGAGCTGGAGCTGGAATCTCATTAATAATGGAAACACATTAATAATGGAGACGTCCCTCTGACGCTGCAATCATCCTGTGGCTGGAGGGAAGAAGGTGAAGCAGTGGCTGCTGACACACAGGGGAGCTCTGCTTTCAGCAGGAGCAGTTGACGGGCAGAGCACACCTTGGTCGGGTGCTGCCACTTTGGCAGGAAGCCCCGTGTTGCCAGAGCTGGGATAACCCGACAGGTACAGGGGATACTGAGCTGTATGGGTCTCTGGCACCCAGGCTGAGCTGCCACAACTCAGTGCCACCAGGCCCTGCAATTCCTGGCCATCATTTTATATTCCATGGAATGAGCTGCTGGGTTTTTTCCACAACGAACTCCTCCCCAGTGAAACATCCTCCTTGCTGAGATGTGAGGTCGCAGGTAGTGGAGGACATGTGGGCAACACTGTAAGCAGGCCCTGCAGCCTTTCTGCTGCTGCTGGGGCTCCAGGGACCTCTGCACCTCTCCTTCCACCTCAGCCTCTTTTCATCCCTTCTGGGTTTGTTTAGCTTCATCTGTCTGTCTTCTCAGCCTTGGCATCTGGCAGCCCCACCAGGGACCTTCATTAATGCCAGGCAGCTGCCCACACCCAGCTCTCCAAAGCCTCCAGTGATTATTTCTCCCAAAATGAAGGGGGACCTAGGCACTAGGCTGCTCCCCTGAAAAACCTCTTGGCCATGGACTCGCCCAGCCCACCGGACAAAGCTCAGGGCTGCCCACCCCTGACCTCCTTCCCAGCAGAGCGTGGAGCTGATGACCTGCAAGGTATTTGCTTCTGATGTCCTTTCTGTGCTGTGAGGCTCCTGGGAGGGGTTTTTGCCTTTAGTAGTGAAACAAGCACCCAGTGATCCTCTCAAGGGGCAGCTCTTACACCTGCTGGTGGGCAGAGACACAAGCCCTGTCACAGCACAGGTACTCCTGGGTGTGTCCGTGGAGCCAGGGATGGAGAGACTGCACACAGACTGGCTTGGCAGCTTGAAGGGGCTCTCACCTCCCTCCCTCCCCTCCACCCTTCATTTCTCCCTCAAGCAAGAGAACTCAGCTCCTGCAACATCTCCAGTGCAGGCAGCACCTACTCTTGGAGGAATTTGCCTGGAGGACTGGGTACTGGTGGGACTCCAGAGGTGCCCAATCCCAAAGGAGAAGGTGAATCTAGAGGGGATGTGCCTCTGCTCATCTTCTCACGCCCTCACCTTGCTCAAGAAAGTGACTGCACCCGGGGGTGGGGTGTGGGCAGGGGGTGCCCTGGTGCCCAGCCGTGTGGGGTGCCATGGGGAGGAGGTGTTGCTCACGTGGAGCTCCAGGTCCATGGGTGGGTGGTTGTGATGACGTGGCAGAAGCAGAAATTGTACAAAGTCAGGCAGAGAGAAGATGTTGGTTTGATCAGTGGGAATGACTAATCAGGAGAAACCACCAGGTTCTTATATCTCTCATGTCTCATGTCCTCCTTGCTGCAGGCAGAAGGTACTTGGTGGGGTGGTGTGCCTGTGCTGTGGGACTCTTTGGGCAACAAACATTGTGGCTGGCACTGCCCCATGATGGGTGTTGGTGGCCCCATCTCGGGCTGGACTGTTCTGGAAACATTTGTTCTTCCTCCCAGAGCTGAGGGGTGCTGCAGACACCTCTCTCTCCCCCTGCATCCCAGCCCAGATGCCCATGGACTGTGCACACCCTTGCATCCTGTTAATCTATGGCTTTCCAGGATGGAGCAGGGCAGAGGCAGGGACTAAGTGCCTGTCCTGTCCATGGGTTTGGAGACACCATCCCCCAGGAAAGGCCTGGTGTATGTTTTTGATGGGCAGGGACGGGAGATCACGCAGTCCACAGCCCTTACGGAACAGCCTGTTTGCTAACTGGGTAATGGTGCTCTCCAGCAAACTCTTCTCCTTCACCAGCAGAGATACCAGCAAGAAAAGCAGCCACCAGTATCCCTTATTAAGGGGAGAAAGAAAATACTCAATACTGGTACTGCTTGGTTAGCAGAGGGCTCTGAGCAGAGCACTTCTCCACGCTGGTCTTGAGAGAGCAGGCACAACTGTTGGGGCAGAGAGATGGATACCTCAGAATCCAGTGCCCTCACACCAGCCTCTGGCTTTCTCCTGGAGTTGTCATCACCATCAGCTGGCTCAGTTGGTAACAGGGACTTGAGATAGACTGGTGAAAGGCCCAGAGTCAGCAGCCCTGGGAGAGAAATGGGGATCTTGGGATAGGAAAAGCAGAGTGGAGAGAGAAGGACCACAGAAGCTGGTGTATGTGAAGTTTTAGCCACTAAAACCACTAAATACACGAGACTTGGGCTGCTGTAGCCTCAGAGAGGCCAAGAGTGTCTGAAGCCTCCTCCATGAAGAAGGTCTGCACAGGGCCCATAAATAACCCTTCTGGAAATAAAGAGCTGACTCCTAATTTATTCTGCTTGGATCAAATCCTATCTGCTTATTTTTAGCCTGTGCTCTGCCTTGTGGTGCAGGCATGTGGCTGGAGCCTGTACCTCTGCCTAGACCCCTGAAGCTGACACCATTTCTACCTGCCTGGGAGCCCTTTCTGGGCACAGCCGTGGATGTGGCCAAGTATGTGGATGGGATTATCCTGAGAAGGGATACACAGCCCTCCTTCCCTCCCATGGGTGATTTAAGCACGTTAAATGGGAAGGGAAGAAGGAAGAGAAAGGAATCACATCTATATGGTTTTTCTGGAGGTACTCATGCTGATGGCAAGCTCAGCAGAATGAAGACCTTTCATTTCACAGGTTCTTTTCTCCTTTCCCGCAACTCAAATTGCCCTGCCTTGCACAGCACACACAAGCAGTGAGGTTGCAGGCAAAGTCCACTTCCAAGCCTGGCAGTGTGGGAGGAAGTTTTGTGATTAGGATGCACCTGTGAGCACATTCTTGAGCTCCTGTTTTTTT
This sequence comes from Cephalopterus ornatus, assembly GCA_013396775.1. NCBI lineage: Eukaryota > Metazoa > Chordata > Aves > Passeriformes > Cotingidae > Cephalopterus > Cephalopterus ornatus. Next base: position 1,458,568 of record VZRE01013809.1, on the reverse strand, counting down.
CCCCTGTGTTTTTATTTCCACCGTGAATGGCCGATAGCGGCATGTGGTCACCAAGCCCTTTCAAGACGGGAAAGAAATCCAAAGAACAGTAATAATGGAAAAGATTAAATGGAGGAAATGTAACTTTCCTGTGCAAACCTGCTGGTGGGAGAGGAACCCCCGCCTGGTGTTGTTATTCGGCAGAGCCTGAGCTGTCCTGCTTTGCATGGCTGAAGGCCGTGCTTATTTTCTGAGCAAGCCCTGTCTGACTGAAAGCTCTGGTGCGTTCCCACAGAGCCCCCTGATGGCTTTAGCTTTCATTCCAACAGCCTGAACGTTAATGTTTGGAGTAGCAGGGAAAGTCCCTATCAACAGCAAAAGGCTTTCCTGGAGCCAGCAGAAGCTTAGGGTGAGATGTAGCGGGGCAATAACCACCTCCTAGGCACCTCCTGGTGCCTTCTGCCTGGATGGTTGCTGGGCAGCCACAAGTTCCTGCCTTCCATCTGCCTCTCCCTGAGACTTTCACCATGATGCCTATTTTGAGCTGGAGCCCAGAACCATCAGGCGTTTCTCCAGCCTCTGGACTGAGCCTGTGGTCAATCACACAAGGAGTGTCGTGGGGGATCTAGTCTCACCAGCCACATGAGGTTGATTTTTTTCTTAAATACTGCCAGAAAAGGGCTGGCAGAGCAGTGGCAGTGGGTCTGAGGAGGGCCAGGCAGTGCTGTGGAGGTGGCTCACCCTTGCTCTGTAAGAAGCATCCTGTGAAAACAGTTTTGCAATGAGGTTGCACAAAGCTGGCTCTGTTGCAGGTGAAGCCAGTCCTGCCTCCCTCAGCGGCTGCGCGGTCCCACACATGATCCCACACACGGTCCCACTCCCTGCCATTGCTTGCCGGGTTTCGTGTTGGCAGGTCGGGGGCACACCCACAAGGGAGCTGATGCCAGGGGACAGCCCACCCCACTGGAATACTTTAGCCTGGCTTCGCCTGAGCACAACACCTCATGCTGGGACACAAACACTTGTGCTCACCTAGCCAGTACCTATTTGCTTTCCTCGTGTAAGGAGAGCCAGGCCAGGGCAGACAGCCTACTTCCACACCTCCCTGGGGAGACCTGGAGTGGTGACAGCACTGTCACACTGCTCCTGCTCCCTAAACCACTCAGGTGAGGTGAGTGGAGCCACAGCCCCAGTCCAGGGCCAGATGAGAGGTATGTGGGGTCAGCGGCACAGGAGGAAGGAAACGACTTGCGCTGGGGGGAGGGAGGTGTCAGGAAGGAGGACAGCGAGGCCATCCTGCAAGGAAGTCACTGGAGCCAGGTTACACAGCCTCTGAAAAACTGGACTGGAATGGGAAATATGCCTAAGACAACACCCATGGTGTGAGCTGGCGGGGCGGAGCTGGGCCTGGCGGGGTCAGGGTGCTGACCAAGGAGGGAGCACTGCACCGGTGGGACTCCCTCGGCAGCCGACGGAGTGTGATTCCTGCCCTGCCATGATCATCCACAATATGCTGATGGGAGCAAAGCAGCAGTGATGTGTCTCGAGGGCTGATGGCTTCGTTGGACATGGCAGTAAGAGGACCTGGCAAGGACAGAGCTGGAGAACTCCTGATGTCAGTGCAATGACAGCCCAAAGGCTGCCTGGCCAGGCCTTTATCTGCTTCAGAAAGCACCTGCTCAAGGACTGAATTACTGCTGACACCTGCAAGGGAGGAAGGACATCTGTGTTCCCAAGGCCACAGCCAGGTAATGCCCTCACTGCCCAGCCACATGCAGGTCTCTCCCACGGCTGCATGTCCTTCCCTAAGCCCATACAGCATGGACCAGCCTGGAAACAATTGTTCTAGGGTGGCTTTGCCACTCAGCCAGGGGACATCGCTGTATGTTCATTGGCCTCTCCCCCAGGGACCAGCCTGGGTTTATTCCCATCCTTGACTCCTCCTGCCGCTTGGCTGCCCAGATTATCCACCCACAACTGGTCCTGTGTGCTCCAGCATCCCTTCAGTGCAGGGATGAAGGAGAGCAGTTTCACAGTCATTGCTTGGGGCCCCATGAGCGGCACCCAGCCTCTTCATGGGCAGGATGGGATGCAGCCAGGGCAGGCAGGGGGATGGGATGGCCTTCCTGGCACCAGCACTGGGTGGGAGCCAGTGGAGCAGGTGCATGTGGGTCTCCATGCTGCCCTGCCCAGCCCATATTAAAAACAGTCCCAGAAAGGGACCCAGAGGGAAGGGCTGGAGGTGCCAGACAGCTTGTCCTGGTCCATGGGGAGTTTTGGATCTAGACACAGATGCTGCCTGTGACTTGCATGAGTCCCTGAAGGACTCAGAGTCCTTTTTATTGTGATGCTTTTTGCACACTGCAGGTCAGCCTGGAAAAAAACAGGTGCTGACGTCCCCTCCCTGTGGTCGGGATGAATCTGAGCTCCCAGCTGCAGCAGTTGGCTAAGGAACTCACTTCTCAATAGCTTGTTTATGAGGATGCAAACACCTCACCATCATGCCAAGTAGCCACTGGCTCCCAGTGCCCTAATCCTGGCAACCACTTCCTCGGTTATATTTTCATTTCTGTTTTCTCTGCCCCCTTTTCCATGGCTGAGCAGCTGCTGTGCAATTGCAGAGCCGAGGGGCAGTGGCCGGGGGGCACCATGGCATCAGCGGGGCCTGCACACCGGAGCTGCAGCAAGGCCACGGAGACACCGGGGATCTGTCCCTGTTATTTATTGGCAGGGGCGAGGCGGTGTGTCCCCCGCTCTCCAGCCGCAGCTGCTGCCAGGGCACCGCGGTTTGAGGATGGACCAGGGAGCGGAGGGGGGCAATGCAGAGCCGGGCCCGGCGCTGGGGGGTCGGCTGCTGTTGCAGAAGGGAGCCCCCCCGGCC
>VZRE01013809.1:1432786-1455564 GCA_013396775.1 Cephalopterus ornatus | reverse complement strand
GGCCGGCACCCCCCGGGCGCCATCCCCCTCGGCTCGGGATCACCCCCTACTCGGGATCACTCCCTGCTCGGAATCGCCCCGTACCGCGGACCCCTCCCGGTGCCAGCCCGACTGCGGCTGCGGTGTCACCGCCCGCAGCAGCGCGACAGCGGCCGCGGCCGGGCACGGCGACCTGCGCCGCAGGTGAGAGCCGGGGCCTGGGCTTTCGGGGCGCGGAGGGGAGGCCGGGACTGGGCGGGGAGCGAGGGTGGCACCCCCGGGGCGCGGTGGCACCTGTGGGCCCGGAGCTGGGGATCCCTGCGCGCGGGTCTTGGGGCGGGCGGAGGGCGGCCGTGTCCGCGTTACGGACTGGGATGCCCACAGCCCCCTCGTTACAGACAGGGATGCCCGGAGCCCCCTGGTTAGAAACAGGGATGCTGGGAACCCCGTCGTTACAGATAGGGATGCCCGGAGCCCTCTGGTTAGAAACAGGGATGCTGGGAACCCCGTCATTACATACAGGAATGCCCAGAGCCCCCTGGCTACAAACAGGGATGCTGGGAGCCCCCTGGTTACAGACAGGGATGCTGGGAGCCCCTTGCTTGTTACAAAGAGGGATGCTCAGAGCCCCCCCGTTACGGACAGGGATGCTGGGAGCCGCCGAGGCTGCAGTGACAGCTCAAATGTGGGCAGCTGCCTGGGAGGAAGAACTGGGGAAATGAAAGCAGCTCCTATGCTCTCCAGCTGCTCCAACACTGCCCAGAAATGCTGCGTTTTAATTTTGCACTGTTCCCTTGTCCCTCTGGTGCCTCAGGCCAGGGAAGTGAGGAGAGGGAAAGAGGTTTCCCCAGCCTGGGGAAAAGGCCCCAAAGCAGCTGCGTGCTCTGGGGATGCTGCTGTAGGGATCAATGCTGGCATGCCCTCAGCTGCAGGACATCCCTCCAGGGCTCAGGGATTGCCTCAGGTCAGGACTTTCCACCTGCTTCCACTACAGCCCTTCCTCTGAGCAAGGGTTTTGCCCAGGCAGAGGACACTGAGCTTGTCCAGCAGTCCTTAATGGAAATCCTTCTGCCTGGACACCTCGGAAGCATCCAGACGGGTGCAGAAAAGTGTCTTCTACTCCCCATGTCCTATAGCAGCCAGTGCCATGCCACAGGCAGGGGAGGCAGCCAAATTGCAGAAGGCAGGGGTGACAGCTGGCAGGGTGACGTACCCCTATCAGGCAGGTGAAGGTCCATTGCCCTCCCACTCGTGTTTGCTTGCTGTGCCAAGCCCAGCTCTCCTCCAACACAGCAGTGGGCATATGCCAGGAGGGGACATTTGCCCTGCTTATTAGCTGGGCCCTCCCCAGCAGAAGCTTGGGCTGTCCTGCCAACCTCTCTCCCTGCTCCCACTGCAGGTGCCTGAGGCTGCAGCTTCCAAAGTGGGCACCTGGCTTGTTGCAGTCTGGCTGTGGAGGTTGGCACTGGCTGGGCAGGCAGTGGAGAGCAGGGACAGAGCCACCCCTCCTGTGCTGCTGCTTGTGCCGTCTTGCTTTTACCCTGCCAAGCCACCTCTGCCTTGCCTTTGCTCCTCACCTCCTCCACGGGCAGGTGGAAAGCCTGGCAGAATTCTTACCCCTGGCTGGGGTCTGGATCCAGCCAAGCCATGCACTGTGCTGGTGTGGGCCGTGCCACATCCTTCTCCCTCAAGGCCTCCTGCCAGGAATCAAGCACTATCTGTGATGCTTTGGGAGCTGCTCCATCCTGCTCGGTATCAGTTAGAGCATAGCATGCTTCCTGAGAAGAAAACAGTCATGAATCAGCTCTGATTTTCCACACTCTCTGCAGGCAGAGGCAAGGCAGTGCCCCATGCTGGGCAGGGCACAGGCATTGTGTACCAGGGGCTGCCAGTGCATCTGGCAGAGGCGTCAGCAGCTTTGCCCACTTCTCCCCCCATCCCAGTGGCTTTTAAACCCGCTCTCAGTGTCACAGAAACATCTCTTGTTCAAGCACTGCAGAAACACTCTTTGTACTTTGAACAGGGCCCTTAAACACAAGGCAAGGTGCCAGGCGCTGACAGCCAGGGCAGGGAGGGAACAACTGGCCCTGGCAGCAAGGAGCTGGAGTGGAGGTGGTAAACCCCACTCTTACCTCGAGGACAGCCCCAGCACAGTCCCAGAACTGAGTGGGAGCTGCCAGGCCCCTGCTTGCACCTGGGGGTCCCTCTTGCCCATACCCTGGCCCCACACGTGGTCCCTGGAGTTTGGGCGTGTGTGTGTGTGTGCGTGTGCGTGTATGTGTGTGTGTGTGCTCGCAGCAAGTCCCTGCCTGCCACACGTGGGTGTCTGCCCACGGCAGCCAGACTGTTCCTGCCTTGCAGCACTTCATGGTTTTGTGGTTTTGGAGTGTCATCCATGCCTTGCTTGTAAATGCAGATGGATTGAGTCCCTGGGGATGTGCTGTGTAGTGCCCCTGGCACAGGGGAGGGAGCACGGCCACTGCTCTGGGTTGGGCACCAGAGCACCAGTCTGCCCTTGCCACAGCCTGTCCTTACCCCCTGCCACCCCTGCAGAGTGCCCTGCTGAGATGGCGAGTGCCAGTGGGGCAGACCCCGATGCTGAGGATGCAGAGGAGGCTGAAGAGGCCATCTATGAGGAGGTGCTGCCCTGTGACAGGATGGAGCTGAGCCAGCAGCTGGCTGTGGAGGAGCTCATCACCACCGAGGCCAGCTATGTCCACAACATCCACCTCTGTGTGTCGGACATCCGGGCACACCTCCAGAAGAAACAGGTGACATGGGGCACATCCCCCTGCCCAGGGGCTGGGCACTGTAGGGTGAATCCGTTGAGAGCTGCGAGATGCCCAAGTCCCTGCAGGGAGGTCACCATGTGCTCGCTTTCTACCTTGCTGCCTGGGCTCCCCCAACCAGCCAAGGTCTGGGGTTGGATGGGCATTGAGTCTGACCAAGTACAGCCATCCTACAACTGTAACCCTGTTCCTGTAACGTGAAAAGACCTCATTGCCCCACTTGGGAGCACAAACAGGTCTCAGCATTCCCAAAACCTCCTGAAACAGAGCCTTGCTGCAGCTCCTCGGATGTCACATGGGGCAGATGAGTGCTCAGGGGAGCCTGAGTGCCTCTGGAACACCCAGCCTATCTCTGATGTATTTGGCTTAGCCTGGGGCTTCTTTGTTCCCTTCAGCTGCCTGATCTGGACCTGGAAGGGCTCTTCTCTAACACCGATGACATCCTCCATGTCTCCAGACGGTTTCTGAAGGGTCTTGAGGCCACAGCCACCCAGGGGCAGGAGCAGCTGCTCTGCATCAGTAAGTGGTGCACTGCCAATAGCTGACCTGTGCCCACCCATGCCTTTGCTGGTGCTGGTGGTGCCACTGCCCAGCGCTGGGCATGTGTAGACACCATCCCCACCCCACCTGCCCTGACACCTCCTGCACCTCCCCTGGCTCTGGGGAGTGCTGCTGCCAGCACATCGGTGTCCACAGGGAGCCCGCCCCACGGGGGCAAGGCAGACCTGCCCAGCCTGCAGACAGGGGAGGGGGAAGAGCATCAAGCCCAGCTTAGCAGAGGTGCCCGTGTGCAGAGCACTGCCCTGGCACCCTTGGCTGGCACTGCTCTGCTGGCTTCACCCTTCCAGCAGGCTGGGGAAAAAACCCCACTCTGAGGGGTTTTCTCTGAGGCCATAGGAGAGGACCAAAATTTCCAGCCTCGCTCTCCTTCCCCAGGCACCCTGTTCCATGAGTTCAAGGAAGAGATGGAGACTGTCTACAAGATCTACTGTGCCAGCTACGACCATGCCCTCCAGCTGGTGGAGAGCTACCGCAAGGACCCCAGGCTGCAGGAGGAGATCTTGGAGACCCTGAATGCAACAGTGTAGGTCCTGCTGCTGATGCCACCACCTTCCTCTCCCTGTTTTACCTACTGGCTTTGCCCTTCTCCTCTCTGGACAAGCTGCTTGTATGGATATGTGTCACCAGGCTGGGTGTAATATCATGGCCACTACCTTTGTGGCATTTCCTGGTTTAACCCCTGGCAGCCTGTCCTGGATCCTTGGGGCCACTTGCTAATGGGCCACTACAGTTGGTGATTTTTTATGGTGGACCTCAAAATAAAGGATGGGTGTCATGGACAGCTGCTGCCTCCTCCACTGTGCCCCATGAAGGGTACATGTTCCCCAGCCTGACCAGAGAGACAGGCTGCCCCTGGAGGACATTTCAAACCCGTCCTGAACTGTCAGGTGGGTCAGAAGCACTGTCAGAGCCAGGAGATGCAGGAGTGGCAGTGGAGATTTGCTGCTTAGAGCACAGGTGATGTGATTACTGAATGAAATATGGCTTGCCTTTGGGTTGAAGGGGAGTCTTGCCTGCGCTTTGCTCACCCTTTCCCTCCCTGTTGCCCACTGAGCAAGCAGAGATCCCGTGTCTCATAGCTAGACAAGCACAGCACTGTTCAGGGAGGCAGGGTGCCCATGTGGGGCTGGTACTGCCCTTGGGGCTGGCGGGGACAGCAGCAGTGCCCCAGCTGGAAGGGAGCAAGGGTTCTCCCAGAAATCCCCCATGACTTTTGGGCTGCTGTCTCCCCAAAACACTGGCAGAGAAGCAGGCAGGAGCAGCAGGGTAGGAAGGCAGCTCTTCATGCCAACCTTGGAGCAATTCCCCTCTCCATCAGGCCTCACACAGGCGCATCAGACCTCAGTTTCTTCCTGGTGATGCCGGTGCAGAGGGTCACCAAATACCCACTGCTGCTGGGGAAGATTCTGGAGAACACCCCAACCAGTGCCAGTGCCCATCCAGCCCTGCAGGCAGCTGTTCGTGCCATGGCCCAGGTCAACGCCAACATCAACGAGTACAAACGGCGCAGGGAAGTAGGTGAGTGGTTGGGGGGCTCTGTGAAGGCGGGGGCACAGCCCCTGAGAACTCCCAGCCCAAGCCCAGTTGTCTCCCCTTGGTGATGCACTAATTCCCACTTAAATCAGTTCAAAGCTCTCCTGCTCTCCACCCATCCTGCCTGGTGGAGCCACAGACTCTGTGCAGGCAGCTCCTGGAACTGCTCTGGTCCTGTAAATGCCACTCTGGGCAAGACCTGAAGGCTGCAGGAGCAGAGTGGCATGGGCAGCGGGGGCTGAGGATAAAACCAGTCTGTCTGCATTCCTGGGTCTGGGGAACTGAAAAGAACACTCCTGCCCTTGGGACAGCAGAAATCAGGCTCCCCGCACATTGGGAGCTTGGCTTCTTTTTGGTTTTCCTAGTACTTTCCTTCTCTGATGTGGGTTGTGCTTATCCTGTTGATCAGCCCCAGCCTGTGTGCTGTTCACCCTTGTTGCCTGCTCAGGCTGCTAAGGATGCTGCCACGAGGTCTTCTCTTCTGATCTTTTTTCCCCCACCTTGTGTCCCCCCAACCTGAGGCAGCAACCAAATACAACAAGGCCGAGCACCTGACGCTGCGGGATCGCCTGGCGCGCCTCAACACCCACTCCATCGCCAAGAAGACCACGCGGCTGAGCCGGCTCCTCATGCACGAGGCCGGCATCGTGGCCAAGGTGGGCAGCCCACGCCCCTCTTTCTGCACCCAGGGACCTGCTGCCTCTCCTCAGGCCATTTCTGGGGCTTTCTGCTGCTCCTGAGGTGCCTCCCCCAAGCAATGGGGAGTGTGGGGCCAGGGTGAAGTGGCTGATGCTGATGCAGGAGCCACAGTCCCATTGTGGAGCAGCTTAAGGATGCGTCCTGGTCCTCCATCCCAAGGACTAGCAGGGCAGGAGGGATGCAGGGACACACCTTGCTCCCTCCCTCGGAGCATCACAGGGCAGAACTTCAGACCCCAAAGGACCTACAGGATCCTGGAGCATCCCAGTAAAGCGAAGACACCCTAGTGTTCCCCAGCACCACAACCACACCAAAAGCTTTGTTGCTGCCTGCACCCTAAGCAACCCATGTCTTGGCCCCTCTCCAGATCCCTGGAGCCCCTCAGAGCCTCCCCTGCCTGTCCCCAGCCCTGTGAGCTTCAGGCAAGTGCCTGTCTGCTGTGTTAGCCCCCAGCAATGGGGACCTGGCTGGTGATAAGCTGCCTCTTGCCTTGCAGACAGAGGACAAGGAGTATGACGACCTGGAAGAGAAATTCCAGTGTGTGGTGTCCAGTGTGGCCACCCTGAAGGAGAACGTAGCATCCTACTTGGGCCATTTAGAGGTAAAACCTTGACCACTGGCAAGAGGCTGGCCCCATTCAGGTTTCAGGACCTGTTCCTTGGGATTGTAGAACACGTAGGAAAGCAATAGCTGCTGGGGATGTTCAGGGATTTGCAGCTCAGCTAAAGTGTCCTGTTGTGTCAGGGAGTTGCACAACATCCAAGGATTGCTCAGGTCCAGGGGAGCTTAAACCAAAGCTGAGGCTTTGACAACACAGTCTCAGCTGGTGTCATTTGAGAATAATCTGTCCTTAAACTTACCATTATTTCAAGGTCTTAAATGACTGAAAAAGACAAGTGTGGTTCAGCCTAGGGATTCTTGCTTTAATAATGGATGTAAGGCAGAAATGTCCCCAGATCAGTCCTGACAACAAATTTCCCTTCTGAAATCACCTGGGTCAGCAGCTACTGTGATTTTCTCACAAAAATCCCTTTGGGCATCTGAGGGAAATGAAAGTATGAGTGATGGCAAAACGTGCAATCCCCAGACACAGTATTATCAGGAAAGCCTCAGGAAATGGCAGAGGGTTCAGAAAGCAGCAGTTCATGGGCTGGAAAGACCTTGTCATAAAAGTATTGAGAAGGGCTCCCCATACAGGATTGGGCAGGAGGTAAGGGAGTCTGATGCTTTCTCCCTTTCAGGCATTCCTGTTGCCCACCCCACACCAGCGTGACCTGCAGATGGATGAAGGACCTGCCCAGCAGTATCGGCACTTCGCAGAATGCCTCCAGTACACTGTTTTCCCAGAGTTTGTGAGTGTTCCTTCCTTGCACATCTCCTTCAGCCAAGCATTGCTCTCCCACCTTCTGCCAGGGCACAGTGGGAGCCTGGCTGCTCCCACAGGGCAGGGCAGCCAGGAGCTGAGGGGGACCCCAGAGCAGTGTCCTCACAGTCCCCTGAGGCCTCAAATTTGCAGCAGAGCCAGGAGCGAGTAACAGGATCCAACAGCAGTCCCAGACACATGAAGTGAAGAACCAGCTTCAGGATCCATCCAGGAGAAAAGGGAGGGCCTGGGCAGAGTCCCAACTACAACACAGCTCCAGAGCCCATCCAGAGCTGGAGACAAGCTGCACTGTCTGTCTGATAGGTGCATCCAGGAGCTGGGCTACCTATAGCAGAGCTCCAAGGACACAGAAACCAGCACACCCACAGTAACACTCAGGCAGGGGCAGAGGGCCCTTAAATGGGCTATGGGGAGGAGTGTTGGGGGAGGCCCAGGGAAACTGGTCTGGGCCATAAAGGGGTCCTACGTGATCATTTGCATGGAGCACAAGTTTGGAATTGTGGTGGGCATGACTGCTCTCTACCAAGGGTTTGCTTTGCTTGGCATCCTATGTGCCTTCAGGAAAAGATGCCTCAGATGCTTCCCACTCCATACAAAGCCCCTCAACAGGTCCCCAAGCCTTTTACCCCCCATAAGACAGTGCCCCATGCAGACAGCTGGTCCCATTTGGGGGGCTCACATGAGGATTTGGGTTTCTCACCTCACAGAGGCGACGGCTGGACAGGCTGGTCTGCCAGCCCCTCAGCAGCCTCTCAGACATGCTGGTGGGGCCACAGCAGCTGGTCAAGAAGCGCCTGGACAAGCTGCTGGACTACGAGGAGATCCAGGAGCGGAAGAGCGAGATGGGCAGCGTGACGTATGACGAGGAGGCAGCCATGAACACCTACCTCGCCATCAATGACCTGCTCGTGGCGGAGCTGCCGCAGTTCAACCAGGTGGCTGTGCAGCTCCTGAGGGAGATCCTGTGCTCCTTCAGCGCCCTGCAGCGGGACTTGGCTGCCCAGGTCCTGCAACGGGCATGCAAGGAGCTGGAGCAGGTGAGCGTGACCTGTCGGCCTGTGTGCCCAAACAGGCACGTGAGCTGAGCCATACCTTCTGCAGGCTTGGGGCATCTCAGACATCCTGGCTCTGAAGGTTTGCTGTGGCCCAAGCCCACCCTTGCAGACACACAACTCTCTGTCTAGGATTTGTAAGCAATCTCTCCTCTTCCCTGCCTGGGGAAAGCCAAATTTTCTCCTCTGCACTGCCAGAAACTGCCCTGCTTTCTCTTTGTGGACACTACTGGTAATTTATTGATGTGCTGCTGCCCGAGAGATCAGTGTTAACTCTGAGCTCTTGAGAGCTCTGTGCCAGGAAGGCAGGGAGGAGAAAGGCAGCTTCTGGCCTGAGGAACAAGCATCCCTCAACATCCATCACCTGGGAGATGTCTCCCAGAATTCCTCCCTGTGGTACTCTTGAGCCTGATGCAAACTTGGAGGGTCAGTGCAGATGAAAGCCCAGGGGCAGAGCATGGCTCTGGACTGATCCATGATCAGGATGAGAACAAGGTGCAGCCAGGTGCAGGTGTCCTCTCTGGCACTGCTCATACCTAGTCAGGAGGCTGGGTTACCCTTGTTCAGTCTGGGCTGCTTATGCTGCAGACATTCCCTGCAGCTACACCTACCTGTCCCCCTTTACTGTCAGTTGGGACAAGCTTTGAGCTCAGGGCTGGACAGCAGGAGTGAGAGATTGCTCTGGTTGGCTGGATACAGCCCAAGAGCCCCACGTGTGATGGTCCTGCCCAGAGAAAGTGGCTCACACACAGAGAGGAGCAGCTTTGATCACAGGTTCAAGGTGCATCTTTAGTGGCTGGGTCTGTTCTCTTGCTTTCTCACCCCGTTTCTTTTTGTTCCTTCTCTTCTGACCCTACCCACAGCTCTTTCTCTCCCCAGGACCCTCTCTGATCTCGGAGTTTGTCTCCACAGATGCCCCATGGCCACATGCCTCTGCCCAGTTTCTGGAAGGTGGTGGAAGACACCTTGCAGCAGTCAAGTGCTCAGCTCCGGACCTTCTGCCAGACCTTTGAGACTGTCACACCAAGCCCTGTGACACAGGTAGGGGTTGGGAAGGGGATGTCTCAGGCCAGCTGGATAAAGAGATAGGACTGTGGCTTCCCAGTGCAGGACATCCCCTTGGCAGGGAAGTTGGCTCAGAAAGTGACCCAGAGGGTTGCCATGGCCACAGTATTTCCCTCTGACACCAGCTGGCTGGAAATAACCAGGGATGCAGCAGCTCAGCAGTTCTGGTTCTGGGCACTCATCTCCAAACCATGGGGTAGAGCAGATAGTGTGAAGGAGGTTAGGGGTCCTCTAACCTCTCACTGGGATGTGATCCTGAAGAAGCGAGGGCATGTGTACATGGAGGGCCTCAGTCTCCTGTGTGTTTCATCAAGTGCTCCCTTGTCTCCTGCTCCCCACCAGCCTCTGAACCCTGCTGAGGAGCGGAAGGTCCTTTCCCTTGTGAGCAAGCACGGCCCAGACAAACTTTACCAAGTGACAAGCAACATCAGTGGCAGCAAAGATTTGGACCTGACCTTGCTGAGGGGACAGATTGTAGCTCTGCTGCAAAGTGCCGACACGAAGGGGAACACGAGCAGATGGCTGGTGGATGCTGGAGGTACCGTGAGTACGATGAGCAGCCTCCCCCCGCCTTGGCACCAGGGTCAGGAACCAAAGCCACACCACTTCCTCATCCTGGATGAAACAGCAAGCCTTGGCCTCCTGGGTCCTCCCTTCCAGGCTTTGTTCAGCCCAAATCCACCTCAGCTTTGCCAGCTACATCCATTGCGATTAGCTGTGAGGTTCAGCCTTCCCGATTCATTCCCTGAGGGAACACTCAAGAAGTGTCATGGCTGAGAAAGGAGAATTCATGCATACAGAAACATATGGAATTCCTTCTTTGTGGGAGGGGGTTTCTGCTGAATATTCCCTAGTGATGGACTAGTTTGAGCAGGGCTGCTGTGCCAAGCCAAGCAACAGCCGAAGTGTCATTCTGCTCTCCTCCAATCAGTCCTACATGTGTCAGGCAGTGGGGTCCCGTGACCTGTGTGTGTCCATGTCCTCCAGGTCCCCGAGGGTTTGTGCCTGCTGCAAAACTCCAGCCGTATTCCCTGGTACAAAGCCAGCAGCCTGGGATGGAGTTGCTAACCCCAGAGAGTGGCACAGAGAGAAGGCGACATTCCTATGCATCACCTGAAGCTCCCAAGCCCCAGGTGGCCACCTTCACCCCAACATTCCAGGTGAGAATGGGGCACACTCCCAGGGCCATTCCTAGCAATGCCACCAGCTCTGTCCTAGTTCTTGTGTGGGTGGGAAGGGGACCTGCTTTTCCAGCACACACATGGTCATACGTGTGCAGCCATGTGCCCAGCAGGGAGTGTCACACTGCTATCTGAGTGCCACATGAGGCTGATGTCCTCCTTGCTGACACCAGGGTGGACAGAGAAAGGGAATTGTGCTTGGTGGGTCCCCAGGATCCCTCCATCTCCGTGTCACTGCTGCGCTGCCCTCTCAGAATGGCCTGCCCTGTCGTGTGTGTCCATCTCCCTTTGACTCTCATGTCCAGCAAGGGCCTCCTCCCTCCTTCCCTGCCTTTCGCAGGTGGTCGCCGGCTTCTCCTTCGCAGCCAGGAGTCCGCAGGAGGTGAACCTCCGGGCAGGGCAGCCCGTGGTGGTGCTGGAGCCGCACGACAAGAAGGGGAGCAAGGAGTGGAGCCTGGTGGAAGTGAATGGCCAGAGGGGCTACGTGCCCTCCAGCTACCTGGTGACCGTCCCTGTGCAGGAGCCCATGGGCTGGAGCTTGCCCGTGTGAGCATGGCCAGTCCACACCCAAGGGCACGGGCTTCATCACATGGGAGCAGTCGGCTTGGCACTGGAGGACTCCGCACGGGAGATGCTGGAGGGAGGCAGCCCCGGGCTGGGAAGGTGATGGGAGGCACCTGGCAGAATACGGCCCGGGGGACAGGGGCGTGAGGATGGCGCTGGGGAGGCACCTTTTGGTGGGAGGCGTGAGGGTGCCATGTCCCGTGTGTGTGTTTGCACAACACAAAGCAGCACTGAGGGAGTGAGGGCAGGTGGCTGCAGTTATCCAGGGATTTGCTGAAATCCGTGTCAGTGACAAATGTGTCCCAGGGGATGATGAGGCAGCATTGTCCATGGTTAGATCAGGACTGAGTGGCAAAGGTGCGGCACTGCAGAGGGACCCTCGGCCAGGCACGGGGCACCTGGGCACTGAGCACCTGGGCGTCTGGGCATCTGCACATCTGGGAACCTGGGCAACTGGACACCTGGGCAACTGGACACCTGGGCAACTGGACACCTGGGCACCTGAGCGCCTGGGGCAGCGCCGGCCTGGGCCGGCAGCGCCGCGCCGAGCGGCCACCAGAGGGAGCCCCGAACCAGCGCCCAGTGCCCGCTCGGCGCGTACTGGGAGCACTGGTGCAGGGGCCGTGGGGTGCGGGGGCACAGCCCGACGGACTGTGCACCCCGACACGCCCGGTGTGGGACGGATAGCCCGGCTCCCAAGGCTCCCTGAGCGCCCCGTCCCCCTGCGGACCCGCACAGATCCCCGGCGGGTTGACGGAGATCCCGCGGAAGAGGTTTTTGGGAGAATCATTAAGTGTCGGTCGGTCCCTCACCTAAGGCTCGGTCTGAGGATGGAGATAGCACTCCCTCCTTCCCCTCCCACCACTGCTGAAGCGCCCCAGCTCCGTGCCTCAGTTTCCCCGCGGTTGTGCTGACCCTGTTTGGAGATGCCTGTGGGGCTGAGGGTTGGCAGCCGTGCCCACGGCAGCACTGCCATGGTGTCAGAGGGCAGTTTAGGAGCCTGCAAGGGACTGGCCACGCGGGAGAGCTCAGCTCACGGGACCACGCTGCCCACCCCTCGCCTGCCGAGGGCAGTGCAGGCACCCGCCAGTGCGGCAGCCTGGCGTCGTCCCGGCTGCCCTGGGCATCCGCATCAAAGGTGCGGTGTCCCGGCGGCGAGCACCGGCACGCCGGGCCCCGTGTCCTGCCCGGCGGGGAGAGAGCACGCCCGGCCACCCACGGGCTCCCCGGGGGACGGGGAGGGTGCGTGTGGGTTCCCGCAGTGGGGGCTGGGCAGGGGGACAGAGGTGGCATGTCATTACCCAAACCTCGCACCATGTGGGAAGGGAAGGGGTAGGTGCCCGGCAGGTGGAGGCAGGCCCCAGACACTGCTGTGTGCACCCCACGGAGGGGTCTGTGTGCCTGGTTTGAGGCAGAACTCTGTGGGGTTCACTCTCCATTATAGCTGCAGGGTCCTGGGGTGTTATCTGTGGGGAGGCTGGGGGCAGCTGCCTCTGCCCAGGTGCCATTGAAAGCCCCAAGCAAATGCTCACCCACATGAAACCTCGAAGGGGACAGCAGTGCTGGAGTTGGGGATGTTGCCTGGGGATGTTCCCAGCCTGAGGAAAGGCTGATGGGTTCCTGGGGGTGGGAGAACAGGCAGGCAGAGGGGATAAGGGTCATTGTGCTGGGGCTGTGTGTCTGAGGCTTATCTGCCCACAGAGCTCACACCTCCAGCTCGCTGCTGATGGCTCCTCTGGATTTTTCTGTTCCTAATCAAATCACATCAGGTCGGATTTCCCTCCCCAGTCACCTTCCTGCCAGCTCAGTGGGGTGCAGTTGCAATCAGCCCTGCGCCAGCACAGGCAATGTCAGGAGTCAGCGGCTCGGGCAGGTCCTGCTCCACAGCCTGCAAGTGCCCGGGACCCTTCAGAGGGTGAAAGGTGACAGTGGGACAAGGAGTGCTGAGAGACTACTACTGCCTGGGCACTGATCTGCCCACTGGAAGGAGATCTGCGGCAGGCAGGACTTGATAGCCAGTTGAGTTTTGTCTGTCACTCACCAGACTCTGGTTTTCATGTGCTCTGAAACAACAGCTCTTCTTTTCCTCACTCCAGCCACTGCTGGTGCTGCCTGTGTGTCTGTCAGTGTGCGCCAAGAGGAGTTCTTTGCCCAGCCTGCAGCCAGCACAGGTGCTGCAGGACGTAGGGAGGTGTCCCAGATCCCCGCTGCCTCTCCTGGGTCCCCACTCTACCCATCTACCCAAGCCCATCTACCAGCGCTTGCCAGGCTGACAGGCTTCCAGGGCAAGCTGGAAACAGCCCCTGCACATCTCACCAGCAGATGTACAGGAGCCACCCTCCAGTGCTCTGCAGGTGACACTACACTGGGGACATGCTGCTTGTGTCAGGCAGCAGCTGCCTGTCCTCTGTCCCTTGTCAGATAAGGCGGTTGTGCTCCAAGCCAGGTGCAGCTCAAGCACCAAGAGGGTTCTTGGTAAGGTGCTGAGCCAGCCAGCACCAGCACCCTGCACAGCAGCAGTGGGACTGGTGTCCTGCCCACCCCAAGGTCTTGGTGGCAGATGGTCCCAGCTAGGAAGAGGGAAATCAGCTCATGTGGCTCTTCTGGTCTTTGGATCCAAAGGGGTGAGCTGGCCTCTGCATTTCCCACCAGCCCTGCTGCCAGCCTGGATGGCCATGGGACCTTCCCCATGTCCTCAGGACATGACCTAGTACTTGACTGCAGGATGCAGGTGCCAACATCCCTCAGTTCTCTCATGATTTCACACAAACTCATTGCACTGCTGCTGCCCTGAGTCTGGAAGTGCCCACTTGGAGTCACCAGTGGGTACAGGGCTCTTCCAGCCTAAACATGATGGGGGATAAAGGGCACAAGTGTGCCTTTAAATAGCCTGTCAAGGACAGGCTCTCCCAGGAGGAATGCTCTGGCTGGCCTGGTGGAACATGCCTGTGGCCAGGGGCATGGGGTGACAGCTGGGCAGGGACGGCTGCTCAGGAGGTCAGGTCAAGGTTAGGCATCGCCCCGGCCGGGCGCCATGGTGCCGTGGCTTGGCACCACAGAGACAGAGCCATGCAAGGGGGAGGGAAACACGTGCCAGGCCGGGGTTGTGCCATGACCAGGGCTGACCTGTGAGGTGGCAGCAGAGCCAGGCAGGCCCTGCTGCCTGCAAGGAATTTGGCACCGGCACAGCCTGGCTACCGGAGCAGCCTCCGGGGCAGCTCCGCTTGTCCAGGAGCGGCTGTTGCACTCCTGTCCGGGCTGATTCATATCCTGGACGTGCAGGCATTTGGACAGTGTCCACCCGCGGGGTGTGACAGCGCACGGCCGTGTCCCCAGGGTGTAGGGTGCCAGCCCGGCGTGCCGGACAGCAGGATGGTGGCAGCTCAGACCCTGCTCTCCCCTGCTTTGCGGGGCATGCTGGCCCCTGGGGACACGGTGTGGGGGGCTGCAAAGCACATCTCCAGGTGGACACACCTGCATTGCAGGAGGATGGCTGTGCCCAGGTGTCGATGTGCCTGATGGCTCTGCTGGGGCACCCAGGAAGCAGAAGAGTGCGAGAGGAAAGCAGCTGCCAGGGAAGCCCCAAGCCCAGGCTCCCAAACCCAGACCATTCCTTTACCACGGAAGTGCAGAATAGGAGTAGGGGAGCAACAGGGCAATGGAGGACAAGGAAGGAGAGGAGAGAAGAGCGGGGAACCCAGCAGGAGCAGGGTCCTGCCCTGGGCTGAAGGGCACAGCCAGCCCAAGTGGGGCTGTGATTGCAGGCATGGAACTTGAGTTCACCTCCTCTGCCAGGCTGAGCTGGCTCTAAGCAGGGTCCGCCTGTGCTGCACTGTTCTCAGGCTCATAAGGAGCAGCCCTTGCCCCCACCAGCCCTCACTGGCCCCTCGCCCACCAACTATGACCAGCATGGCCTGAGGGAGGGCTGAGCCCCGAGGAGAGTGGCCCTGGGGCTGTGAAGCAGGAGTGGAGGTGTGAGCAGCATTGCTCGCTCCAGGCTGGTGCAGCTGGCACCTGAATTGTCTAATAAAGTGTGAAATTGCTTTCATGCTCTGCTACCTTTGCTGAGATGGACCGTCATTATGGCCCCCCCTTCCCAGCCCGCAGCCGGCTGCTGCCGATGTCCTGCTGTCGCGGCGCTGCCAGATGAGCCTCAGGCTAGAGCTGTGCCTGGCACAGCCCCACAGGACCACTACACCAGGGGCTGCCGGTAGTCCCTCCGTTCCCTCCCCTCCCTCTTATCCCCTCTGCTGTGCCCACCCCATGTAAAAGCACAAGCTGCTGCTGCTGCATCATCCTGGATGGGGGCAGATCTTTGCCGTGGGGCTGGGGGCTGTCCTTCCACTTCCTTACCCCCATCAGGTGCCCTCGGGGTACAGGGATCAGCTCAGGTTAGAGCCCTGCCCTGGGGCTGTACCGCTGCCAAACCCTGCAGTTGCCCATCAGATACAGCTCTCGAGGAGATAGGGCTCCATCTGGAGATAGGGTTCCATCCGGCTGTGCCAGGAGCCACCCCAGACCCTCGATCAGGCAGCAGAGAGCTCCCACCTTGGCAGAGACAGAGGGGCAGCCTGGTTCCCCCTCACCAGTGGGTGACTAATTGCTGCTGAACCACCTGGATGTGCACAGAAACTGTTCTCCAGCTCTAATAACAATAATCAATCATCCTGCTCTGGGCAGGGGTTGTGGGAGGTTTTCCAGGGCTGAGGAGCTGGTGGGGCTGGCGGGGGGATTGTAGTGCCAGTGGTGGGGCTCCCCTGAGGGGACACAGAAGTCTCAGCTCCAGAGGTGGCTTTCCTCCTGCAATGCCCACCAGGAGGGCAATCCATGCCCAGGTACACCCTGCAAGGGGAAGTGCCAGCTCCTAATGCTGGTGCTCCTGGGTCTGGGCAAGCTGTGATTTTGGCAGGAAGACCAGCTGGGAGCCCACGTTGGGCATGGGGCACAGGGTGCTCCCTGCTCCAGAATATCCTGTGAGGCCCTGTGCCAAAGGGGCAGACACGAGTGCCGTGGAGCTGCTGAGTGAGACTGGTCTGGGATTTCCACAGGGATCAAGATACTTTGCCCCAGGGAAATGGTGCCACATTTCCCCAGTCACAGATAAAGTTAAACCCTTGATCTGGTTAAAGATCTAGCCCACAAGGCAAGCCTGGGTAGGACAGCAATGCTGTTAATGCCACCAGCTTGGTGACACTTGCCCAGGGGTCTGGCCCCCCTGCCTCCCACCTGTGGCTCAGCTTGGCTGTTGGAGCACATTCCTGCAGCCAACTTCCCCCTATGAGATCACATTCCCAGAGCCAGACCCCACTATTAGAGCACATCCTGGCAACCAGACCCTACTGTCAGAACACATCCTGGCAGCCAGGCCCCACTATCCCTGGGCTGCATCCAGGCTCCTGCATGAGGAATGGAGCTGGAGCATCCCCAGAGGCTGAGCTGAGGCCGGGCAGGCAGATGGCACATGTCCAGGGAGAGAAGCATCCCGCCTGGAGCTGCCCTTTCTTTGGTGTAACCTTATAACCCATGTCCTGCTACCGCCTGCCCTGACCACAGTGCCACCCGTCTGGGGGAGGCTTCATGCCTTTGGGAAGCCAGCTGGGTCCTGACATGAGTCAGCTGGAACAGCCAGGCAACACTATCCATCACAAATAGCTCATCCAGTCCCTGCCCCACCATAACACGGGGGGACCCCAGACAGGATCTCAAGCAGGTGGTCCTGAGGTGATGCAGCCTTTCCCCTGGGGCTTCCTTGGCCCCATGGCACAAGAGTTTCATCTGCTGTGGCAGCAAAAGGCAGATCCCTGAGGGCTTGTCTTGTCCCCAAGGTCACTCTGCTGGCTGGAGAGCACTTCAGGGCTTTCCTGATGTCACAGGAGGTAAGGAATGAGTGTGGTGGGGAGGAGGTGCAGAGTATTCTCATGCCTTCCCTCCAGCCCCTGTGACAGCTGCCTTGTCCTGTTGCCCAGCTTGGCAAAGGGGATAGATACCCATGGCCACAGCTCCCCTCAAATGGGCCACCAACTCAGAGGCAAGAGCCATACCAAAGCCCTTTCCTTATATCAGGCACGTGAGGCAGAAAGGCTGCCTCATTCCCACCTCACGTCCCCACTGCTGGAGCAATCCAATAGAATCGTGGAATCATAGAATGGCCTGGGTTGGAAGGAAGCTTAAAGATCATCTACCTCCAACCCCCTGCCATGATCATGGACATCTTCCACTAGACCAGGTTGCTCCAACCCCCATCCAACCTGGCCTTGAACACTTCCAGGGATGGGGCAGCCACAGCTTCTCTGGGCAACCTGTGCCAGGGCCTCACCACCCTCACAGGGAAGAATTTCTTCTTAATAGATATTCTACTCCCTTTCAGTTTGAAACCATTTCCCCTTGTCCTGTCACTACTTGAGAAAACCAGTCACTGGGAGCAGCCAGGCGAGTGCACTCTAACCCAGCAGCATTCCCAAGCCCTCCTTCATTAGCATTCCTCCTCTTCCAGCCTGCACAGCCTGTTCCCAATGAGCCTAGTGTTAATTGAGTTACTTCCCCCAGAACTGCCAATGCTTTAGGGACTCTGAGCACCTGCACACACCACGGGCAGCCTGCTCCGTGCTGGCTCAGCCCTTCCCGTGGGATGAGCCAGCTGCGGGGAATCAAAACAGATCCAGCAGTGGCAGGTCCAGGTTGGTGTGAAGGTGCAAATGGTTCCATTGAAGAGTCACAGAGCTAAGGGAATGGAGTCAAAGGGCAAATCAGGAGCCCCAAGGCTTGTGGGAGACCTCTGGTAATGTCTGTAAACACCCAGAGGGGCTGGAAAATACCCTGCTGCCACTCAAGCCCTCACTGTGCCGGTTGCCGGGCAGTCCATGCAGTAATCAAGCCATCAACCCAAGGCTGTTCCTGCATCTCTACCCAAAGGAGAGGATTTGTGGGTCTAAAATTTGCCTTCTTTGGGCTGCACCCGACTATAGGTACAAGCTGCAGACGCGAAGCCTTTTGTGTGCCCTGCCGCATCCTGGCTGGGATTTACCTAAAACAGCCCCAGGGAGGAACGGCTGGGCGGGGATGGAGAGGGAAAGGGAGGGAGGTTGCCTGGTGTTTGTTTTTACTAATGAAGCCCCATAATCAAATCATTTCAATTTTAATTGTAAAGCCAGCAGGCAGATTTCTGTCTCCAGATGGGACGTGATAGGAATAGTCTAAGGCTGGGCACATTCTGCTGCTCACCTTAATACTTGGAGCAAGGCAGATGAGAGCAGTGCTGGGGAAGCTCCCATTCTGCCTGGGAAGAGCCTGGAACCCCAGGGATGAGGATTTGAGGTGGGATCAGACCCAAAGCCTCTTCTGCTTCTTTGGTCCAGGAAAGCTAACCCCCGGGAGGATGTGCCTGGATCGTACTTGCACTGTACCTGGATCTGAGCAGGGGAGGCAGGAGTCCTTTTCCCTGCTTTTTATCTCCTAGCTCTGCCAGGATACATGAAATCTATTTGTGGCTTCCACTTGCCGTCTCATCTTTTGGGTGCTTGGACTTTGGGAAAAGAGGAAAATAAAGAAACTGGGTCATTTTCTATTTATTTGGAAGAGCTGAGATGTTAACACTCCAGATGCAGAGAGCTCTGCTCACATCTCTGTGGGACTGACAAACTTGGAAGCAAGGGATGGGGAGAGGAGAAACCTCCATCTCACCAAAGAAAATGTGCCTTTTGCCCTTCTTTAGGCCAGGTTCAGTGGGGTTGGGATTGCTCTCCCAATCTAAACCAGCTCACTCAGCCAAAACACATCTGTTTGCATTCTCATGATGGAGAAATGGAGCCTGCAGGGGCTGGGTTGCTCTGGGACTATTAACTCCCCCAGGCTGGGGGTGTTCCCAGCTGCCCACCAGGCCTCAGCAGTCACCCCGGGGCAAGGAGTGGGCATAGAGGTTTCAGGTGGGGGTGTCGGGAAGGAGAACATCTCTCATCCTCCCCATCAAAGAGAACAGGATCAGGACGAGTGTGGGGGGTACAGCATGGTCTGGGTAGGTCACACCAAGTATAGAATACCTTGTGCTTCTGTGCCTTCACCACAGCCATAAAGGGGCAGAGCCCATCTCTTATTGGGGGTGGCTGCTGCTACTGCTTTCACCACCCCAAGCTGCTGCCCTCCCTGTGCCCAAAGTCCCACTCCCAGAGTTGACAGCATTTCTGGAATCCCCTGGAAGGGATCCAGGTGGGGGACGCCAGGCATGGAGCAGCCACCAGCATCCCTCCGGCTGGGCCTCTTTGCTCTTATCAGCTCTCCCTTTTCGTGCCTGAGTCATCAGGGACAAGAGCATCAAATCAGAAATAAAGTCATTAACTCACTAAGCAAATACAGATGAAAACTTCACTTTAATTTTTGAAATCAGAGCCCTGGCTCCTGGGGGCTTTACACGGCACCTCTCCTCTGCCCGCCTTCCCTTGGCCAGGTTTGCTCCAGCCCCACACACATCCAGTGGTGAGGAGAGGAGGGAGACACAGGAATTCAGCCCACAGAGCTTGGCTTGGCCCCCAGCAGCCCAGACATTTGCCATCAGTCTGGGTTTCCTGCTGGGACACAGTAGCCCTGTGCCTGGTGCTGATGGGCTCCAGCTACATGAACTGGGCACATCCAGCGGGAGCGACATGCCCCTCTCATCCCCCTGTGGCACCCATCCCTCCTGCCAGCACAGCACCCTCTGCCCGGGGCTCGGCACATCCCTGGAGCTCGTGCCTCTCACGTGTCTGCGGCTGGTGCATCCCCATCCCAGACAATCTGTGATTTCGCTCTTCTCCCAGTTCTTTTTTTTTTCCACCATGTACAAATGGGAATTAAATTGAGGCCACTAAACTCATTTGCGCTCGCAGCCGTAATGGGGCTGCAGGCAGCATTTCACCACCAGCTCTTCAGAGCAGCTGCCAGTCTCCGGCTGGGAGCTGCCGTGTGCTGGCTCCTGCTGCTGGGCCCGACGTGTCGCTGCCTGCTCGTGGCTGGGCCCCCACGGCAAGGCAGGGCTGGGGTTAAACCCAACCAGACCTAAACATGTGCGAGAGCAATTTCTTCCTCATGTGAGCTGTGCTTGGGGCCGAAAGGCTCCGCTGAGCTCCTGCTCGGCTCCTGTGGCTATGTCTGGCCTGAAGCCCCATCCCACTGGGTTCTCCCTGTGTCCCGAGGTGCACGCCAGCCTGAGCCCCTGCCCTGGGGAGTTCTCCCACTGAAGCCATGTGGTGAGGTGCTGGAGACAGACTGGGCGGCCACCCCCACAGCACGGCTCAGCCTCAGGGGCCAGGCACCATCACGAGGAAATGGGAATGAGCTGGAGCCAGGGAGGCAGCTGTGGGGCACCAGGAACTGGTGCAGGGGTTGGAGGTGCCAGTGAGCATGGAGGATTCCAGGGGAGAGCACCTGGGTGACCCTACATGACCCACTGCACCGGGGCAGAGAGGAGGCACCTTGAGGGGCTGAAGCCCTGGTGGATGCAGACCCCCAGCTGCTGCCCCACCAGGGCCTGCTGCTTATTTTTATCAGGCAGGAGGAGGAGGAGGAGGAGGAAGGATGCTGGTCATGGGTGAACTTGCTGGCAGACCTGCTCCCATACCACCCAGGGAAAAGGTCCCTGAGATTGCCTGAGGACAGCAAAGGAGGGCAGACATGAGTGTGCTGGAACAGCTGCTGGGAATTTAAATGACCGCCTGTGAATGCTGGTTTTGTTTTGTCCCAGCCATGGCTGTGCTCTGCTTCGGCCAGGCAGCATTCAAATCCCACTGCTCATGGGGCTCTGAGGAGAAAGCTGGTTTGGAGCCCAAGCTTGAGAGGAGCCCTGTCCCTGCCCAGTAGAGAAACAAGGGGAGACAGCCAGAGCAGGCAGAGTCACAGCAGTAGGGATGTGCAGGAGTTGGGATGGGCTCTTCCTGGGGCCTCCAGTCAAGCTTTGTTCCCATCTGCCAAAAGGAAGAGAGACAGAAGGAGAAGAGATGCTCAGGAAGTGAGCGAGGTGTGCGCCTCACCAGCTTCCTGCATACTTCCTGCATACTTCCTGCTCCCCCTGCCTGATGGGACACTGCTGTGGGAATAGAGGCAGACTTTTCCATGGACTGACTTCGGATGAAGATCCCAGTCAGCTTGGGATATGGAATGCTGCCCTGTGCCCCTTCACAGCTCCCTGGGCAAATGAGGATGCCACCAGGCACCGTGATTTATGGCCTCAGCCATGCTCTGACTTGGTGCATGCTGCCGGATCCATGCCCTGAAAATCTAGGTTCATATGGACAAACAGGATTTCTTATTACCTTGCTAATATGATATTAGCACATTGCAACACAGATATTTCAATAATACATTGTTCTTTTAATGAAAGGACTTAATAAACTAATTTGCTTCCCAACATTTGTATGTATCATATTTACTCATTTTTTCATGCAGTAAATGAAATTGAAGTTACTAAACATTTAGAAAATTACAAGTATACTGAAGAAGTGCACCTGTGTGTTAAAATAAAAAGCAGGAGCTGCTTTCTCTGGCACAGAGGCTGTTCCAGCCACATGCTGACAGCTGCTTCTTCCCCTGCCCATGCAGCAGCACAGGCTGGAGGGGAGCGCAGGCAGGCACTGCCAGACCCCATTCCCAGGGATGCTGACAGTTGTGACAACCACTGCATTTTTATTTTTATCATCCCGGCAATGTCGCTCTGTAGATCAGCTTTTATTAAAAATAAATAATGCTTTTAAAGCTGGTGCTGGGGCACCAAACTGTGACAAAGGCCAGGGAGGCGGTGCTGAGGATGATTAATGTGATTTTTCCAGCAAAATACTATAGCAGTTCTCTCTCCCATGTCAAGGGCTCTGCTGAGAGGTGTGGGAAGGAGGAAGGCGCTCAGTGCCTCTCAAAGCCCAGTACCTAGTCTGCAGAGGCACAGCCCACCCTGGTGAGAGATCTGGCCGTGGCCTCACATGCTCCCAGACCAGCCTTTGGTGGGCACGTGTCAGGCAGAGGCAGGAGGTTGAGGCACAGAGCCCTCCACGGGGACTGGGCTGCAGCTGCTGCTCTGGTGGGACAGCTCCAGCTGTAAACCCCTGCCATGATCCAGGCTTGCGGCTGGAGGGCTGGAGCTCTTGCTTGGAGCTTGTCCAAGATGTGCTCAACCCCGGAGCTTTCCCCCTCTTCCCACTCACAGAAACCAGTGGGAAAAGTAATGAGCAAAATCTTAGGCAAACATTTTGGGAATCCAAAAATCTCACTCTCTGAGCGCAGATTGACAGGGGATGGCAGGCACTCGATGTACAGAACCAGAGACAGAGCCGCTGACCCACGGAGCTTGCAGTTATCCGCTCCATCAGGGAAGGGGGAAGGCGCTGCCGCACGTTGCTGCGCTCCTTTTATCCTGGTTCCCTCCCCTGCTTTTCCAGGCCAGAGCATTTTTCAAACTCTGCTTTATCCCATCCCTGCTGCTTCTTTTCTAGCGCTAGCAGCACGCTAATAATAACGGCTTTAAATCCTGCCCGCCTGGAACCGCTGCGACGGGCGCTGTGCAGCGCGGCCGCATCGCTCCCTGATCTTCGGCCGGGCTGGGGCTGTGCCTGCGCCCTTAAATGCATAGAACTCGTGGGCAATGCCACACCGCTCTCTTCTCCCCCCAAGTTGTGCAATTCGGGTGTTTGGATGCAATATCCAACCCCCCTGGCTCGCCGCTCCTGGGAATCTCGTGCCCGCCCCTGTGGCAGGCGGAGGAGCGAGGAGGCTGTGTTCCTTACCTCTCCACGGAGCTGGGAGTGCGGAGAGAGAGCTGGAAATAGCCCTGGCTGACACAGATACCTGTGCGGAACAGCAGGGGCCTGCACTTGCCGTGGTAATTGCATACTGCATGGAGATGAGTCACCCGGAGCCCGCTCCGGCGGGCAGCACGCGGCCGCCCTGCCTCCCGCACGGTGCGGGCAGCACTCGCCGTGCTCAAACGGGCACCCGTTGCCTGGGAAATTGATAC